>JACEFZ010020302.1:352500-907500 GCA_014155875.1 Cepaea nemoralis
TTGGTCCGTTCCCCCCTTCACCATATTTTTAGGACGTCATTCCCCCCTACTATATTTTTAGAACGTCATCCACCCCCCTTTCGTATTTCCTCCCTAAATATTTCCCCCTGCCCCTACACAGTATATGTAATAATTGAAGCTAAATTTAATAGCACATACTAAAACAAGTCTAGACATCTACATACAATGTGATTTGCGGGTCTACTTACGTTATAAAATGAATTTCAGAAGGGTGATGCATACAGAAGCGTAAAGTATGAAAGGAAAAACAAGATCAAGTAATCGGTTCTTGTATTAACGCGATCTTGAAATAATCTTCATTCCCCCCCTGGAAACCTCAAAATTCCCCCCTGGGGGGGGGGGGGGGGAATTCCCCACCGGTTGAGAACCACTGCAGACGGTGACGCGGTCATCTACACAGATGGGTCGGTCGTCCGACATGTGAGAAGCTCATGGGCCTTTACAGCTCGGGCCGGAGGGAGAATTGTGAAGGAGGACTCTGGTGCTTTCACTGAAACCACAAGTAGCCTGACCATGGAAGTCATGGCAGTAAGTAAAGCAATAACATGGCTCGAGACACAGACATTCACTAGGGCTTGTTTCCTTAGCGACTCAATGAACATGATCAAGAGGATAGAGGAGGGTCGATCCGAAGAGAATGGTTGCTGCCTCTGGAGCGGTCTCGCCTGGCAAAGATTAGTTTCATCTTCGTGCCAGGGCATGCGGGAGTACAAGGAAATGAGCGGGCTGACAAGCTCGCAGGTGAGGCTACTGTGGAGGGCGGACGCGCCATGGACCAGGCTGACATTCTGAATGCTCTACGAGAAGTAAGACTTTTGCGAGAACCAAGTGATGACTGTGAATCTGCAACCATGGCCAGACTGCGAGAACAGCAAATTAAAAGAGGTGTGGCCAAACAAGAACACTACGCAGGAAGCCAAAGACGATTGATAAACCAACACAGAACTGGCATCGTTAGCCGCTACACGCTGCGGGATTTGCTGAGGAGGGGATCCGAGCACTTATGGACTGAATGGTTCGATGTGCAATGAGGATGATCTGTCGACTAACTAACTAACGAGAGTATACGGGATGACGGAGAAAGTCGTGTAACCCCTAGACCAGGGAGAACGGCTCCCTCTGTATCTACATACATAATATTGTTCTCTATCTACATAAATAATATTGCTTGTTATCTACATGAATAAAGTGGCTATCTACATAAATAACTTCACTGTCTAGCTACATATATATCGTTGCTCTCTATTTACTTCAATAACATTGTTCTTTATGTATATAAATAACATCGCTCTTTATCTATTTAAATAATACTTCTCGTATCCACATAGATAACTTCATTCTCTATCTACATAAATAAGATTGCTCTCTTTTTGAATAAATAAAATTATTCTCTATTTACATAAATAACATTGCACTCTATCTACATATATACCAGTGCTCAATTCTTAAGTAATCTTACTCTCTGTTTACATAAATAACATTGCCCTCTATCTCCAAAATGACACTCATCCGTCTACATAAATACCATTGTTCTCCATCTACATAAATACCGTTGTTCTTTGTCTACACACATAACAATGCTCGGCATGTACATAAATAGCATTAAAATACAACTTTATCTATTTAAATACACACCAAATGCGGCGTCTCTACAAATAATAAAACAACAATAAAAGCACTGACCACCAGGAAGTGTCTTGCCCCGGCTTGATGACCTCCGTGATGGTACTCCCCAGGTACAGCCTACCAGTATGAGGAGGAGACGTCGAGCGACAGCGACGACGAGGTGCTCAAGAATTACCAGACAACCCTGGTCAGAGCCAACAGTGTCCGGAGCATCAAGAGCAGCCGAAAGAGCGGCAAAGGACGGTCAGACGTGTCCAACAGGACGTCCGGAGGTAAGCTAGAGACGTTTTGTGTGTTTGTTATTTGCTTGCATTGGAGAGCATTGTGACGACTGGACAGATCCAGGGGAAGTGAGGCACAGACAGACCAAGAGAAATAATGCTGGATGGATTGAGACTGTGGTATGGAGGAATATCAGCAGCAGAGTTGATCCAGAACACCAAGAAATGAGATCTGTGGAGAGACATAACACCTAAGAGAGCCGGCATGGCACTTGATGATGATGATTATTTATTTGTTGGAGTTTGATGTACCTGAAGTTTTCATTTTTTTCTTTCTGTTATCTAGTGTACCGGCTCTGTGGAGGAGGGATTACGGACGCAGTTCGTAATCCCACATACCGCGTTCGAAACACAGCTGCAGGCGACTTGGAAGCAGGCCGCCTCGTGTTGGTTCCGATACAAAGGTATGAGCTCCGGGAGTTCAGAAATCAATGGCAAACTACTGAACGTAAACTTGTCCAGAAATCACAAACAGCCAAAAAAAAAAAAAATACTCTGGCGTTGACTGTCACGTCTTGTAAAGAATATGCAACTAACTTTTTAAAAGTGTGTGTGTGTTTTGTTTTATTTCTGCTTCTTCTGGTGTGTTGTTCTATAGGAGTGCCGGTTTCTACGTATGGATTTTATTTCGCGTGCTGCCTGTCTAGGTGCATGTGCGGGTGCTTAGCAATACACAGTGGGATGGATATTTGTAGAGGCATCATATACAACGTGACTCCAAAATATGATGTAAATTCAAGAAATTTCTCTACCAGTTCTTGAATAACTTGACTCCCAAATACGATGTAAATTCAAGAAATTTCTCTAGCAGTCTAGAATAACGTGACTCCAATATACGATGTAAATTCAAGAAATTTATAAAGTAGTTCTAGAATAACCTGACTCCAAAATATGACTTAAATTCACGAAATTTCTCTAGCAGTTCTAGAATAACGTGACTCCAAAATATGATGTAAATTCAAGAAATTTCTCTAGCAGTTCTATAATAACCTACTACAAAATATGAAGTAAATTCAAGAAATTTATAAAGTAGTTCTAGAATAACATGACTCCAAAATATGGTGTAAATTCAAGTTGTTTCATATTCAGGTAGTTTCATATTCAAGTATGTTCTTATTCAATTTGTGACCTGTTATTATGCCTGACCCGGCAGGTGGGCCGGTAAGTGACTCTTTTTACACGCTTTAAGCCACATTGGATATATGTGCTAGCGACATATCTGTGTAGACCAACCGGCACTCGGTGGCTGATGTGGCAAGTATCACGCCGGCCGCCTTTACTTCCGGAGACATTTCCTGGTACACAATTTAAGGCTGGGTCGACCTGGGGGACGAGGTTACACAAAAAAAATGTCCTGGTCTCGATGAGTATTCGAACACATACCCACGCGGCAGGCAGGCAGGCAGACAAGTCACTGCGCTGCCACATCCCCTACAAATCCAGTGTGGTAACAGTTTTTTTTTTTTAAAAGGAGAGAGGAGGTGTCCCAGAATGAACGCAACGCAAATTCCTGGATGCTAAATAAAAATCACACAGGAGATAAAGTGCATCGCAAACTGATGATATAAAAACCCCAAAGAGGGCAGATTACAAGCCGGTAAATGAAGAACAACGCATACTACGTTATCTGACGCAGACAACCCGAGGGAGAGAGGGAGATGGAGACGGAGAAAGGAAGAGAGAGAGAGAGAGAGAGAGAGAGAGAGAGAGAGAGAGAGAGAGAGAGAGAGAGAGAGAGCACATTCTCTACAATCTGAGCACAATCTTGTGTTTTGTTTTTCCTTGTCAAGTGTTTGCCCCATTAGCTGATGGACTGTTTATTTATTTATTGTGATATATTTTTCTGTGATCACTCTCCAGTAATGATGATCATGCGGGATGCTCTTCCAATGTTATCTTCGTCCTCGTTCTTTCCATCTTTGGGACACTGTTGAAGAAAAGGACAATTAATAGTGCATTTGTACCATTCTTGATGCTTGATAGAAGAGTGTTTCCGGCACTTTTTTCGTGTCATATTTCCCAGAATGCCACTGTTTCCGCATCATGTTTTCATTATACCACTTTCTCTCTCCCTGTCAAATTTCCCAGTAAGTCCCTTTCTCGCTGTCACATTTCCAGTAAGCCACTTTCTCCCTGTCACATTTCCCAGTAAGTCACTTTCTCCCTGTCACATTTCGTGGTAAGTCACTTTCACAGTCGTATTTCACAGTCTCTCGCTTTGACTGCGCCATAGTTACCAGTGTGCCATTTCTTCCTGTCATATTTTCCAGTATGCAATTTCTCCCTTTCATATTTCCCAGTATAGCACTTTGACCCTGTCATATTTCGTAGTATACCGCTTTCTGTATAACATAATTTCCCAGTATGCGACTTTCTCTGTTCATATTCCTCAGCCTTTCATTTTTTATCTGTCATACTTCTCGCTATACCACTTTCTGTGTATCAACTTTCCCATTATGCTTCTTTCTCCGCGTCATATTTCCCACAATGCATTTTTATAATATTCCGACTTTCTCTGCGTCATATTTCCTAGTATGCCACTTTCTCAGTGTCATATTTCCCAATTTCTCCTCATCATATTTTTCACTATGGAACTTTCACCAAGACATATTTCCCACTTTCTCCGCGTCATGTAACCAATTATGCCACTCTCTCCACGTCATATTTCCCTCTATGCCACTTTATCCCTTCCAACAAGTCCTTATATTCTTGGCCACTCTTAACTGACAGATCATTCCTGTCTCCAAAACATCAGCCTAACATCAGACAATGCCGGCTTGGCTCTCAGTCTCCAACAAAAGTTGCGTGCTGGCTGTCGTCTGGCTGATTCTGCCAACGTTGGTTATCTACTTTTTATGGAATCGCCGAACCTGTCAGGGATGTCACATTCATAAATCTTGTGGCACGCAAACCTTTCAGTCCTGTTTACCTTACCCCTTCCAAGTGATAAATCCACCACAACAATCATCGCTTTGATATCTAGCGTTTACTGGTAGCTTTACCAATTGCTGTCTTCATTCGTTCAGTAGCATGTCCGTTACAGAAACTCGCTCCCATAACAACCTTCCGGAAAACCTCTCGATCGTAAGCAAGATGCCCCGCGTCTGATACACCCATCTGGAGATCATCCGCCACATCCTGCACCCATCTTAGTAACTGGATTAAGACAAGGTACGCAAAGAATCTGAATAATAAAGACATGGTGGCAACTGTAAGATTCGGCTTTAAGATGTAAGAAATTCTGGCAGAATTATACAGATCGGAGATATCACTGACGTGTTACTCAAGCCGGTTGAAGTTATTGATTGTCCTGAAGACATCGTCATAACAAGACGAATAATTTCATAAACACTGATTGGCAGTCATTGAAGACAAGAGGATAGCAATGGTCAGCGTCGGATTGGCCAGAGGGCCAGCTTGCCCGATGGCAAGTGGGCTCTGGGCTTCCCAGATCAAGTGGGCCCCTTTAAACATTAGACAATATGTAAAAAAATGTTAATGGCTTTTTAGTCTTTAAGTAACTGTGTCTCCTAGCAACGAATATTGTTAGATCAACACGAGCATAATTGCCTGAGAACTGTCAGTGGAGGAAAAGCGGCACTGAAGGGTGGCAACTGCCTAGAATATGTGACGGCCTGATACTCACAATCTGAAAGTCAGGTCTTAGTCAGATATGACTGAGCTACCTTACGACAGTAGACGGCACTATCTGCTTCTGTTAGCATCGAATGTTGAGCGGCGCTCACCAAACCCAACATCTCTCAACTGGTCTAGGGTGGAAGCTCAGACAGGCGGACAGTTTAGATTTACTGATCCAGCAGTTTCTGTACGTGGTCTTGTTCCAGACTTACAGGTGTCATCATTCTTCTTGAGTAAACTAGACAGGCCGAGAGAGGGACCATGCTACATGGGCAACACATGGTCTCTAAATTCAGCCCAGGCTTTGTGTTATGGAAAGATATTACTCCATTTTACAAACTATTGTACGTCAAAACAGCAAGATGCCAGTCAATATTCACAATCCGACAGCAGCATCCGGCCTATGGCTACCTGTACAATTTGGCAGAGCTGAAAGCAAGCTCACACGTATCTTGTTTCTCGATACAAAATAATACGTTCCTACCTCTTTAAGCCAGATCTGTAGTGAAGGGGCTGCATATTCGTAATCCTGCATACTGAGTTCGAACCTTGCGTTGTCTTTCATAAAATGGCATAAGTGCCGGTCATTTAGAAAGCAGTGGCAAACTACTGAACGTAAACTCGCCAAGAAATCACAAACATCCAACAACAACAACAACAACAACAATAACAAAACGCTGGGGTTGGTTGCTGCTACTCTGCGGTTGGTTGCAACTAACTAACCTCTTTGAAACCATGAAAATCCTTTGATATAATTTATTCATTCACTGAAATTAATTATTTCCAGTTGATCAAGCCGTGTCAGTGCTGCTTCAAACATATGAGAAGCCGGATGAGAATAATTACGAACGGCTTCGCAAAATAAGCTGGATATCGCATGCATCAATAATTATCTTCAAGGTTATCACACTAATTATATTAAGATAGGATCAGTACTGGGTGAAAGCTAATTTGTTTGCCGTAAAGGTGTGCGCACCCAGGAGGCAATAGGTGTATAGCGATCAGTTGTACAACCAGATCGACCCCACTTATCTGCTTCATTGATTATGAACCGGTTGAAGAACAGGTGCCCTGGAGGACACGCTTCGAAGCAACTGGTGGGTGTATTTGATTTTCTTTACGTATTAAGAGCACTCACACTTAAACTTCCGGCGCTCTAATACCGGGGTTGGGCGTTCAATCCCTACATCGGTATTCATTTGGGCTTGAACACTGACGACTTCTCGTTCAGAAAGCAATGGCAAACTGCTGAACGTACAGTTGTGTAGAAGATCAACCGGGGGTTCTGCAAAGGACTTGCACCATTTTACAATCTTTTTACACATTAATCCTTGTACACATAAGTTTTTTTACACGTGAGTCCGGTCTCGAGGTATGGTGTCCGCCTTGAGTGCTGGAGGTCCGGGGTTCAAGTCCACGGCGGTTGTTGCTCTGGATAGGACTTATGTGTAAACGGGCTTAAGTGTAAACGGGCTTAAGTGTAAAAGGGTTTATGTGTAAAAGGGTTTATGTGTAAAAGGACTCACGTGTTAGTTTTTAGTTTAGTTTAGTCGACGGATCAACATCACAGCACACGGATGTAACCCATAAGTGCTCCGTTCTACTCCTAACTCTAGCCTGAGTCCGGAAAATCTAAGCTTAGTTCACGAACTCCGTAGCACCGGCGAGGATCCTGGAATACTTCGGGTAGATTTTTAACTCGAAATTTTGCCCGGGCAGTGCCGTTAGGCAACCCTTTTTCGATTTCCAACTGTCAAGCGATTTTCCACGTGCGCAACAATACACACGGGCGTCCGATCTCACTACCCAGAGACCAGGGGAAAATTTTACTAGAAGTCCACGTAAAAATATCCCTCCCCCACCCCCTACAGGGGCTTGAACCCCGGACCTCAAGCACTCGAGGCGGACACCATACCTCGAGACCGGACTCACGTGTAAAAGGACTTATGTGTAAAAGGATTAATGTGTAAAAAGATTTATGTGTAAAAGCACTTATGTGTAAAAGCACTTATGTGTAAAAGGACTTAAGTGTAAAAGGACTTATGTGTAAAAGGTGTAAAAAGATTTATGTGTAAAAGAACGTATGTGTAAAAGAACTTATGTGTAAAAGAACTTATGTGTAAAAGGTCTTAAGTGTAAAATGGCTTATGTATAAAAGGAAGTATGTGTATAAGGACGTATGTGTAAAAGGAAGTATGTGTAAAAAGACGTATGTGTAAAAGGAAGTATGTGTATAAGGACGTATGTGTAAAAGGAAGTATGTGTAAAAGGAAGTATGTGTAAAAGGAAGTTTGTGTAAAAGGAAGTTTGTGTAAAATGGACTTATGTGTAAAAGCACGTATGTGTAAAAGCACGTATGTGTAAAAGCACGTATGTGTAAAAGGAAGTTTGTGTAAAAGGAAGTTTGTGTAAATGGACTTATGTGTAAAAGCACGTATGTGTAAAAGCACGTATGTGTAAAAGCACGTATGTGTAACAGGAAGTATGTGTAACAGGAAGTATGTGTAACAGGAAGTATGTGTAAACGGGAAGTTTGTGTAAAAGGCACGTTTTGCACACCTTCAGGAGCATTGATCACAAGATGTCATACCAATATTTCCATAGACCGATCGGCAGTCGCTGGCTGGTGTGGTGTATGATGTGGTAGGTGATGTGCTGGGTGATGTGCTGGGTGATGTGGTGGGTGATGTGCTGTGTGATGTGCTGTGTGATGTGCTGGGTGATGTGGTGGGTGATGTGCTGTGTGATGTGCTGGGTGATGTGGTGAGTGATGTGCTGTGTGATGTGGTGAGTGATGTGGTGGGTGATGTGGTAAGTGATGTGCTGTGTGATGTGGTGAGTGATGTGGTGCGTGATGTGGTGAGTGATGTGGTGGGTGATGTGCTGTGTGATGTGGTGAGTGATGTGGTGAGTGATGTGCTGTGTGATGTGGTGAGTGATGTGGTGCGTGATGTGGTAAGTGATGTGCTGGGTGATGTGCTGTGTGATGTGGTGGGTGATGTGCTGGGTGATGTGGTGTGTGATGTGGTGGGCGATGTGGTGGGTGATGTGATGGGTGATGTGGTGGGTGATGTGCTGCTGTGATGTGCTCTGTGATGTGCTGGGTGATGTGGTGGGTGATGTGGTGGGTGATGTGCTGTGTGATGTTTTGGGTGATGTGGTGGTTTATGTGGTGGGTGATGTGGTGGGTGATGTGCTGGGTGATGTGGGGGGTGATGTGGTCAATTTCACGATTTCTTCCTTTACTTCCCAACACATTTTCTGGTACCCATTTTAGACTTGGTAACCTGGCAGCCTCTATGCCGATTTGAACCCATGCTCACGGGGTCGGCAAGCGAGTGTCAAGTTACTATGCTACCACGACTACTTGTTTATATCTACTGTTATGAAAAGGCTTCTGAAGAAAGTAAATTCGCGGGTCAGATAAATGGAGAATTTAACATTGCAATCTAACAAAACTAACTAACCCAAGAGTTGATCAACTCAGTGGAAATGACGATGAAGATGATTATTCGGTTATCGACGTGATGGTAATTCTCATTTTCCGTTTTAGTCCTTTTTGTTTTATGTCTTTCATTATCACTCTTGTATTAGGTTTAAACTAGTGCATGTCCTTTAAGGACATTGCGATGAACTCCTCATCCATGCTGATTTACTAGATAATTTTACGTTAAGTAGTTTGCCATTGCTTTCTGAACGAGAAGTCAGGGTTTAAGTCCTACTGACCGGTGTAGGGAATGAACGCACCAGAGGTTTATGCACAAGCGCATTAAGCCCCGCGGTCACGTGACGACATGTAGTAGATCACAACCTCTCTAATGGCTCCTTACCCATTCCGTGAGTCTATCTTTAAGCGTTATCTCGTGTATTGAATCTACTTCCTGTTCTCAGTGCATTTTGATTATGTCTTTTTTAAATAATGTCTTTGTATGGTTTGTCAAGCGTATAGGAAGAAACAGCTGTCATAATAGGAAGAATTGAAAATGGCAAACGACAAAACAACATCATGGCCAGCATAAACGTTGAAATATCGGTTAAAATACCCCATCGAGGGAGAGGCTAAAGGGATAGCATTTTAAGGCAGACGTTTATTGAAATGACAAGCCAATGATTTGCCTTATTCAGACAAGCCAAAGAGGAGGTAATTTCAGTTCATTATTGAGATGCTATTCTCTCCCTTTCTTAGCCAGCCCACATGAATCGGACGTAGCGTCAACCAAAGAGGTGGGCGACATAACAGGCCCCCTTAGATACAATGAAGAGACTGATGACAAAGGGGCTTCACCTCAGAGAGAGCCGCGCGGTGCTGTGATGGCTGGAGACAGCGGCAAGGAGAGGGGAGGATCACTCATTTTTGAGAATCAGGCATTTATGGCGGATGCGGGAGACAGTGTTGCCGGCAGCAACAACGCACAGTCTGGGGATCGTCTGACAAGCGATGCCAGCGCTGAGAGAGTCACCAGTGATGTAAGTAGTTCCTCCTCCTCCTCCTCCTCCCCCACTCCTTCTTCTTCTTCTTCTTCTTCTTCTTCTTCTTCTTCTTCTTCTTTCTTCTTCTTCTTCTTCTTCTTCCTCCTCCTCCTCCTCTTCTTCCTTCTTCTTCTTCTTCTTCTTCTTCTTCTTCTTCTTCTTCTTCTTCTTCTTCTTCTTCTTCTTCTTCTTCTGCTTCTTCTTCTTCTTCTTCTTCTTCCTCCTCCTCCTCTTCTTCCTTCTTCTTCTTCTTCTTCTTCTTCTTCTTCTTCTTCTTCTTCTTCTTCTTCTTTTTCTTCTTCTTTTTCTTCTTCTTCTTCTTCTTCTGCTTCTTCTTCTTCTTCTTCTTCTTCTTCCTCCTCCTCTTCTTCCTCCTTCTTCTTCTTCTTCTTCTTCTTCTTCTTCTTCTTCTTCTTCTTCTTCTTCTTCTTCTTCTTCTTCTTCTTCTTCCTCAAGCTCCTCCTCCTGCTCCTCCTCCTTCTTCTTCTTCTTCTTCCTCCTCCTCCTCCTCCTCCTTCTCCTCCCCTTTCTTCTTCTTCTGCTTCTTCTTCTTCAGCTACTTCTCCTGCTGCGCTGCTCAGGTGCAAAGCTGCTTGGAATCCTGAAGGCCACTTAAATGGTATTATAAATAAATTCACATCTATTGTCCGGTACTTACAGAAGTAAATGGAAGATGTAGAGATCAGAAAACACGCTAGACAATATAATATCAGTTAGACAATGGTCAGTGTAGACGGGGGGGGGGGGGGGGGGGGGTTGTTCGAATCCCAACGTGGTTACATAACAGCATTCAATGTTGATAGTGCCATTGATGAATGTAACTGTGGAACTGGTAAAATTAACAACAAAACATTCACTGCTGGTGTGTCCAACATATGCAGAACAGAGACGATCATCTGGCCTACACCCGCTCCATTTGACGACAAACTATATGAGGGTAACATCAAGCTAGTTGACTGCTGCTTTCTTGAAATATATTCGGTTTGACATCTGGAGGCGTACTAAGAAAGAAAGAAAGAAAGAAAGACAGAAAGAAAGACAGAAAGAAAGAAAGATGACGATAAAGAAAAAGAAGAAGGATGCCAAATATCAACTCTACCACAGAGGGGACCATAGCAACTTAGATCGAGAGTGGTATGAGTGCCGGTCGTTCAGAAAGCAATGGCAAATTACTATACGTGGGGTTGACCGCTATGTCATGTAAAGGACATGCAACTAATTAACTTGATATCAGACACGGGGAGCCGAGGCAGAGCTGTGGCTAGTGTACTCGCCTGCTGGTCTGGAGACCATGTATTCAAATCCCCATCGAGGCTGGGGTGTGTTCTGTTATATCGACCCTTGCTCCCTGGTCCATCTAGTTTATAATGGGTATCAGAACTTGTCATAGGAAGTAAAGACATGATGTTGTTAAGTTATGTTGAACCACTTCACTGGACACTGGGCAGTCCCATTGCCTGCATGGCCCTCCGTTGCAGCAGCATTTAAAAAACCGACGTAGTATTGATCACACAATCCATAAAGTGAAGATTGGTGTATTGACCACGTGACCCATTCAGTGAAGATTGGTATATTAACAACATGGTTCTACCATCATATATCCAATATATCCCAAGGCGTGGAAAATTGTATTTGTTTTTTTGTTTTTTTTTAACTTGCTTTACTATATAAAACTTACTTGTTATGTTTTTTTTTTAAATAGCCACATTGCTTTACCATGTTCTGACCATACGTCAATAGTTTATTAACACACAGTGCGTTGTTTGGGACTTGTAGAGTTAATCAAGTTGTCCATTTCATTCAGGAACACCTGTTCGACGTGAGTGACCTTCAGCACGAGCCATCCATTATCTCCAAATGTGGCAGCCTCGAGGTCTCCTTCCAGTACGATAACGCCCACAGTCGTCTGCTGGTGACAATTCATCAAGCCAAAGAAATCCCAGCCAAAGATAGGGGTGGAGCTAATAATACACAAGTAAGTGAATTCTTTTTCTTAATGTCACACCAGTACTAATGTATATATAAAAAACATGGAGAACAACTAAAAGAATTATTAATCAACTACACACATTCACTAATTGGTGTCTAAACGAAATAATGGGGCATGAAATGGTATGACAGAATCACGAATGGGGAGCTGATGGAGAGAATAAAGGACATTCCAGTGAACCAGAAGGTGAGGAAAAGACGATGGCGCTAGGTAGGACATAAACTGAGAAAACCTGACGACAGTGTAACTAGACATTCTCTTGTCTGGAACCCACATTCATTCATTCAGTATCATGTCCCTCGCAGAACTTCGCTCCCATCACAGCCGTTAGGAAAACTTCTCCGTCATAAGAAACACGTCCCGCGTCCGATACACCCATCTGGAGATAATCTGCCACATCCTGCACCCATCTTCTCTTTGGCATTCTTCTCCTTTTCTTCTTCCATGATTGTTCTCTCCAGACTTTCATGACGTTTCAAACAGCCGAACCCACATGGCGAGAAAAATAGTGGGAGACCTAACAACACACGGAGAAGAGAACTGCAGAGATGGATAATATTGGGAGGACATGGAGGGGGGAGCTGCAGGGGATAGCAATGATGGCTTGAGTTCTTTGAGGGTATATGCTCCAATGGGAAATAAAGAGCATAAGAAGAAGTGGATCCATTGCTTGTTGACGTTAGGTAGTTAGTCGTGGTTCCAACTTTGTGGTAAAGGGTCGCCCCATTATACTCCGTTCCTGTGCCAGTGAATATCACACAAAATGCTCCTCACTGAAAGACATGTTAGTCAGCTTAAAATTACCGTGGTAGATAAGTGACATTACTGTGCGAATATGTGTATATTTCAACTTGAAGGATTTATCTAGTTAATTCACGTAAGTTGTGTGATTTCTGCAGTATGTACCTGACGAGATGCAGCAAAATATGCCAAGCAATAAATCGTGCAATCTATTGTTTGTGTCTTCGATATTCAAATATTATAGAAATGTTAACATCATTTATTATAGACATTTTAACATAATTTATTATAGAAATTTTAGCAATGTTTATTAAAGAGATTTTAACATAATTTATTATAGAAATTTTAACATCATTTATTATAGAAATTTTAGCAATGTTTATTAAAGAGATTTTAACATAATTTATTATAGAAATTTTAACATCATTTATTATAGAAATTTTAGCAATGTTTATTAAAGAGATTTTAACATCATTTATTATAGAAATTTTAACATCATTTATTATACAAATTTTAGCAATGTTTATTAAAGAGATTTTAATATCATTTATTATAGAAATTTTAACATCATTTATTATAGAGATTGTAAAAGCAATTATTCCAGAGAGTTTAACATAATTTAGTATAGAGATTGTAAAAGCAATTATAACAGAGATTTTAACATCATTCATTATAGAGATTGTACCATCATTTATTATAGAGATTGTAACATCATTTATTACAGAGATTGTAACATCATTTGTTATAGAGATTGTAACATCATTTATTACAGAGAGAGAATATAATATCATTTATTACAGTGAGTGTAGCATCATTTATTACGAGATTGTATCATGATTTATTACACAGATTGTATCACCAGTTGCTACAGAGATTATAATATCATTTATTACATAGATTGTAACATAACTAACAGGTGTTCCACATCCGAAAAATAGATGTGACTATGTGTTTTATTTCTTGCAGCTAAACTATTATTCATTTATTCACTTCATATAATATATAGCTCTGCAGTATGCACCTGGCGATATGCAGCGAACAACATGTCAGGCAATAAATCGTGCAACATATTGTTTGTGGTTTCTGTGTATAATGTCACTGAGGGAGTGCATTGTTTTGAACATCATTTACAGGTAAGAATAATGCTGCTACCTGGCAAGAAACAGAGACACAAGACAAAGGTCAAGGACGGAGAGAACCCAGTGTTTGATGAGAAATTCTGCTTTAGCAAAATCTTACCAGGTAATCGTGCATTGCAGTGTGATTGATAAACTTGTGTGTGGAGTTTTTATATGTAGATCAGCCAACATATTCTCATTGATGTTTGTGTTTTGCGAGGTTTTGTTTGTATGTCTGGTTGTGTGCCTGCATGTCTGCCTGCCTGCCTGCCTGCCTGCCTGCCTGCCTGCCTGTCTGCCTGTCTGTCTGTCTGTCTGTCTGTCTGTCTGTCTGTCTGTCTGTCTCTAAACTTTCTAGAATATTTAAATTTAAAAGCCCAGATTTTCTTCATTAGTGATTGTGAGAATAGGCATAGCTTATCTGTAAACAAAACATCACAGGTGAAGAAAAATAAGATTATACATGAGGGGCTTCAAATTAAAGCCCTTATTTTTTTAATGGCTGGTGGGAAGGGGGGGGGGGGAAGAAGGGTGAATGTATTCTCAAGAAAGTATAGAATACGTGTATCATTTTTCGATGTAGTCACCACTGCGTTCAATGTAAGTCCTCCATCGCCGAGAAAGTGCTTGAATTCCTGTAGAAAAAAAAATTTCTTGGTCGCATGTGTAACCACTCATGTGCCACCTGGTGTACCTCTTCATCGGACCGAAAAATCTTTCCTCCCAATGACTCTTTGACTTGTCTAAACAGGTGGAAATCACTTGGAGCTAGGTGTAGCGAGTACGGGGGAATGTGGTACAATATCACTCACAGGCAATAGAGTTTTTCCTGTACGAGGCTTGCAACGGCGGCAATCGACTCTGAGGTCACTACTCTCCCTGACCCGGCCGTAAACAGTCTGTCACAGAAGTCACGCCGTTTTGAAACTTCCTAATCCACCGATACACTTGCTGGACTGACAGGCATGCATCATCATATATTGGACCTTCTTTCGCTGACGAATTTCTATAGTTCTAAACCGCTACACTGTTAAAATAAAACCTGGGTAACAGAACACTGCTCCTCTTTGGTGCATGTCAAAAGTGGGTCGGCCATCTTTAAATTGTCCTCATGATGTCATTGTGTTCGTCTGCACTGTGATGCCACGTGCTTAACAATCTTGATATCCTTAACAACAATATTGGCAGGTTACAAAATAATGGCATAGTACTTGAAATTGACGTCCTCAAGTCCAGGACTAGAAGTCATCGTTTTATTCCAGTTTAGTTTAGTTTAGTTTAGTGGATGGATCAACATCACGGCACACGGGTGTAACCCATAAGTGCTCCGTTCTCCTCCAAACTTAAACCTGAGTCTGGAGAAACTTAGCTCAGTGCACGAACTCCGTAGCACCGGCGAGGATCATGAAATACTTTAGGTAGATTTTTAACTCACAATTTTGCCCGGGCATCGCCGTTAGGCTACTCTTTTTCGATTTCCAACTGCCAATGGATTTTTTACGTGCGTAACAATACACACGGGCGTTCGATCTCACTACCCAGAGACCAGGGGAAATTTTATTACTAGAAGTCCACGTGAAATAAATCCCGGTCCTCACCGCTTGAACCCGGGACCTCCAGCACTCGAGGCGGACACCAAACCTCAAGACCACGCAGCCCCCTAAACTGTCCAACTTTAGTCAACTGATCACATATAATATGTCATATATTTTATGTTAAAAGATAACAATAAGGCATGGCTTGCGAGTTCTCCATTGAACGTGTAATTGTTGCTATAACAACAAAGATTTTAGTGCATGAACCCATGTCAGAGATTCTATTTTATTTGTGAACTTGCTATTTAGGCACTGTACACCTCAACTGTAAGACATATAATGTAGCTTGAGTTGTTCCAGGCATTGGCAACGAAGTCACTGGTCTTCTTTGTGAAATTATTATCAACGTCATAATAAACATTATCATTGTTATTTTTATTAAAAATTCGTGGCCGGATATTTAGACTGCTACTGTTTCAGGAGTTTGCGATGTAGCTTAGGGGCAGTGAACGTGGTTCAAAATTCCCGACATATCAAGTGGAGGGTTTGAAATCAACTGCATACGATTTTAAAGTAGATCGCCTTGCGTGTGTTTAGAAGGTATGGGTGTCGGTCGTTCAGAAAGCCATGGCAATCTACTGATGGTAACAATTCTCTAGTAAATCATAAAAAGTTACATCCACAAAATACTGAAAGTGACTGCGACGTCCTATAAAGAACATTCAAGTAAGTGTTTCAAAATAGTTGTGGTAGTAACAGCAGCAGTTTAGTAGTAGTAGTAGTAGTAGTAGTAGTAGTAGTAGTAGTAGTAGTAGTAGTAGTAGTAGTAGTAGTAGTAGTAGTAGTTGCTGTAGTAGTCATTGTTGTGGCGGTAGTAACAGTAATACCAATAACAGCAGCATCAGAAGTAGTAGTGGTGTTAGTATTAGTAGTTAAAAAAGTTAGTTGCACATTCTTTACAGGTCGTAGCAGTCATTTCCAGAATTTTTTTTTGGCTCTTCGTGATTCCTGGACAAGTTTACGTTCAGTAGTTTGCCATTGCTTTCTGAACGTATGTTTGTGAAAGTATTAGAAGTAGTAGCAGAAAAATCAGCAGCAACAGAAACAGTAGTAGTGTCGCTATTATTAGTAGTAGTAACTGCAGTAGCAGAAGCAGTAGTGATAGTGGTGGTGGTAGTTGCAGCAGCAAAATTATGGTCTTAAGTTGTAAATACTAAATATAACTGCCTTAACTGTGTCAAACGTGACTTTGAGGCATCTTGTATCAAACAAATGTAAGTATAAATGCCTTAATTGTTTCAAACATGATTTCAAGGCATCTTGTATTAAACAGATGAACTTCACAGCTTGGGGCTGAGGTTTCGCTTGTACGGGCTGGAGCGGATGAGGAGAGAAAGAATGATCGGGGAATCTATTCTTGGCTTTGCATCCTTGAACTTGGAGCAAGAAACCACACATTGGATTGTTCTGGAACCCAGAAGTAACTTGAGTGTAAGCTTCTTTTGTTTTCACTTAGTTTCAGACGTTGTGAGCATTGCTTTCATGATCTTATTCACTATGTGCCGGCTTCGTGGCTTAGAGGTTATGACTTTTCTCCGTAATCTCGTATACTCTCGCCGGAAACGTGATGACGGTTCAAATCAGCAGTGGTTCGAATCGCAAGTACTGAGCGTAATCTTGCCAAGAGATCAACATACAGCTGAAAGATGCTGGTGTTGACAGCTAAATCCTGTAAAGGATATGCTAAAAAAAAAAAAAATTCACTATGTGACCTGCCAGATGGCATGGGTTTTCATGTCACGTCACAAATGATACCCGTGGTGTTCTGGATCAATTATATCGGTGATATTCATCAATCCTGTCATACCAAGCCATCCGGCACAATTTCTCTCGGTCTATCTCTGACTCCTCTACCACGGATCTTTCCAGTTATGACAACATTTTTCCAGCTTCTCTTCTCATTACATAATCAAATAATATTATTTGTCCCTTTCATGTAGTTGTTTATACTGTTCTACTTCTCGTAGTCTTCACCGGACACTCGTTATTAGTCACTCTGACAGTCCAAAATATTCACATTTTCTTTTCGTTCATTCGCTATGACCTTGAGTGGGGGACAGTTTTCGCTATTACCAGTGTCCCCCGCCATTAAGCGAACCAACTTCGACTACTGAGGTACTTTAATTTACGTACCCAAGTTAAGGACGAGAAGTCAACATTTTAGTGCAACTGGTCGGTATAGGGGTTGAACCCGCTACCTCGCCATCCAAAGGAAGTTTAAAATTGAGCTCTCTATTCCATTCGACCATGCTGACTTCACTTCACAACGTGATCTCAGACACAATATTTACTTATCTTTCAGACTGTTACTAATGTGTTCATGCACACACCATGATTCTCTGCCATACACCAGAACGGGCTCTATATAACATATGAGTACTCGCTTTCAGACATTCCGTGAGAGTGATGTATTACATAAGATACTTTTCATCTTCATAAATACAGCTTTATATGGTACAAACTAAGTAAAGAACCACTTTACACGTCGTAATTGATTCCGTTCCAAACAAAAAGCAGGTTTGGACCAATCATGGGGCACAATCAATTGAACAAGCACTATAATGTAAATGTCTGTTCACTGAGCATTGAAATTACGAAAGATACCACAAAATAAAATAAATAACACATTGACTCTAGTATAGCGATATATCGTTCTTCTTTCCAAATGGGAGGTCACATGTGGAGATATATTATCCTTCGGTACTGAATCAGTTAATGCGTTTTGGGCATACAGTGCTGGACCCACATTTGGTTAACAAGAATAATGGGAACTGCAGTAAACCTTAAACAGGCAATGAATGAATCACCAAAAAACAAGAAGTAGATTGTGAGCTTTACTAAAACACGATTACAAGAAACAAATTGGACGTTGCGGATCAAGCCTTCATCAGCACAGAACAGACAAACACAAACCAACACAAAACTACATGACAATAATATTAAGGGTACTTATCTGAATCTGTGTCCTAGCTTGGAGTGACTGACGACTGACACGAGTTCGACGGCTATCAATCAGTGATATTGTTGTCGTGTAGTGTGTTTCATGTAGTTTTGTGTTGGTTTGTGTTTGTCTGTTCTGTGCTGACGAAGGCTTGGGCCGCAACGTCCAATTTGTTTCTTGTAATCGTGTTTAAGTAAAGCTCACAATCTACTTCTTGTTTTTTGGTGATTCATTCATAGACCCACATTTGTACAGGCCAGTCGACGCTCGGTGCCGCCCACGCTGGCCGCCTTCCCCAGACATTTCCCGCTATCTATTTCACGCTTGGTCGACCTGGGAGATCGGGTCAATGTTACAAATCCACCCTGATGCAGATTTGAAGCCTTGACAGCGGGCTGGCAGGCGAGCTTCTAGTCCCAAGATGGATCCGTCTCCCCAGCTTTGTATGAGAATGGATGATCTGACAGAATGAATGAACTTGTATTATTGATCCCTCTAGGCTCAAGCATGGTGACTCCGGTCCCGGACTTTGTATAGGTGATAATGATCTGACAGAAGGAGTGAAGTTGTATTATTAATCCCTCTAGCACTGTGAAAATTACAGCGTTGCCGGCTCCGTGGCTAAGGAGTTGCAGTTCGTAATCCCGCATACCGCTTTCGAAACACAGCTGTGGGCGATTTGGCAACAGACCGCTTTACGTTGGTAATTTAATGAAATGGTATCGGTCCCGGTCTTTCAGGATGCAATGGCAAACTACTGAACGTACACTTGCCCAGGAATCATGAACAGCCAAAACATGCTGGGGTTGACTGCTACATCTTGTAAAGAACATGCAACTAACATGCAGAGACGGTGACTTTAGCTCCCCAGCTTTGTATGGGTGATAATGATCTGACAGAGTAACTGAAGTTGTATTATTAATCCCTCTAGCACGGTGACTCGGGCTTCGATGTGTCTAGCTTATCCCGGAGTGACAGTGGCTCCTCTACCCAGTCGCTACAACATGGAGGTATGCCGGAGCTACTGCTGGGGCTAGCGTACAATGGAACCACTGGACGTTTGTCCGTGGAGGTCATCAAGGGAAGTAACTTCAGAAATATGGCAATGAATCGTGCACCAGGTACATACCATTTTTGTTTTCTGATATTTTTTATAAGTATTTATTTTTTTTTATATAAGGGCTGGATATGGTCATATAAAACAATGAGATTCTCAGAAGGAAGCTTGTAATATTTACACTTGTTGTATATTACTGTTAAAAGTGATTACATATCCTTTACATGACGTAGCAGTCAACCCCAGCATTTTTTGGCTGTTCGTGATTCCTGGGCAAATTTACATTCAGTAGGTTGCCATTGGTTTCTGAATGACCAGCACCCATACCATTTCATAAAAAACCAACGCAAGGCGGCCTACTGCCAAATTGCCCACAAAGTTGTGTTTGGAACACAGGTCTGCGGGATTTCAGTATATGTAATGAGAGGGCCTAATTTTATATCCACAGTGTACGTAACGAGAGGGCCTAATTTCATATCCACAGTATACTTTATGAGAGAGCCTAATTTCATATCCACAGTATACTTAATGAGAGGGCCTAATTTCATATCCACAGTGTACTTAATGAGAGGGCCTAATTTCATATCCACTATACTTAATGAGAGGGCCTAATTTCATATCCACAGTGTACTTAATGAGAGGGCCTAATTTTATATCCACGATATACTTTATGAGAGGGCCTAATTTCATATCCACGATATACTTTATGAGAGGGCCTAATTTCATATCCACGGTATACTTTATGAGAGGGCCTAATTTCATATCCACGGTATACTTTATGAGAGGGCCTAATTTCATATCCATGGTATACTTTATGAGAGGGCCTAATTTCATATCCACGGTATACTTATGAGAGGGCCTAATTTCACATCCATGGTATACTTTATGAGAGGGCCTAATTTCATATCCATGGTATACTATATGAGAGGGCCTAATTTCATATCCACGGTATACTATATGAGAGGGCCTAATTTCATATCCACAGTATACTATATGAGAGGGCCTAATTTCATATCCACAGTAAACTTTACTGGATTGTAAATGAGCTTTACTTACTAAAATAAGTAAAGTATAGAAGTGGACCCTTGTCCACACTTTGAAGTGTTTTAGATATAAGGTGCTAGTGTCAATATCATAGCGGTATTTCATATATGTAAGATAGTTGCATATCCTTTACAGGTCGTCACAGTCAACACCAGCATGTTTTGCTGTTGTGATTTCTTGGCAAGTTTACTTTCAGTAGTTTGCCATTGCTTTCTGAACAACCGGCACCCATACCATTTCATAAAAAACCAACACAAGGCAGTCTGCTGCCAAATCGCACGCAGCTGTGTTTTTAACGTGGGTCTGTGGGATTACAACTGTGTCCGTAAACTCTTCGCCACAGAGCCGGCATTTCATATATACTTTGTATAATTCCACTGTTCTATACATCAACATACAACAAACATACATCTGTGCAGCATTATCTATCATTGTTTTCATGTACCCCAAAGATCTCTTTATGCTACGACTACTTTCAGATACATATGTGAAACTCAGCCTGATGAATTCATCTGGTCAGGAAGTGCAGCGTTGCAAAACATCCATCCGTAGAGGGCAGCCAAACCCACTGTTTAAAGAAACTTTTATGCTGCAGGTGGCGCTGTTTCAGCTCCCAGAGGTCACCCTGATGGTGTCTGTCTACAATAAGAAGAGTATGAAGAAGAAAGAAATGATTGGCTGGTTTTCATTAGGTGGGCTTCATATTTTGGTTTTGTTTGTATGGCTAGTCGGCCATATTGGAAAATCTTGTGTCTTGTATGTATAAGATAAATTCTGATTTATACATCAGAGTCAGTAAACTACATGTTTGTTTATTATCCATGACATAACATGACCAACAATGATGATTGTTTTATCCTGATGGGGATAATCAGATGCCTTTGTGAATGATCCTTTGCAGAACTTAGATATTGGTTTTGCAGGCAATGTCAACTGTCTGAGATGATAGAAAACATTCCTGGTATTGAGAGAGAAAATAAACATTCAAAATGAATTGTTAAAAAAGCAAGCAAAACAGCCGCAAACTACATAGTAGAACATTACCCAAGCAGCAGCTGGACCCACACATATACAGACAGATCAGTAGAACATTACCCAAGCAGTAGCTGGACACATGCATATACAGACAGATCAATAGAACATTACCCAAGCAGCAACTGGACGCACACATATACAGACAGATAGGCAGAAACCTCAACAGTAAATGGAGGAGGAGGGATTGTCCCGAATCTCGAATATGGAGCACAGAAGACAGTCAGTGGCAACAGGAAAGTTATTAAGTTCACACTTCAGAGTAGAGGTAGAGGCTTGAAAACTTCAGAAATGCTGTTGATAGAGAAAAATAGAGAAACAAAGGCTTTCTTTACAGATGTGAAATCAGTTGTTTCGATACTGAAGGGCAGAAATAATACATAAAACAACAGACCCAAGAGAAGACCCCCATAAACAATGTGAGTAATCCACAAGGGTTGCAATACAATGGCTCCCCTCATATTGCAACAATTGTATAAATGAAGACGCCAACAGATTGGCAAAGGAAAGTGGAAGACTACCTCACCCTGATATAGACATAATCTATGATGAAGCCAAGATAAGACACAATTTTAGAACCAAGTACGAATCAAAACATTCAGGCCATCAGAAATATAATGCATATTACCATATTCACCGAAGAGAACAAATATCAATCTTCAGACCCCACACAGGAGACAACAGGCTGAAATATCACCCGTTTATTACATTAAAGATAGGAGGTACTGATTAATGTTAGCACAGCCCTTATGTGAATCATCAAGAAGAAGATTGAAGGTAAGTCTACAAGTGAATAACAAGAATACAGCAGGTTTCAGACAGGGCAGAGAAACCAGGGACTGTATCTCCAACATGAAAACCATCTTTAAGAATTACAAAGTACAATATAGACCTTCATACTTGTTTCACAGCTTTGGACTGTTTAACATCAGAAACTGTGGAACTGTTTGACATCAGAAATTGTGGAACATCAATAGAGATATTGAGTTTCCAGCACATTTGATCCACTAGTGCTAACTAGTTGTTCAATTAACCCATTCAGTACAAGTTATTAGTTTAATTTCTATTGGAACAGATGATTGTTTAGCATATTACGTTTCAGTTGAGGAGCCATTGTAATGTAGTAAGTTGGCTAGCCTGCCTCTCCTGTCAGGTATTTGTTTTCCACTTATGGCTAATTTCTCTATTCTACCTCTTCTGCTGATATGTCCCATAAATTTTGCTTATATTTTCCTTACAGTTTTGATGAGTGATGTATGTGATACAGAACAAATTTAAGTCTTAATTTGATATGAATAAACATACAAACAAACTTTATTTTCAAAGAGTTAAGAATTGGGCACGCACCCATCTGACATTCTGCCTTTCTTACCTCTCTGTTCTCATAAATTATTTAATTCATACATCACTTATGATCTGTTTAAGTCCCCGCTAATCACTGGTATCATGAAGGCTAATAGGCTGCAATGGCTGGGGCATATAGAAAGAATGGAAGATAATAGGGAAACAAAACTCTCTTACACTCAAGAAATAAATGACCATAGACCCCAAGGTAGACCAAGAAGATGGTGGAGAGATAATATATATACAGACCTACAAGCACTTGGAATCAACGACTGGCAAGAGAAGGTCCACCAGAGAGACAAATGGAAACGGCTTGTATCTGCAGCAAAGAACCTCAATGGCTCGGAATGCTGAAGAAGAAGAAGAAGAAGAAGAAGAAGAAGAAGAAGAAGAAGAAGAAGAAGAAGAGAAGAAGAAGAAGTAGAAGAAGAAGAAGAAGAAGAAGGAGATGAAGAAGAAGAAGAAGAAGAAGAAGAAGAAGAAGAAGAAGAAGAAGAAGAAGAAGAAGAAGAAGAAGAAGAAGAAGATCACTTATGAAGCTAATCTTAGACAACAAAAGAAACAATATGCATTATATTGTATGCTTCAAGGTTACTTTTTTCTGATTTTCAATGCAGGTTTAAACAGCAGTGGTGAAGAGGAGAGTTCCCATTGGCAGGACATGAGGGAGAGTAAAGGAGAACAAGTTTGCAGGTGGCATGTATTGCTGGAGTCATAGACTACATCCTGGCTTCTATTCTGTCACCAACAAAATGCTGAACGTGTCAGCCACTGAAAGAAAACAGATCCCATCTGAATTGGGATAATGGACATGTCAGCAAATTCTAAACCTGTTCAAATCTGCAAACAGGACCTGCTATTGACAATGAGATTTTGATCTTCTATGAGAATGTCATTGCCATCTGTTTTTGAGACGTGTTTGTGATCTTGTGAATGTGGCATGATTCTGAATACACAAACATGACATACTTCAGAATATACAAACATGACATACTTCAGAATTTACAAACATCCACTTCTAAATATACAAACATGACACTTCTGAACATCCATCCATCCATCATGTGCCATGCCGATAAGCGTGGGCGGTCATGTTTTGCCATCTCACCCGATCAGCAGAGTCGTGTATCAGCTCCGTGCTTCTGTCTCGACCATGTCACGTGGCCAAGCCATCCAGGTATTTACTTCTTGGTCTTCCCCTTGGTCTCTTCCCTTCGATCTTGCCAGTTGTCACCAAGTTCTCCAATTCATTTCTTCTCATAACATGCCCAAAACATTTTGACTGTCTACGTCTAATGTCTCTAATCAGTTTACGATCTTCATTTGTTTCTTGTAGGACTTGTTCATTGGTTTTTCTGTCTGTCCATGGTATTCTTTGCATTTTCCTCAGAAACCACATTTCCACAGCCATCAGATGTTTTTCAGCTTGTCTGCTCATTGTCCACGCTTCACATCCATATAAAAGTACAGGTTCTATGTAGCACTTCAACACTCTTTTTCTCGTTTCAATTGATATCTTTTTATTGGTCAGTATGTTTTTCATCTTGCAAAAGGCTACCTTCGCAATGGCAATTCTTGTTCTAATCTCTTCAAGGCATCTCCCATCAGATGTTATGACTGTTCCGAGATAGCTGTACCGATTCACTTGCTTAAGAATATGCCCATTGACTTGTAAATTACATTGTGGTATTTCTTCCTTCCTAGTGACGACCATAATCTGTGTCTTCTTACAATTCAATTCTAACCCTAGTTGTTCACTGTGTGCAACAACCGCATCTACTGAATGTTGCATGTCCTATTCATTGTCTGAAATCAAGACTGTATCATCTGCATATCTAATGTTATTGATGTATCGTCCCCCAATGTTCATTCCTTCCATATCTTCTATACTTCTGAAAATATTTTCACTGTACAGGAAAAAAGATCTAGAGACAATACACATCCCTGTCTCACACCTCTCTTAATAGGCTGATATTGACCTACTTCATTATCAATTCTTATGGCAGCTTGTTGGTTCCAATATATGTTATTTACAAGTCTAAGGTCTTTTCCATCAATTTGTAGATCTTCGAGCATCCTTATCATGTCGACATGTCTCACTTTATCGAAAGCCTTTGTGTAGTCAATAAAGCAAAGATATAAATCTTTGTTTACTTCTATAGAATGTTCAATTACTGTTCTCGTATATACACAGGATTTACTGTACCCTTGCCTTCTACAAACCCACATTATTCCTCTCCTATTTCAGGTTGTATTTTCTTCCTCACTCTATGCATGATAATTCTTAGCAAAATCTTTGTGATGTGACTCATTATACTAATTGTTCGATGTTAATCACATTCATGAACAGCAGAGGTGAGAGTATGCAGCGATGGCATACAGCTGCTATTGTTTCAAATGTATCAGTGAGTCCATATGTTGTTCTGACCACACTAAAACACATTTGAAACAAGATTAGAGCTATAATCTCTTTATTCTTGTGTTTTCTAGAGTTTTTCAAAGAACTGTTCTGTCTGGTTTGATTTAGTTTGATTTGATTTGGTTTGTAAAGAAACAATTTCATTACACATGAATATCTCAATAAGTACTTTAGTTTCTCCCATAGTTTACACAAGGAGAATCTCAGTCCAGTACACAAATTCTGTAGCACCATTGAGGATTAATGTACATTGATTGTACACAGTGAGTTTTAAACAAGCTTTTCATGGAAGCCTGTGTTAACTCATTGACTTCCTGGGTATGACAATGAAAGATGTTTTTATGCTGGCATCAGTGTTTGAGTTATTTGAATGTATGAATTGTTTGAATGTATGAGTTGTTTGAATGCATGAGATGTTTGAATATATGAGTTGTTTAAATGTATAAGTTGTTTGAAAATATGAATACTTGAATGTATGAGTTGTTTGAATGTATGAGTTGTTTGAAAATATAAGTTGTTTGAAAATATGAGTATATAAATGTATGTATTGTTTAAATGTATGATTTGTTTGAATGTACAACTTATTTGAATGCTTGAGTTAATCAAATGTGTGAGTTATTTGAATGCTTGAGTTATTTGAATGTGTGAGTTGTTTGAATGTATGAATAATTTGTAGGTGTGAGTTATTTGAATGTGTGAGTCATTTGAATGATTGAGTTATTTGAATGTGGGAGTTATTTGAATGCTAGAGTTGCCTGATTCAGAATGAATTAAAAGACAGAGAATAGTTCTTCTGTTCGCTTGCTGTAGTTTGACTGATGTGTGCGTGTCAGAACTGGACAATATCCAGACAAGTCTAGACACATCTGGCAGCAACAAAAAAGGTGATTTCTGAAGACAATATAAAGAAAACAAGTTCAGACAAAAAACCAAAAGAGACATTTCTTTATGGATCAGATGAAAACCACAAATTTATTAGTGAAATGAGACAATCAAGAATTTTTTTATATCTTAAAAGGAAACATAAACTTGGAAACATAATGACAAGAGACAAACTTGATGGCAAAAGAGGAAAAGGAAGACAAGGAGATAAATACCTAACTGGCTTAGACAAATGGCAAAATGGGAACAAGAACACAGAGCGAATGGAAAACTTAGGATTGCATGAGAAGGCAAACCACGATCACCCATGCTTGCTGGCATGGCACATGATGATGATAATTATGATGTTTAAGTAATGTTTTTACAAGAGAATTCCACTCCTTGGATATGTTGCTGTAAATTGGAGTTCATTGATGTTCGCAAATAGCTTTTTGTGGAATGGGGAAATCAATATGTTATTGTTTTGACAATATATACATTCTATAAATGTGATAATTTATTTTTTTTAATTTCAAATATTTCTGCAGATTTGCTCATCTGTCAAATATTATTTTGCCATACTTAAAGTATTGATATATGAAACTGTTACATTGTTTTTAAAAGCTTATTGTTACAGCTCTTAGTACAAATACTGGTGAATGCTGGGATAGTTTTCATCAGGACTGAGGAAATACTGGCCACTTGTCCAAACAGTGCAGCATTCAAATTGAGGATTAAAGATATTTCAGTGGGAGGTTTGTTGTTAGTCCCAGTTCCCAGTTTATGGCAAAGGGTCACCCCATAGTGCCCCATTCCTGTGCCAGTGAATATCGCACAAAATGCTCCTCACTGTCCCATGTGAAAAGTTTAACAGATAGCAGTCCCAACAAATCAACATCATGCACAGGTATACATCCATATGTTCTCTGCTAGAATGCCAATACAACAGTCCACCACTAAAATTACAGTTCATCATCAATAGCAGCGGCAGTCACTAGAAAACCAGCAGTTGCACACACATTACTGCATAAGACAAAACCAGCTCATTCAACAACCAGCATATGCCATTTTTCTGAACAAACAGTTCACAATGCAACCTCCGTGGACAGATGTAAATGCCTTCCACATGAAATCTACAGCTCACAGTGTCACTCCATGCACTAAACTCAGTAGCTGTGCGATGTACTAACAGCCCAACATAAGGAAAATACATAAGCAAACTGTAACCAGAAGCTATGTTGGTTTGGATGGCCAAGGGGTTACAATACCAGCCTCACAGATCAGGGGGTTGAAACCTCATTAAACTCAGATACTTCTGTCTATTAGAGGCTAAATCGCCCATGTGTTATCTGGGCCCCAATGGGATCAAAACGAATATTAACACTGTAGACCCTCCTGAGCGTGTCATAAAAGATGACTAAAGAGGGTTGATTTGAGACTGGCTATCTAACACCATAGAAAACAATCTGCCAACATTCAGCAGACTATGTACTTACCTTCAAAGGGTCTGGCTTGTGTGGTTGTGGGCCTATACTTCACTAGTGAATGAATCAGCAATAAAACGAGATGCAGATGGTAAGTTTTATTAGAACACGATCACAGATAACAAAATGGATGATACAGCCAAAGCCTTTGTCAGCACACAGACAACAAATACATGACCATACAACTAAATGAAATACTGTACATGAAACAAAAGAAATGTAAAATATATGTCTTCTTGTTGTGGACTGGACATCTGTGTGATAGAATCCACATGTAGTGATTATAACAGAACAGAAATGATATTATGACTAGGAGTCTTTAAGGGCAACAGAAGAAGAAAGAAGTCAAATACATACGTCAAAACATAAACTTTCATAAACCCTCTGAACATACACTAGCAAGTATACTAAGTGACACTAGCAAGTATACTAAGTGACACTAGCAACTATACTAAGTGACACTAGCAAGTATACTAAGTGACACTAGCAAGTATACTAAGTGACACTAGCAAGTATACTAAGTGCTGTAACGATAGGTTTAACATTATTTTGTTGTATTGTGATTTAAATGTTCCTCTTTGTATTATAAAAGCAAATGTGAGCTATGGTATTGTGGTGGCTAGTAATGGCTTTTCAACATTGTGACACAGAATTAAACTGTCAGTGATGCAGTTGTTTTTATTTTTCACCCAACAGGGATCTGGGATCAAACCAGTTTCATACAATTAGGATGAGATGTTTTTTTCTGGTAAACTAAAGTTGACCATTGTGATCATATCATCCATTGTGCTGTTTGCTTATCAAAAATATGGAACTATCACTATATTTGTTACCTTTTATGGGATGCCTGCTCTGTGGCAAAGGGGTTAAGCATGCAATTTGTAATCCTGCATACCGCGTTCAAAACATAGCTGCAGGTGATTTGGCAGCAGACTGCCTTGCACTGATTTTCATACAATGGTATGTGTGCCAGCGATTCAGAAAGCAGTGGCAAACTACTGAATATAAATTTGCCAAGAAATCACAAAATGCCAAACAATGCTGGGTTTGACTGTGACGTGTAAAGGACACACAACTAACTTTAACGTATGGGATGTGTCTGTGGCCAAACTGTAGTGAACACGGTTTCATGCTAGGTTTGAAACAGTGGCCGGTGATTTAGAAGCTGAACACTTTGCATTGATTTTTCTAAGCTAGAAACATCAGTCATTCAGATAGCAGTGGCAAACTACTGAATGTAAAATTTCCAAGAAAAGCACAGACAGCCAAAATATGTCAGTTTGACTTCTACGTCCTGTAAAGGGCAAGCAACTAACTGTTATAGCATGTGAAGATTTCTGATGAATGATGGTTATCTCTCTTTGTGTTTTGGTATTTAGTGTATTAAATTTGAAAGGTCAGTTATTTCCCAGTTTTTGATTTTTCAAAACCATTTGGATGTTATAAATAAATAATAAAGGACCCATTTTCACGCCATAGGGTATATTAGGTATATGGTGCTGGCTCTATATTTTTAGACCACTTGTCACTCAAAGGGTGATTTACTGATATATGGATGATATTCATGATCCTAAAGGGAATATTTAAGAATTATAATCAGGACAAAATAAAACAAAATATCATAACATTTTCTAAATAGTGGGCTCCCATCCTTTAAGTTATAAGGGCATATGAATTGATTATGTTTTACATTACCTTATGTAAATGCAAATAACTGTATGTGTTCCTGTTGATATTTGATGACCAGCCACAAAACAGAAAGGTTTTTGTGATGTTACAGCTCAGCATAATGTGATTAACAAATAGCAACTGGCCTTAAATGTCAAGTGTTTCATGCTTTCATCTACTTGTTGTTTCTTTTTGTCACATTTACATTTATGTCAAGTTACTTCACACTTCTGGTATTTGCAAATTTATAAGCACATAATGTTAAACAAAAATTGTATTAATTATTTATGCAAAGCTTCTCTTCTATAGATTGCCAATCCATGCTGTAATATTTGCACATACATACGGCATTTTCATTATAAGATTGTTGTTAAGATAGAAGTGTTTGGCTTTCACATATACTAGGGTGCAGTTTAATTAGATTGTGTAAAGGTAGTCCTATGCAAGGTTGAAAATATACTTAACAATAAAAAGATGTCAACTGCAATGAGAAAAAGAGTGTTGAAGTGCCACATACAACCTGTATTTATTATAGATGTAAAAGGTGGACAATGAGTAGACCAGCGTAAAAACATCTAATGGCTGTGGACTTGTGGCTTCTGAGGAAAATCCAAAGAATACCATGAATACAGCTGCGAGCGATTTGGAAGCAGACCGTCTTGTGTTTGTTTCTATACAATTGTATGTGTGCCAGTCATTCAGAAAGCAATACAAACTACTAAACGTAAACTTTTAACCATAGACAGACATAAAAACTAATGAGGAAGTCATACAAGAAACAAATGAAAACCGCAAACTGATTAGAGAAATTAGACATAGACAGTCAAAATGTTTTAGGCATGTTATGAGAAGAAAGAACTTGGTGACAACTGGCAAGATCAAGGGGAAAAGAGCAAGATGAAGGCAGAGAGGTAAATATATGGATGGCTTGGCCACATGGCATGGTCGAGACAAAAACACAGAGCTGATCCATGATCATTTGAGATGGTGAAACATGACCTCTGACACCTACCAGCATGGAACATGTTGATGATGAACATGTTCCCATTCTTGCTGCCTTACCTTCTGAGAACCTTCTGAGCTCACCCACTAGTGGTACTGATCTGAGAGCATCAAACTTGCATGCCAAAGACGCGAACTCCAGACCACATCACTACCACAGCTCCTGGTTGTAACAAAATATGCAGAACAAACTTCATCTGGTTTGGAGCTTCTTGATCTTACAATTGAATGTTGGAAATAACACGCACAGCCACAATAAGTAATCTGCATGTGTTCACAGAGACGGTGCAAGCACACAAAATCTAATGTTTTAAACATCGACATGGACATCCAGGTCAACACAGCCTAAAGAAACGTTTTGTGTGGAATGGCTATCCTCGCTTCAGAAGACACGGATTGTGAAAATTGTATGGATTTTTTGCCCAGGTCATGCAGGAGTGCGGGGCAATAAATAGGCTGATAGGCTGGCAGGGAATGCACCTCTTGGTGGCAGACTACCTATAGGCAAGGGAGAGGTTGTCGAGCGCCTGTGGGACCAGGTGGAGAAGTTAGGCGAACAGATTGAGAATCAGTATGCGGAAAGAATGATATATCAAGGGGTCAGAAAGGGTTCTGGAAGAATCTCAAAACTGAGAGGGAAGACCAGGAGAACTTTCAATCACATAGCGGTGGGAACGATTAGTAATGTGACTCTTTGCTGGATGTTGAACGAGGGGACGGAGTGAATATGGGAATGTCCTGAGTGCAGTGATGTCGGTTTTTAGCTCAACTCAACTCAAGTCAACTCAACTCAACTCAACGCAACTCCAGCCAGCCTAAAATGGGTTCCAGAAATGTCTAGGGAAGTAAAATCAGCTGTCAGGATTCTGACCAGATCAGCCACTGCGAGCTGATTGGTCTATTTAAAAAATGATTCTAGCATCATATGCCCAGTGGGTCTCAAGGTGTGTCAAAGAGTCCTGTACTGACTAACTGACATGAATGAGAATGGGAGTTGCCAGCTGGCACAGCACTGATAATATTGATGATAAAAAAGAAGAAGGACTTCACTCCAATAGATGCTCATTCCGGGCTCAATTGACCTGAACACCAATGTGTTGGACTTGAGAGTTCAAATTCAGTGTGCCAGAGAATTCATCAACCAACCAACCAACCAGCTGAAAGTAACCCAAATGTCATAGTTCAAATTCTTCCTAGGATTCTCCCAAAATATTGCAGGACATCTTAGATTGATAGAGTCATGTAGATGTTGTTGCCACATAAGGTTATATTATGTGTTGTGATTTCAGCTTTCGTATGTGATACAAGGCTTAGCTTTTGTTTTGACTAAAAATACGTTTATTCCAGTATGATGCATGACATTTTAAACATTACCTTTAAAAAGTCTGTAAATTATAATGTTTCATTTATGTTGTCTGTGATTTTTGCTTGATTTCTACAATGCTTTTATGGTCAGAAATCAATAGGTTTTGTCTAATTGTTGTTTGCTTTTGACAGAACAAAATTCACAAAATTATTTTGAAGTTCAAATTGGCAACTTGTCTCTAAGTTTCAATATATGCCTCTTTGATCTCACAGATAATTAATGTACATTGGTTGTAATATGATGAAAATATTAAAACTTGATATTTTTGGTTGAATTTCATAATACCATCAATTTCAAGTTCTAACCTTGAGTTATTAACTTCCTTACTTGACTCTAGTCCGACTTTGTGAAGACATATGAAGGGTGTAGCATAGGTGGGAGCGTAAGCGCAATTGAAATACCCCTTCTTTTATAGTTTCTTTACTTATTCAGACAGTGGAGATTTGCCCGCAACAGATGAGCAATATCGTCAGCGTGCCAATTCTTGCTGGTCGCGAGATCTACACAATGGAAGGATGGGAGATTTGCTCGCAACAGACGAGCAATATCTCCGGCGGGCCTATTCCCAGTGTCGCAGGATCCGCACGAGTCAGGCGGGAAGTCTGACGGTAGTACATGCTTTCACGGGTCCAGACACTTATGATCGTACGCGTCCTTTGGTCCAGGCCTGTATGAGACCCTCACCTGTGGGACTTGGCTGAACGCCTCTAAGTCAGGTTCCATGGGTTCCAGGGTCTGGCCACCACTCGTCACCTGCTCGTGGAGGCGAGGTCTCGGAGGTTTGACGCTGAGCCGCCAGCATCTGCAGCCTACCTTGTTCCAGACGTACTGGTTATCCATTCCTCTAGAATAAACAAGGCAAGGCCAAGAGAAGGAACATGTCGTTTGGGCACCACATGTTCTCTGAAGCTCTGACCAGGCATTGTGATGGAATTTTGGCCAAATTCCAACTACATACTTTGGTCTGTCAAGACTGTAAGGTGCCACTCACTCACTGTATTCTTCATTTGTATAGTTTGGTTCATTTTATTATATGTACATGATCAGCAGAGCTGGGGGAATACAGTTATTTGTTGAATCAAATGTGGCTGCGAGTCCGTCAATTGTTCTAACAGTTTTCTCTTTATTATTTAGTTTTCTAAAGTTTCTAGAAGAACTTTTCTATCTCGTTTAATTTGATTTGGTTTGTGAAGGATCACTTTCACTACACGCACATATCCCCATAAGATCTCCAGTTGCTCCTATAGATCACACAAGGAGGGTAGCACCATCGAGGGTATAGCAGAATCACACACCCTATAAATTATTTGTGGGCAGCTTTATTTTTCTTTCTGTTGTGAAGGGGTTGTGAATGCAATTCGTAATCCCGCATTCTAAACACAGATGTTGTGATTTGGAAGCAGATCGCCTTGCGTTGGTTCCCATACAATGGTACGACTGCTATGCCCTGTAAAGGATATGCAACTAGCTTTTTATCTTCTTAATTCAGTAATGTTGCCTGGGCATTAGTGTATTCAGCCTGATAATTTAGATTTTTAACTGCCAAATGATTTTAAACGTGTACATGGATCCTGTGAGTTATTCTCCCTTGTCAAAATAGATTAGATCTATGGTCCATTAACACGGGATCAGGAGGGAGTATATCACATTTTATCTTATTTTTGTGAAAATCTAAACTACCAAATCTGTCAAATCCAAAGTGGTCAAGAGGTAGAAACATCCACCTCTATCTTGAGCAGATCAGGTGTAGATAGCAGATTTTTACAAATAATGAACTCAAGGATGTTATACCCTCCCTCATCACAGGGTAGTGGATCAGACGTCTAGCCTTCTTGGATAAATGCTTAAAAATGTGGAAGGCCAGTGTGCACATTGCTCATGTTAAAAATTCCTTGACAGTTGAAATGTAAAAGAGTTCAGCTTGAAGATTTCATTACTGAGATTGAATTTCCAGTAGGAAACCCACCCACAGAAAATATATTTATGTTTGATTCTGGTTTAGTTGCAGATAAATTTGTTAGCTAAGCACTGTTTTAGATATCAGTTAGCTAGGCATAGTTTTAAATATTAGTTAGCTAGATACAGTTTTAGATATTGATTAGCTAGGTTTTAGATATTAATTAGCTAGGAAATTGTATATATTAGTTAGTTAGTCACACTTGATGATGATGGTGATTATCAACAAAGTAGAACCCAGATAGTATAGTGGTTAGTGCACTTTCTTTCAATACAGTAAACTGGGTTCAGACCCTAGTATTGGCAAGGCTTTCTCTTACCAGTATTGCTTCTGAGTCTATCTAATCTAGTAAAATGACACTGCATAACTTTCAGACTATTTGGGAAGAGAAACCAACAAAAAAGAAAGTTGGTAATGTCAGTTTATTATGTCATAACCTAGTATATGTGAAGGATCAACACTTTACACCCCTACTGGAGCAACCACCATATGATCACCCCCTAGTTTTAACCACTGGGGTAATTTTTCAGAGAACAAAATCAGCAGGCTACAGAATGCACATAATTTAATTCAGATTTTATGTAAAGATAGGTATCTTTTTAAAGATGCCACCTATTCAACGAGTTGAACAGTATATTTAGTTAAATTGCAATTTCTCTCAAAATTCTCTGAGGTAAGTAACGATATCTATTGTTAAGGTAGATAGATACCTTCACAATACGTTGAACTACTAAACTTTTTGAAAGTTTAAAATATGGTTCTCATATTTTTAAGACAAGGTTCATTTTTGCTTTCACTTGACATGTATTTTTCCAATAAATCAGATTGTGGTTAAGAATTGGAATCATTGTCTGTGCATACACAGTACTATAACAATGGCGTTGTTGCTATGTGAAGATGTGAAGCTTGCAACACTAGCAAACCATAAAATTAAATCTCACATAAAAATGCTTTGCACCCATATCTGTTACACTTGCCAGATTATTGTCAATTTTGGGATCAATCTAGTTTTGTGAATTAACATTCATGAGCAAACAATATTACACATGTTTATATTATTATAATGTGTATAATATTGAAAAGAATGTAAATGCTCAGTTTATTGTCCATATTCTCAGTGAATGCAAGACTACATGAGTGGACACGATGGGTCCACAAATATTTTGTATGCCTTTATTTGACCATAGCTCCTGAATAATGAGACAAAGTTAGATTGCAGAAATTTGGAATTGCCTAAGACAATGGTGTGTAGAGGTACATCAGAGGAAGAAGTTGATGTATCTTCTACACAACCAGCTTATGATGGGGATAATTAACATGCACATACTTCACTATCTGCCTCATGCAGACAGCATTTATAGCCATGCTCCAAAAGGAGTGACATGATTATGTAACTAGACAACAAGAGACTTTCGTATATTGCTTGCTTGCTTGCATTCACTGGCTGTGAACTCCAACTTGAAGTCCTGTATGTCGGGTGAAGACATCCTGTTGTCCAACATCAGTGTGATGTCATACCAGACTGACTTTTGCGTGATATTAATTCTCTCTTCAGTAGTATTAGCCAGTCCTGTGGTGCAGGGGTTGCGAGCACAGTTCATAATCCCACATACCATGTTTGAAGCACAGGTTCAGGTGATTTGGCTGCAGACTGCTTTACATTGCTATTCATACAAGGGTATGATGAGTGCCGGTTGTTCGAAAAGCAGTGACAAACTACTGAATGTAAACTTGCCAAGAAATCATAAAACAGCAAAAATACTGGGGGTAGCTTTATTTGTGATGTCATGTAAAGGATATTCAGCTAACTTTTTAATTAATATTACACAGATCAGTCAAATCGTCTTAAGTAAATTATTAAATGCTACGGTATAAGGGGTCGGTGTCTATGACTTGGGAGTTAAGAATGTGTGTTCACAATCTCAACATGCCAGGTTTCTAGTTACCGGGTCGTAGTTACCAGGTTCATAGTTACCAGGTTCATAGTTACCAGGTTCATAGTTAGCCACAGGCAATTTGGAAGCAGATCACATTACATTGATCTTCACATTGGCAAACTACTGATATAAAATTGCCTAGAAAATCAGAAACAACCAAACAAATGTTGAGGTTGACTGTGATGTTTTGTAAAGGACACGTAAGCAACTTTGGGAAATGTAATCAACTTTAGGACATGTAATCAACTTTAGGACATGTAATCAACTTTGAAACAAAGGAAGCTGTGGTGGTGCTGGGCTAGCATGTTTGCCTGCAGACTTGGTGATTATGTGTTTGAATCCCCATCAGTGCAGATTTTTAACATTGTTCTGGGTTTGTGGGCTGACCCAGCCTAGAATAGGTACCAGACAGTGTCCTTGGGAAGTAAAGGCAGCTGGTTTGATATAGACCACATCCCCATCTGATTGGTGTATACACACTGGAAACTAGAACCTTGTGTTCGGTACACCTCCAGACATGTAAAGAGATCCTTAACATTACTTATGTAGGTATGTAAAGCTCATTTGTGTAAACCAGCACTCAATGAGTAAAGTGGTCAGTATCAGTCTGGCTGCCATAAAATTTCCATAAATTGTTTGGAACGATCGTAGGCTGGGTCATCATGGGAGACCAGGTCAATTATGTTTGGATTTCCGCTCGATGGACTTTTTAGAAGAATACGAAAGAGTATAAATAAATGGATGTGTATTTCAGCAACAAATATTATATATATATACTAGCTGACCCGGCCCGGCTTCGCCCAGTCCCTGGTGGGGAGCATCTCATTTAATTCATATATGTAGTCATATAAGTTCTCGTTCCCGTTACCGACTGTCTGTCTGTCTGTCTGTCTGTCTGTCTGTCTGTCTGTCTGTCTGTCTGTCTGTCTGTCTGTCTGTCTGTCTGACCCGGCCGGCATCGCCCAGCTCCTGGTGTGGAGCATCACATTTAATTCATATAAGTGGTCATATAAGCTCCCGTTCCTGTTCCCGACTATCTATCTGTCTGTCTGTCTATCTGTCTGTCTGTCTGTCTGCCTGACCCGGCCCGGCTTCGCCCAGCCCCTGATGGGGAGCATCTCATTTAATTCATATAAGTAGTCATATAAGTTCCCGTTCCCGACTGACTGTCTGTCTGTCTGTCTGTCTGCCTGTCTGTCTAATCATTTATTGGTTGCAGTTAGAACAACCTAGATAAACGAAGACCAACTTACAAAAAGCATTAGAAAGAGCACTTGAAAGGTCTTTACATCTTCCCCAACAATTAACTTGGGTAAATGGAGTGGCGGCAGCAGCAGCAGGAGAAGAAAAAGGAGGAGTAGGAGCTGGGAGGAGGAAGAGGGAGGTGGAGGGATTAAGAGGAGGAGGAGGTAGAGGGAGGAGGAGAGAAGAGGAGGAGGGAGGATGAGGGGGGAAGGATGGAGGAGGAAGAAGAGAGGAGGAGTAGGGAGGATGAGTGATTAGGAGGAGGGAGGAGGAGGTAGGAGAAGAACGCAGGAGGAGGAAGGGGAGGAGGAGGAGGGAGAAAGGGGGAGGACGTAGGAGGAGGAGAAGGGAGGAGGAAGGAAGAGGAGTGATTAGGAGGAGGGAGGAGGAGGATGGTGAGGGGAAGAGGAAGAGGATAGGAGGAGGAGGGGAGAGGAGGAGGAGGAGGATTATAACGCATATGCCTGTAGATAACTGCAGCGAAAAGGTGGGTCTGTCTATCTATCTGACCCGGCGTGGCTTCGCCCAACTCCTGGCGGGTAGCGTCTCATTAAATTCATACAACAAAATAAAGTAACTTAAAAGAATGTCCTTCCACACACCATCCATTATTTCTAATGAAAACCGTTTCTAATCACCTGCATGACTGTAGATCTTTAAGCATAAAAAGATGAGTTACAATGTTATGCATTATGCATTATTTTTATGAAAACTTTGAAAATACCCTAAAAATGGTATCATTATTTATTATAACTCATATGCCGGTACATAACTACAGACAAAGAGTTTATAAATCTTTGAAAACGATGCAACAATATGACTATAGGTTATACAGCAATGTTATTAAAAGTTATGCCTCTTGAAATAACTTTTCTAGAGTTAAGTCCCCTTGCTGTGTATAAATTACAATGTAAAATTAAAAATTAAATAATATTAAGTAAGCAGCCGATTTCACACTAAAAAAATATCACAGTTGGCTGCGCTGGAATGAAAGGAAGACGTGTAGAAAATTTCATCTCAATCGGATGGGCCGTTCGCGACCGCATAAAGGACATACACACATCCTTTTTTATATATAAGATATATATATATATATATATATATATATATATATATATATATATATATATGGTTTGTATATCCTTTACAGGACATCGCTGTCAACATCAGCATCTTTCAGCTGTATGTTGATTTCTTGGCAAGATTACGCTCAGTAGTTTGCCATTGCTTTCTGAGCGGCCGGCTTCAGTTATCCCGCAAGTCACCAGCGGGGGTCGAACCGCTCCCAGTTCTCGCCCGCTACGAGACTCTGCGTGATAAACGGGATTACGGAGAAAGTGTTGTAACCCCTCGGCCAGAGAGACCGGCATATATTATATATATATTAGGCACTGACACACACAGTGTGCATACACATGCACACTATAACAGTAGAGATAATGAAGTATTTTTACTTTTCACTTTCCCGTATCAAATGTTTACATTAAAATGTTTTATTTCTATTTCTGATACTGAATACATGAGGCTACTTTATCTGGTCACCTTTTGATATTCTGAAAGCCTGTAATCATGTCGTTTCGTAACTGGAAAATGTTTATTTGCCACAAATGAGACAATTTCACCTGCCACTCTATACAGTAATGCTTTTGGTAATTGTGCATATTATATAAACTATAAATATTATTATTAAATGCATGCCTGAAAATTGTACAGATAAAAAAACAAATTTTAATGAAATAAAAAATTATAAATTATTCTTGTTTTGGCCTCTTGTTTCCTTTAAAACGAAGTTGAGTTAAGTTTAATTGAACAATTAAGAGATTTCATCGCCATCATAGGTCCTGCCAAATGGCGCTGATGCTTGTGCCTCTCCACAGAGTTTGGACATTTTCTGGGCAGTTTTGTATGGTTGATCCTGTGGGCCAGATTTCCATTCTCAGTATGGCAAATTCTGGGCAGTTTTGTATGGTTGATCCTGTGGGCCAGATTTCCATTCTCAGTATGGCAAATTCTGGGCAGTTTTGTATGGTGGATCCTGTGGGCCAGATTTCCATTCTCAGCATGGCAAATTCTGGGCAGTTTTGTATGGTGGATCCTGTGGGCCAGATTTCCATTCTCAGTATGGCAAATTCTGGGCAGTTCTGTATGGTGGATCCTGTGGGCCAGATTTCCATTCTTAGTCTAGCTAATTTCTAATTCTAAGCAGTCTTTTATGGTTGATCCTATGGGTCAGATTTCCATTCTCATCATTATCATCATCATCATCATCATCCAGTATCTTGCGGGTGGCATGGGCGATCATGCCTCTCCACAAATTACGATTTCCGACGTCATGGATCAAGATTGTCAAAAATCTTCTCACCCTGTCTTCCTATATCTCTCTTTCCGCAAATCTTTCTGGTTGTCACAATATGTTCCAGTCTCTGTTTTCTCATAATGTGGCCCAAAAAAACAACAACAACAACAATGACTGCCTCTTTCTGATGTTTGTGATAAGTTGTCTTTGCGACTCAGGTTCCTTTCCTGATTGCTCTTTTTGGCAGTCCAATTAACTTTCAGCATTCTTCTATAAAACCACATCTACAAGGCTTCCAGGGATTTTTTCACCGGTTTACTAATTGTCCAGGATTCGTAGCCGTATGTTTAATTAAAATTGATTCTATGTAACATGCAAGATCGCGCTGCGCTGGTAACTTGCGGGGGTATGTGAGCCGGTCGTTCAGAAAGCAATGGCAAACTACTGAACGTAAAACTTGCCTAGTACATCAACAGCAGCTGAAAAATTATGGTGTTGACTGCAACAACCTGTAAGGGATATGCGACATTAAAAAAAAAAAACATGCAAGACCTCTTTTTCTGACTTTCAAGGACATTCTCAGTCTAGCAAATTCTGGGCAGTCATGTCTGATGAATACTGCAGTGCTTGCTGGTTGCATCTGTCAAAGTTTCTGAGGCCCATACAGTAAAAGCATGTTCTAAGTCCACAGTGTCACGTTTTGAGTTCTGTTTACAGCCCACGTTAAATAAATCCACAGCTGAAGTCGAGCACAGGAGTAAGACTAGCAAAATTACACTATCTTCAGATTTGTTCTTATGTATTTTCACTCATTTCATGCCAGAAAGAAATATTTTCTTCACCAATGCTGTTCAAACCTGTATCAGCTTGTTTATGCCACCATGATCTGGTCTATAATCTTCATTTTCATGGCTGTTAAACAAACCAGATTTTAGAAGTTAACAGATTCAACTGGCATTGTTAGAACCACAATGGGACATAATTCTGAATACCTGACTATTCAATGAAATATCAATTGGGTAACCCTTTGATGGTTACTAAGACAGTTCATAGATAATAAACACAGTGTGTTTGCAGCTCATAGAAGTAGAAGAGGGAAGTAGAGACTAGAGGAGGCATTGGACAACATACAAATTGAAATGTATAGTTACCGACCAGGATTATAACCTGTCACTTCCAAATGATGATGGCGCTGTAGGAACTAGTGTACTTCAACGCATGACCAACTAGACACCCCTAAACAAGGTGTCTTCATTAGCCAGGACTATCATCCACATGAACCCATAACTATAGAATATGGACAGAATTTGTATCTAACCATTAAGATAGCACCATAGGTCTAATATAAAATTCTGCTGTGATGTCGTCAATGCTAACATTGACTATTATTGACATGAGCTGATGAAAGGAGAGAGAATGGGAACAGGAGAATTCTTCAACACGTCCATCATATAATTATTATGAATGCAAGAACTTTCTTTCTGATGAATAGATCATCTAATAAATGATTATCATCATGTGTCGTGCCAATAAACATCATCATTTTACACAATCACCAGCCTTAGATCATGTCTGTTTTCTCGTTCTGATTATGCCATGTGGCCAGGCCATCCAGGTATTTAACTCTGTCATCTCCTTGTGCTTTTCCCATCATTTTTGCCAGTTGATACTAAATTGTCCATGTTATTTCTCCTCATACATAGTCCAAAAGATCTTGACTGTCAATGTCTAATTTTTCTAATCAGTTTCACCTTTTTATTTCGTGAAGAACTATCTCATTTGTTTTTCTGTCCACCCAAAATGTTCTTTAAATTTCTCCAGAAACCACATTTCCACTGCCATTAGATGTTTCTCAGCTTGTCTGCTTGTTGTCCATGTGTCACATTAATACAGCAGTGTAGGTTCTATTTATCACTTCAACACTCTCTTGCTAACTATGCAGGATTACGAATTGCATTCGAAAGCCCTTCGCCACATTGGCATGTATGTTTGATAAAATGATCCCTTCTCAGCTGTGGATTGATTCATAACTTGGCATTCTTCCGAAAGACGGGTCTAAATAGTCCCGCAGTGAATAATTTAGGGTTTAGGGTTAGGGTTAGTGTTAGTTATATAAAATTATTCACTGCAGGACTATTTAGACCTGTCTTTCGGAAGAGTGCCCAGAACTTTTATATTAGTTAATCAGTAGCCTACACTTACATGACTAGCTCCATGGCGAAGGTATTACAGACGCAGTTCTTAATCCCGCATACCAAGTTCAAAACACAGCTGCAGACTTTTTGTGAGCTGACCGCTTTGTGTTGGTTTCTTATAAAATTGTATGGGTGCCGGTTGTTCAGAAACAATGGCAAACTACTGAACGTAAACTTGCCAAGAGATCACAAACAGTCAAACAATGCTGGGGTTGACTGCTGGGTCCTGTAAAGGATCTGCAACTTTAACACTTACACATAACTTTTCTCATCAAGTCTCATCTCTGCATTGAAGACCACCTGTAATGAGTCCCCAATACTTTTGTTCTGTGTGTATCTTCTGGGAGCACTCCATTCACATACTATTTCTAGAGTTGCTGTTACTGAACTGATTTTGCTTGTGAATTAGCTTTCCCTATTACCAGTGTCCCTCGCCATCAGGCGAATCCACTCCGACTTATGAGGTTCTTGTCCCCAAGTCAAGGATGAGGAGTCAACATTTTAGTCCAGCTGACCAGTGTAGGGGTTGAACCCGCTAACTTGGCATCAGCAGACCCGAAATTTAAGAGTGAGGGCTCTTATCCATTAGAATTAGGCCATAAAAACTTCATGGCCATTCCTAATCTTTTTCTTATTTGTTTCCTTATACCTGCCATCATCTGTTTTTATTTGTCCTAGGTAAGAAAAAAACAGTTTACTTGTTCAAGTGACTTTCAGTTCACCGAATTTTTAAATTATGATGACTCTAACTTTTAGGTTAGCCATGAAATAACAAGATAAGCAAGAAGCATTAAATATTATAATAAGTTTTAATGGTTGCATGAACAGTAACGTATTTACATGAATGTACAAAACCATCATAACAATGTAATTAAACATTTTAATAAGAACAATATAATAGATAAAGTTAATATATTTACATACATGTCACTACAGTAAAAAAATAAACACAAACACATGTCATTTTACAGTGATAATATTAGCATAATTTACTCTATGCAATCGTGGACTGTTAGCACAATTTAACTCTTTCGTTCAGTCCCAGACTGTTGTATCCATTAACTCTGTTGATCTCAAGAAGTTTTTATTTAAAAATAATAACAGTTTGGATCTAAGGTGTGAAAATATGACAGCTGAGTGGAAAAATGAGTAAAATTAACAACTGCGATAGAATGGATTCATGTAACACAAGAATGGGTCAGGAAATATTTAGACAAGCATATCATGTCATGAGTTACCAAACAGATTATAGTAACCTGCTGGGTACAGAATGAGATGAGTTAGTGACGATATCAGTTACAGTATTATTAGCAGTATCTTTTACAGTATCAGTTATTTACAGTATCACTAGCAGTAATTTATTCTTCCTTCTGGTCACGAGGCTAGTGTTCCTCAACAGTAAAATACCTTAAATCTGCAGAAGAAAAGATTACCAGCCAGAAGGCATGTGCTGTGCTGAATCCTGACCTGGTTACATCCTAATAAGTCTCTTCATAGATCCGAGGTTCCGTTGTTACCAGTCTTGCACACCCAACAGTCCCTATAAAGACGATACTTTAGAACTAGATAAATCAACGAGTCTCTACACCAGTCTCACACCATTAGATGTAATTCTTCTCAGAGCTCAGATGAGCTAAAGGCCAGTGCATCAGACAGACCAGTCAAAACTCAGTCTTCCAGAGGATTCACAACCAATCAATAGTAATATATCTGTAAACTGCAACCAATCAACAGTAATCTATCTGAACATTTTAACCAATCAACAGTTCATTCATTCATTCAGTGGCATGTCCTTTGCAGAACCTCGCTCCCATAATAACCTTCCGGAAATAGTTCAACAGTTATCTATGTGAAATTTGTCCAGACAGAAAGTTATTATAAAGATCTTTTCCTGTACACTAGTCTAGGGTAAGCAACTGTTTTAGGGCAAGTGACAGTTCTAGGGCAAGTGACAGTTCTAGGGCAAGTGACAGTTCTAGGGCAAGTGACAGTTCTAGGGCAAGTGACAGTTCTAGGGCAAGTGACAGTTCCAGGGCAAGTGACAGTTCCAGGGCAATTGTTTCTTTTAGAGCAAATAGCTCTTCCAGAATCCTCCTGGCAACATCAGTGACACACAAATGCATAATATTTTATAAAAATAATTATATAATGCAAGCTAAATTACAATGCATCTTTCTGTTTTAAAATATCTTACAGAAGTTTAAAGTGAAAAGAATCATAATCATAATGATAGTTTTTAAAAACATAATTATATACTGTAAGCTTCCACATAAAGCATTTTCTGTTGTAAAATACCAAATAGGAGATTAATCTTAAAAGAATTATAATCATCAATGTTAATCATAACAAAATAAAAATAAAAATAATGATTTAGTAACAATTTGCTATAGGACATCATTAACTGAGAATTAACTCATATTTTCCACTCATGGAAGACAGAGGCAAGTTGTAAGTAACACTATAACAATTGATGCAGAAAAATACTTCTACAGCTACATATCTCCATGACTATGTACAACAGTGGGAGGAAATAAGCTTAAGATATGTAATAAAATATATAATCTAATAAATCTCATCTCATCTCATCATGTTCCTCTTGTACCTTGCGGTGTCGAGGTGAAGTATAAACTTCGTGAGAGTGCCCGGTTATGGGCTTCGTATATCGACATTCCCATGGATTCTGTTATTCCCTCAGTCCAACGTTTACGTGGTCGGCCTCTTCCTCTGTTTCCATCTGGTCTGTACATCATTGCTTGTTGTGGCATGCTGTTGACTGGTAGCCTACTTGCATGGCCAAACCATTTGACTTGCTGCTTTCTAATAAAATCTAGAGCAGCTTTAACCCCTACTTTAGTCCTGATTTCTTCATTTCTGATCTTATCTCTTCTTGATACGTTGAGTATTCTTCTCAGAAACCTCATTTCTGTTGTTGTGATTTTTCTTTTCTCTTTTTCTGTCATTGTCCAGGTTTGGCATTGGTAGCAGAGAGTTGGTAGGAAGATTGTGTTGTAAAGTGCTTTCTTAGTAGTTATTGATACATGTTTGTTCTTTAGTATTGGTGCCATTTGTCCAATGAGTTGATTTGCCTTATTGCACCTATTTTCGATCTCGTCTTCTGATCTGCCATTTGATGATATTATACTTCCTAGGTACTTGAAGCTCTTTACTTGTTTCAAGGGATGTTCGTTTAGGTGAATTGTTGCTGTTTGTTCTTCTTTAGTTATAGTCATTACCTCTGTTTTGCTTGTGCTAATTTTCATGTTATGTTCCCTACACATTTCGTTTAGACTATTCATGTGGTCTTGTAATTCAGCTTCTGATTTTGCTATTAGTGCTTGGTCGTCCGCAAACAGGAGTTCTCTAATGGTTAGATTTGCAGATGGTTCTTCTTCTGTGTTCTCGTCATGCGGTATTCTTGCTGTCTCTGCTTGGCTGGTTTCTTTACATATGTTGTCTATATCTAATAAATCTTTAAATATGTTGTCTAATCTAATAAATTATAACATTAATTCTGGATGTTTGTAAAGTCTCACTATACTTTATATGTAGGACAAATTTGAAAAATGAAGTACATGATGTGATAAAAAAAAATTGCTCAACAGTCCATCATGAAGCAATGTGCAGCGATTGACTGTCGTCTGCTGGAGTAATTCATTGAAATCCAAACAGAATGGTGTTATCAATGGAAGAAATCATTTTTTCAAATTTATTCTACCTACAAAGTGTAGTGAGCCTTTGCAAACACCATGTATAGTAATACAAAAAAATTATATAACAATTAACATAATATACAAAAATCCCGACAAACCACCCATCTATAAAATTATGTGATTCAAAATAAAATTACTAAGAAACATTACCTAAGTTGTCATAACATTTATAATGTAATCATTACTAAAAGTATTACAACACTACAATAATGAAAGTAGCTGCAGTAGAGCTGTGGCTAGCACACTGCCTGCAGGCTTGGTGGTTATGTGTTTGAATCCCCTTTGAGGCAGGCATTTTTGTCATTGACCATGTCAGTAATTGGACAGCTGCGGCTGCATAGTGCCTTGACCCTTGCCTGCTGGCCCAAGGTCAAGGGTTTAAATGTGCATCGAGGCAGATTTTTAAACATTAATCTAGGCTCCCAGGTCGACCCAGCTTAAAATGGGTACCAGTGAATGTCTTGGGAAGTGATGGTGGCCGCCATGACATTGATCACAACACTCCTGACGCACTGATTGGTCTGTAAAAATATGGGTCAAGCATTATATGCCTAATACACTGGAAAGTATGTAAACGGGTGCTTTACTTTGTACATCAGATGCTGAGTGCCGATTGGTCTAAAAATATTGGGCTAGCACAATATATAACAAAATATATAATTTCTCTTAAAACTATCTATCTCTAAGACTAAACAACTGAAAACAAAATTACTGAGGAAAATAACTTAAACTAACATAAAATATATAATATTTATTTATATGTTTATTATTGCATTTTTTTTACAAAAATCATGGCTTCGCTAGGTATTCATAATAAAAAATTAGAAGAAAAAAAGCAAGTTTATGTACAAGTCATTCCTCTGCAAGGTGGTAATAATACAAAATTGGAGGGGAAAAACCATGGTTATGACCAAGTATTATTAATAGGGAAATGTACAAAAACATGGTACAGAACAATAACTACTAAGAGAAAATATAAATAAAAACATTTATCTGCAACTCGCTTTTGTCAGCTGGTAAAGCTCTTTGCCTGCAGCATGGTCTCTTTCTGTACTTCTCAATATAACATGTATAATGTTCATAATTTGCTTGTGTCACCATATGGTTTAAGCATATGAATTGATCCATGCTACTGGAGATCACAAGATGTGGAGAAGCATGATCGCCCACACCAGATGCCATGTACATAATATTTCCAAACCAATAATGAGGTATAACGTACTGAGTATGATTTTTGTAAAATCTATAAATAATTAAAACAATAAAATATAATCATGAACAAAAATACAAAAATCACAAATCACAAATTATCTTTACAAACACACACTGAACAAAACTTTGGGGTATATTAACAGCACTTTTGCAAGTGCGGTCGTTATTTCAATGTGTTGTGCCTTAATGTAGACACCAGTTTGTGCCTTAATGTAGACACCAGTCTCATCCCTGAATAATGTGATTCATCTGAAACTCAGAGAAATATTATAATCTGTTACACTCCACGGCAAAATACATTTGCATTCTGGCAAGCATGCAGCAAAGAATTTAACTCAAAACATTTAGTACAATATTTATGTATAACTTATTAAGTACATACAGTCTAATAAATAATGCAAGAAGCATTCTATTCTACTGTACACATTCTTTAAAAATTTTAAGTTTCCAAGCATATTGTTTAATATTGTTAAGAATATGATGCCAGGTGGTACAACAGACATTTCTTTCTTCGTAAGCAATAAAGCAGCGAGACCTTCACTTCCTTCTTTCCTTCAGTATCTAGGAGATCACTGAGCAGCATCATCTGCAGCACTCCATAGGACCTGCTTATACTTTTGTCTGCCTCCTTCTAGAACTATACACATATGTTTGTCTTTTTGTTGGCTCGCTCTGATCTTGAGCATAGTCCACACATGCCCTTCTACTACTAGTAGTTGCTTCTACCAGGGAGTGCCCTGGACTAATTTTTGCATGTAGCTTTCCTTATTAACATGTCCCTCGCTATTAGACGAAACCACTCCGACTTCTGAGGTACTTGTAATTAACGTCCCCAAGTCAAGGACGAGAAGTCAACATTGTAGTCCAACTGACCATTGTGCAGAATAAACCCACTACCACGGTCAGCAGAGAAAGTTTAAGCGTGAGTGCTTTAAAACTTTCCACCATGTTGACTGCTAATATATTTGTGATAACTGGATATGGTTGTAACTTTAAAAGCCATCATGCTGCTATTGAATGTAACTAAAATGGACGGAATATTTGAAAATATCCACTTTACATCAAGAATGCTGCATGTCAAACATCATAACATGATCATATTTGTAGGCAAAATAACAGAAATTATAATCTGTTAGTTGGAACACTCATGATAGTCAAAAGTTCAAAAAACATGATAACGTTCGTCTTCTTACAAACAGTTAAACAACATGAAAAAAAAAACAAAGCATGAATATAAATAATAACACTTTTTACTTTGTTATGTAAACTGGAAATTAAGTTTTAAAAATATACAAATCAAGTGCACTAAAATGTAAAAGTATTACTTTTAAACTGGAAATGGGATGGACAATGAACATTGACTGGAATGATAAATTAAGTTATTAACAATAACAATGTTGCATTAATGAATTAGTTGTCAGTAAAGAAAACTGTTTATGAAAGATTGATAATTTCTTAGAAAAAAAAACAACAACAAAATAATAACTCTCTTTACAATAATTCTGGTGTGTAATTGGCTAATGCCGACTGAATCTCAACATTCATGTAATGCATTCTTTATCCTTTTAAATTGGGTCAAAGCATACTAACGAAATCTGGCGCTGCATTGGCCACTTCCACTGTGAGTTTAGCATTTTTGAAAGTAATGCATTAGTAAATTTTCATTGTGGTTATTTCGCCACTTGGTCACCTACCAAGTAAATCTTCTTGGGTCGAAAGAGTTAAAATAATAGAATCATGTACATAAATAATAAACAGCATTGTCACATGTAGATAAAGAAATAAGTAGCAAATAATAGTAAACATAAAGTAGTAAGAAATAAACATATAGTATAAGGCAGATTTAGTAACTTTAGACAATTACTAATAAAACTATTGTATATAAGTAATTTAAGTACATAAAAAGTGAAAAAGTTTTCAAAATATTCACACATATTTATAATTTAACAATAAAAGAATGTCCAAGCAAATACTGCAGATAATATCTTTAGTTGAATGAGAACATCTTATAATAAAAAGGATGGATTCTAATGCATAGGGAGCAATCATTTTTTATAACTGCAGGATATTCGTATAATTGTAAAACAAAAGTGTTTATTTAACAATACAAATATTTATTCACCGGCTACATCTGCTTGAATCATGAATAGTTTTTACTCAAAGATGTGTCCATTCAATTACACAACAATAAAAATAATATATGCTGGGTAGTTAAATATAAAACCAGAGCTAATCAGTATGTACAGAAATATTTGTTATTGAAACAAAACATATAGTATAAGTAAAAGACACATGTAAACAGCCTCTTTTTCTAAAAAAAAATAAATAAATAAAATACATATGAAAAAATTCCCCAACTTTATTTTTCAACTATTCAAACATAATGCAGAGCTAAAATGATACAATCACATATTATTTAGAATAAAAAATGTGACAAATAAACCATCATTTTATATCCAGATCTTTTATAAAAATAAATAAATAAAATACATATGAAAAGATTCCCCAATTTTATTTTTCAACTATTCAAACATAATGCAGAGATAAAATGATACAATCACACATTATTTAGAATAAAAAATGTGACAAATAAACCATCATTTTATATCCAGATCTATTTATAAGACGTGAAAACTAAAAATGAATTTATTGTTTAGGTAGCTTAAATTTAATAGGTAATGAAATGAAGAAGAAAAATAACTATACGGTCACATAATATCACACACACACACACACACACACACATACATACACATCTTTTGTGCAACAGAGCTCATAATATAGTTATTATTTGTAATTATGTCAGTTAGCCCATCAACAACAATAATAACAATAAAATCAACAATTATCAATTTGGCACATAAGTAACAAAGTTTATATCACATAAGTTCATGTAAATGGACTGTAGAACATATTTACATAAAAAATTTTGATATCTGGAATAAATAACCATTCAGATCTGATGCGCAACAGAATTCCTTATGATCCATTTGTTTGCCTGCTCCATAATGAGGTTTCCAAGAGATCAGATCATCTGCTTGCTATGATAATTGAATGCATGTGTTGACCATTGTGATCCACCAAGGCCTGTTTGTCACTGTTAGTGGTCACTGGTCTGGTAATCATATTTATTAGGGTCAGGCTTTAGAAATGGTCCATAAAAGTACGCTCTTTGCTTCTCCAGTACTACTCTGTTGTTGTTGTTTTTTTTTTTTTTTTGTTGCACATTATTTCGTTTATTGATTTCAATGAAGTTCTTTGACTGTCAGATCAAGTGAAAAAGGCTGTCTTGGCTTTTGTCTATCCTGGATCACCAATGTGTACAAGTATCAGCGGCAATGCATCATGAACTTGACATTGTCCTTTATCTTGACATGTTTGACATCTTTCCTTCTAGCTGTGAGCAGAAAGTCTTTGATCTAACTGCAGAATTCACTCAGGGTCAGCCTGCTGCTATAAGGTGACAATATTATTTCCATTATACCATAACCCATACCCCATTCAACCTTAGAAGAGAAGTTATATTAGGGTCCATCACCTGGCTCAGATTAATAATCCTGTGACTGAGTCAGCCATACAAAAAATTTTAATTTGAAGGTGATTGTTGTCCAAAGAGAGTATTGGCTGTGTACTTATCTGACAATTATCTTTACCCCATCTTATTTACTGCTTTGATTGAGAGCACTCTCACTGTTCTGATTGCTGACTGACTGGGGGTTCAAGAGTAAACTGTCATTATCAGGGGCACTGACTGGGTTTAATGAATCCAGGCTGATTTCATCTGGCGCAGATGTTGTGCTTGACCTTGAGGTTTCAAGCACCTGTGATGTTGCACCAGAACCCTCAGTGTCTGCAGGATCTGCTCTTGTCGTAGTATAGCTGTTACTTCCTTTAGACCACGTGGTTACTGTTCCTGATTGATTAGTCCTGGTCTCTGATTTGTAATATGCTTCAAATGTATATACAGATTCTAAATTCTTTTGTTGATGGCTTGACTTCAGTGGAGAACTAGACACATTGTGAAGAGATGCATAAGATGGAGTCTCAGATGTTGATTCTTGAGTGGAATATGCTGGTGTGGAATATGACGTCCCTGGAGTATGTATTCTGGGTACATATCTAGGCACTGTTTCTGTCCTATTCTGAGAGCTCAGTCTGATCATATCTTCTGTATGAGTCAGAGAAGTTGCTCTCGAGGCTGACAGTGACAATTCTGCTGGCATCCTTGAAGCTGTTCTTTGCAAGGGTCTTGCATGTGTTCTGTCAGAGGATGAATGATAAGTTGTCCTATTCGTAGGGTGCACATAAGTATTATGGATCAGAGAGTCAATCTTCCTCTGTCCTCTTACTAGATGGTCTCTGGTATATTCAGTATGTGTTGGGCCTGTCTGTATCAGCCCTGTCTGCTCGGGTGTCCAATCTTCTGAACTGAAAATAGATTTGTAAAGATGAATGTTAAATATGAATGAAAAGAAAGAAAAACAAAAATTATAAATTTGTCATGATGTCTTCTTCCTTTAAATTTGACTTCCAATTTTTGTCATCCATTTGAATCAAAGAGTCAAATATTTGGCATTCAAATATTTAGAAATTACCAAACCCTCACAAGTGCATAGAAATATGTAAATTGATTGTGAGTTACCTCCCAACATTGCACACAAAAATTGTACAAGCACTGGCTTTTCAGCATCAAATACAACATTAACAGATGTGAACACATTTTTTTGCTTCTTCTTCTTCTTCTTTCGCCTTTTATATCCCAGTGATGAACAAGTCCTCAGTCAGTTCATGCCAAGCTCTGTGTAGACTTGCTCATGATTGGTGGAATTTTGCATCAAAAGTTTTCTATGGGATGAGTTTGCCAGTCACATGCCAATCCCCACTACGACACGCATGCTAGGTTACAGTGTTGCTATTCTTTGCTTCCCTTACGAGCCTCAGAAACAAACCGATTCACTAGTTTTTTTTCCTGTCATTATAAAACTGTCGATCATCACATGGCCGTGGCTGGGAAGCTACGGTTCCCGCAGCCGGCTCATCAGGTGCCAGGTTCGATCTCATCTTACAGCTGGGAAGTTTTCATTGAACCACTGATGTCTAATGGCACCACCCACCCTCTGATATGTCATCACCCACCCTCTGATATGTCTAATGGTATCACTCACCCTCTGATCTCTTGGGCACTGAGACTGTATACTTAGCCTTCTTGAATAACACCAACATGTGTAGGTCCTATGCACAAATGTGCACAATAAAAATGCCACAACAGTTCAAAATTGCAAAGAGAAGGTTGTAACGCCACTGCGATGGCAAAAATTATTAGGAAAAAAATCTACCTACAGGTAGAGCCTGTGGAATGGAAACATGCCCGAAAATATTTGATTGTTTACATCTAATTTTCTAATAAATTGATGATTTTCATCTGTGTCTTGAAGAACTGCCTCAGTTATTTCTTGTTTGTCCATTCATAGTATTCTTAGAAATTTCTTCAGCAACCATATTTCCCTAGCGATTAGATGTTTCTCAGCTTGTTTGTTTATTATCCAGGCAACAGCACAGGCACTATATCACTTTTGAGCACTCGTTTGAATAATTACATTCTTTAAAAAAAACATAGTGTACTCACAGTCCCAATCTAAAATCCAAAGAAGGTGATATTTCGTAAGGACGGTAAGGTGTTGCACTGTCTTCAATTATCTGCAAACAAAATGATTTTAAATGTAGCAAAATAATATGTTAGGAATGCCACGTTGGCACATAACAAATTCCCAACCATTTACAAATCAACGATAAGACTAGTGGCAAATATTACTTAGGGGTGTGAAGTGTTAAATCTTCACATTCGATAACTAGCTCCCCTTCTCCCTTCCTTTACACCCCAACCTCGCTTTTGCACATTCTGGATCAGACCCAGATGAACTTTGGGTGGAAACAGAATAACGCTGGCACTAGAGAGGACTGAGCTCTTCACCTTTGTACTGGTCAGTAAGTGGACTAACAGCTTTGCTACTGTGGCTTCTCTACAGATAAACAAACAACCATCATCATCATCACCATCAGGGTAGACCACCAGAAGATTGGTGCTAAAGTCATCTGATTGTGTCACTCACTGCGCCGTTCTCAGCATTTCTCTCGAGCTCAGCATAAGACTAACACCACAACGTATGCTTGTGTGTCTATGTAATGTATTTGTGTCTTGCATGGCTGTGTGATGTAGATGTTTCTTGTATGCCTGTGTGATGTAGTTGGGTCTTGTATGTCTATGCGATGTAATTGTGTCTTGTATGTTTATGTGATGTAGATGTTTCTTGTATATCTGTGTCATGTAGTAGTTTCTAAGATGTCCTTCCCCCCCCCCACCCCCCCCCCCCCCCCACTCCCCAACCTAGATAAAAAAAGGACAGTGTTCCACACCTTGATGAATATTGAGTGAATGGTTATAGACCAATCAGCACTCAATGGTTCTAGCCTCATATTTGTATAGACCAATCAGCACTCAATGGTTCTAGCCTCATATTTGTATAGACCAATCAGCACTCAATGGTTCTAGCCTCTTTTCTGAATAGACCAATCGGCACTCAATGATTCTAGCCTCATATTTGTATAGTCCAATCAGCACTCAATGGTTCTAGCCTCATATTTGTATAGACCAATCAGCATTCAATGGTTCTAGCCTCATTTCTGTATAGACCAATCAGTACTCAATGGTTCAATATCATGCCGGCCGCCAATACTTCTCAGAACATTTCCTGGTGCCTATTTTAGGCTGGGCTGACCTGAGCGCCCAGGCCAGTTTTGTATAACCCCTACCTGGATGAGGATTCAAACACAAGATCCCTGGGCCAGCAAGCAAGCAAACTAGCCACCGCACAATTGTGTCCTCCACCCACATTTTTTCTTCTAAAAGTTAGCTGCATATCCTTTACACGACATCACAGTCAACCCCAGCATTTTTTTAAATTGTGATTTTTTGGCTAGTTTACGTTCAGAGTTTGCCATTGCTTTCTGAACTATTGGCACTCATACCATTGTATGAAAACTAGCGCAATGCAGTCTGCTTCCAAATAGCCAACAGCTGTGTTTCAATTGCGGTATGCATGATTGCGATTTGCGTTTGTGTCCCTTTTGCCACAGTGCCTTCCAATAATAATAGTAACCATATAATTTATAAAAATGTGTCCCTATCAGAAATGATATTTATTGCACCTTTTAAGAAACATTATTCATCAGTGTCAACAGCATGAATGAGGGAAATAATATTAAAATACCAAGGAATATCTGCCTTGAAATGATGAAAATACAAATTTAACTGTTGAATGGTTTTGAATCTTCTTTTGTGGGGCTGGTCTGGTTCGCTAGATCAGTTCCGCGTCTAGCGTTCGTTGTCTCGGATGGCTGTGTGAGGTGCACCAAAATGGGATCTTCCCAGCCAACGTGAGTTAGCGAGGCAGGCGTTTCAAGAATGTAACCGCATCGAGCAGCCAGGGTCGTGGATTGAGCGGGCAAAAGAGCAAAATTTGTACGACCGTTCGACAAAGTCTCGATAAGCGCCCACTCTCTCTCGATGAGTAGTGGGCCTGCAGTCAGTAAGCTGGTATAGCGTTTTTTTTTTTTTTTTGGTTAGTCCTGCCTGCGTAGCTTGTAAGCTCGTCGGTAGGCGTCCAGTGGTTTTGCATGTATCACCTTGTACCGGGAGGGCGCGCTTTAGCGATGCTACTCTTGGCTTGCGTGTGCGTGAATAGTCCGTCTGTCCGATAGATATCTGGTTGATCCTGCCAGTAGTCATATGCTTGTCTCAAAGATTAAGCCATGCATGTCTAAGTTCACACTGTCTCACGGTGAAACCGCGAATGGCTCATTAAATCAGTCGAGGTTCCTTAGATGACACAATCCCTCCCCCGATGTGTCTCCACCTTGACGTGGTGGGGGAGCTTGAGTGTCCCATAGACCCCATTTGCTTGCCGATGGGTGAAAAATTACATATCGGACAGCTTATGGGATAGGGACCAGACTAAGAGAGACACAACCTGCTGCTCTGCAGGCATAGACTGAGGATAGCAGTCAAAATTTAAATGAGGTGCACAAAGGCAGAATTTCTTGGTCCGGACAAAACTCTTAAGGCTCCCTGTCGAGGGCTGTGGCTGAACGCCTCTAAGCCACAAACCCTCGGATCTTAGAGCCAGGCTGATACCCGTCTACCGGAAAATAGAAACATGATACTGAGCAAGCTACATGCTCAGGTCTGATACATGTTCGAAGGCTCCCAGCTGGGGGATATGAGAGTTTCCCGGATGAAGGGGCCTGGCCGTTTCCCGTTCACTGCTGCACGAAGGTAAGGTGCTGAGCCGGCAGCACATGTAGCCTACCTCGTGAGCGAGTACAAAAAAGTCAGAAAAGTGCCCCAGTCGAAGGGTTACGGAAACTGTCTGTATCTAACTCATAGAGAGTGTAGACAAAAGTGGAAGAATGTCTCACCAACGCGAAATGGAACGCACGGCGAGCGAACCTATTGCGTGGTCTGAAGTCACAAGCAAAAGCTTACCGAGTGGATGTCACTCGCAGTCTGACCGCTCCTGGTGTGTGATTGAGCGATCATTGGCAAGTGGGATGCCCAACACATGGAAGTGAGGAACTAAAGCAGCCATGAGCAGGACGTGGAAACTCCTTGGGTGAGCCCAGTCTCAGAGCAATATGTGCCGGCTCTGCAATTATGGAAGCCTCCTTGGATAGCGAGATAATGCCCATGGTCTGCCCCTGCCTTCCCTTGAGGGCAGACCACGATATCGTTGATCGTTCTATCTTGACCAGCTGAGATGTGGGTGACATTACAACAGTCTAACGTGTCTCGAAACCAGAGGAAGGCTAACCTCACTAAAAAATGCCCGCCGGAAGTCGGAAGTGTCGTCCTACGGGTGGCAAACTAAAAATTGACACTACGCATTTACGTCCGAGTGAAATGTCTCGTCCGAATGTCTCCCGTGCTAGGAACAGCTCTGACTACCTAGTTTCCGAATGCCGCTCTTGTTCGGAACAGCTCTGACTAGGTAGTTTTCCGAATGTCCGCCGTGCCTGGAACAGCTCTGATGGGTACAGGGACAAGCACATGTCCGAAAACTCGCTTAGTGGAAACCAACCGCAGAGCTGACTGGTTTGTGCAGGAACGGCCCAGGGCGAGCGAAATGCCCAATATATTGAAGTGAGGAATCAAAACAGCCATGAGCAGGACGTGACGATTCCCTCGGTAAACCCAGCATCAGAGCGTTATGTGCCGGCTCTGCAATTATGGAAGCCACCCAGGATGGCGGAAAATGCTATGGACTGTCCCTGCCTTCACTTGAGGGATGACCGTGTAGTCTTCGACTGTTCCAACTAGACCAGCTGAGATGTGGACGGTACCACAAAAGTGAGAGTCTCCCAGGATTGCTAACCTGGTCAAAAATGCACGCTAAAAGTCGGATGTGTTGGCCTGAGGGTTTCGACCCGAGGGTGCCTAACCAGACACACCGCAATCACATCTGAAAAAATCACTCCGGATGAACGCAAAGAAGAAGAAGAAGAAGAATCTTCTTTTGTTCCTTAGTTAAGTTCTTTACTATAAAACTACATAACCTATAGAAATCAGAATAATGCATATCCATGAGTAGAGGAAAGCAAAATTCTGGTTTTCATTTTTTCAGCACCAGAGGTTTTCACACAAAATGTTCATTATTTTCCTCATTGAAAAATGCAACGAAAGCAAACTACATCACTGTACAAACTGTACATCACAATACATAAGACTACAAAGAAAATTAAAGCCTGACACTGGGATAGTCCAGATTTCCTCTGTATATGCTGACCCAAGGTGGGAAAATAGGTCAGAAGAATAATAATACAATGTTTGGGACACATATAGAAGAGACAGTTACACACAATACATTGTTTGGGACTGAATGAGTTAAACTTCTTCTTCTTCAAACTTTATAGGAATTGTGGGAGCAGAAATAGTTTCAACTGTGTTCAGAGACTATTACTTACAGTGTGATTAGTTTGTGTTCTTGGAGGGAAAACATTCCTCTGTTCAGTATTTCTGAAAACAAAAATAATTCATGCTGAAAAATTCCTGCACAGCCAAAATTAATCTAAATGTTGTGAAAGAGGCTAAAACAAATACATCTTATTACAGTCATTGTAAACAGACAGTCAGACAGTAATAATTTGTGTGGGTCTCATTATGAGAAAACAGAAGTTAGAATATGTTGTGGCAACTGAAAAGATTTGTGGAAAGAAAGATAATGGAAGGCAGACAAAGTAGACTCTTAAAGGTCTTTTGTCACAGAAGAGTGTCATCACACAAACTGATACGTGCCATTGGAGATCACAGGATGTGGAGAAGCATGATTGCTCATGCCAGTTGGCAAAACACTTGATGATGATGATGATAACTATAAATATCCTAACAGATTTATAACAAAATACAAGCTATCAAACAGAAAACATAATGCCTGCTTCTACAGAAACATGGAAATTACCAAACAGTAATGGGAGACATTGACTATCACAGAAGTATAAATGTCATCATCATCATATGCCATGCTGATAAGTGTGGGCGGTCATGTTTCGCAATCTCACATAATCACCAGAGTCGTGGATAAGCTCTATGTTCTTGTCTTGACCATGCCATGAGGCCAAGCCATCCAGGTATTTACTTCTCTGCCTTCCCCTTGTTCTTTTCCCCTCAATCTTGCCAATTGTAACCAAGTTCTCTAGTTTATTTCTTCTCATAATATGCTCAAACAATGTTGAACGTCAACGTCTAATTTTTCTAATCAGTTTATGGTTCTCCTCTGCTTCTTATAGGATTTGCTCATTGTTTTTTTTTTCTGTCTGTCCATGGCATTCTTTGCATATTCCTCAGAAACTAAATTTCCTCTGCCATTAGTTCAGCTTGTCTGCTCATTGTCCACATTTCACATCCGTACAAAAGTCCAGATTCTATGTAGCACTTCAACACTCTTTTTCTCATTTCAATTGGCATCTTTCTATTGGTCAGTATGTTTTCCATTTTGCAAAAGGCAACCTCTGCCACAGCGATTCTTGTTCTAATCTCTTCAAGGCACATCTCATCAGATATTATAAATGTTCCAAGATAGTTGTACTGATTCACTTAGTTAAGATTATTCCCATTTACTTGTATAGTACTTTGCAGTATTTCTTCCTTCTTAGTAATATATGGACCCATGCTCATTTACATAAACATGTCTATAAAGGAAGACTAAAACAGTTGAAACTGACCTGCTGGACTGCATCATGTGCCTTCTTTCATCAAGCTGCCTCAGTGCCTCACGGGCTTGCTCTATCTGAATCTGGTTCTGCTTGTGAATACTATTAGACTCTTCAATCAGATGATCTGGGTGCAATCCTCTGGTGGAATATGAAGCGACTACATTAGTTCTGAAGTCTGATGTGAGGTTAGTGAGAAGAGACTCCATGCTGTGGGGTCTGTACATCTCAGGTGACTGTAATCTCTGTCTTGTTGAATCATGAGTTAGGGACCAGCGATTGGACATGGGATCGTGGGTAATGTGTGGTGACGGTTGTAATACCATCCCTGAGAAATGTGATCTCATTGGTGAGTAAGATGTTCTGGGTGCCACCAACGAATCATAACTACCATGAATTGGGCGGTGAGAAAGACTGTGGGCTCTGTACATTCCGGGTGACTGTAACCTCTGTCTTGTTGAATCATGAGAGGAAGTTGAGGACAACCGACTGGACATAGGGTTATGGGTAAGGTTTGACGATGGTGGTGAGACCATCTCTGAAAAATGTGGTCTAACCGGTGAGTAAGATGTTGCTCTGGACGCTGCAACAGAATCATAACTTCCATGAATGGGGCGGTGTGAAAGAGAACTGCTTCTCCAACTCACTTCATTGTCCGCAGGTGTGAGAACAAGTTTCCGCCTCAAGTCTAGAAGATAATGTTTTCTTTGTGTGGGTGTCATAACTCCTGAAAACAAACTGTCTGTGTTGCCTGGTTCACTTGAAAGCCTTCCTAATGAAGAAGAGTTTGAATATCTGTAAGGGCTGTAGGGTTTTGGGTTAGACCTCTCTTTCTCAAGTCTGCGCTGCTCTCTTAATCTTTCAAGTTTAAATGCATCTAATGCTGCCTTTCTTCTTGAGGTCATCACATCTCGCCCTCTAGTTCTGCGTCGACCACGAGTTCCTTTCAACCTCCTATGATGCGTTTCAATGCATGCTTCAACGTCTTTCTTGCTTCTGGTCAACAGAGACTTGTACTCATCTATGTATGTCTTGTTGATTTTAATGTGGGTTTTGGAACGTGCTGGTTGCGTACCTTCTCTGTCCCAAGCATCTTCTAGAGTTGCAAGCAGCGCATCTGTCTGCCCAATGCAATAGTTCAGCTTTGCTTCAAGCAATTCAATTGTAAGACTTGATGGTAGGTAGGCAAGTGACAACAGTTCTATAATCTCAATTCTCTCACGATGAAGCCTGTCAAGCTCCCGTTGTATTCCTGATGCTCCTAAGCTGTCTCCTTCTGACACAAAGGAAGTGGCAAGACCACTGAGGTTCAAAGTGTTGTCTTCATAAGATCCAGCACTAATATCTGCAAAACTAACATAGTCTGTCTGAGTAAAGCTTTCTGAGCTTTTCAGACTGTCCCCAACACCCATGTTTACTCTGTTAGGATAGAGCCAGCTTGATTGAGAAATGGCTGAATCTGCATCATCAAATGTAATGTCTTGGAATGTCAGAGGAGATATGCTGGTGTTTCTGGAAATGTTGAAGCTTGCATCACGAACATTCCATCTCTCCTCTGATGACTCTCTGGATGCACTGTCTGACAAGGAATCCGAATAAACTGAGACTGATTCTCTTAATGAAATACCATAGTCTTCAGTAGACCTGGAAAGATCTGCTGGTTTTCCATCATCTGCTACAGAATGTGCAAAAGGTTCCTGCTGATTATTTTGACCCTGTGTAATCTGGTGTTTTGGTAAAGGTTTAAAAGCACCTCTTGAATGAATAGCTGAAATAGTAGATGGTGCTGTGGTAGGGTCAGGAAACGTTGCAGGAAGGTCAGTTACAAGTAAGTGTGTTGCCATTTTGCCTTTCTGTTTCTGTGAACTGTTGTCATCATGTGCTGAAGTAGAACTTCTATGATGGATTTCCGGGTCAGTCTGAACTGCTACGCTTGCATCAATGAGCTTTGTATGTCCTTGACTTTGTGAGTGACTTAAATACTTCATTTGGCCAGTGTAGGTTTGATCTTGCGTGTCTCCAAATAGGATCCTCTTTTTCAGGTTTTCTTCAGAATCAGTTTCTCTTTCGTAGCTGGGCGGTGAGTCTAATTGCTCTGTAACATTGTCTATTGGACTAGCATGACTGCTGTCTTCCAGAAACTCCTCTTGAGCAATAACTGTCACCGGAGAATCCTCACTTGAAGAGTCAGACTCTGAAGGCAGCTTGGAAGAGGCAGAATCTTTTGTTTCAGCTACCTTTCTTGTGTTCATGCTCCTATTTTTGGACCTCCCTAGGAGTTCCAACATCTTGGAGTGTTCAAGTTTCAGTTTTTCAATTTCGTTCAAAATCTGCTGGCTGGAAATATTATTTCCTGGCACATTGAGCATTATATTTCTTTGTTGAGCAAGTGGTGATCTCTCTCGTCCATTGTCAACAAGTCTTTCAGGTGAGTCGTGATTGTCCATTGAGGTGCTATTTCTGTCCGGTGTTGTAGATCTTCTTTCTTTAAGTTCCATGTGATCATGAATATCTTGGACTGCAAACGAACCTTCAGAAATTGCCAGAGACAAGTGCACATCTCTGAGATCATTACCAGCATGTGGTATGAGTGTAGATAGTGAAATGTTGGTAGAATTACTTCCCTCTGTTTCCAGCAACTTTATTGGCTGTTGACTATTTTCAAATGCTGTGAATGCAGGCTGGTTACCATTGTCTATTGGTTTGCCCATAGACTGGTCTGATGATAATGCGATTTGATCTTTCGCAAAAGTAGTTATTTGCAAACTACCATCATTGCCTTTTTGATAAAGATGTTCTTTTGAATTTGATTGTGAAGCACCTGAATCGTCACTACATCTGCTTACATAAGGTAATGTGCTCTGACTTTTAAAAGAACCAAGTTTATCATTCAAAGGATCTGTTGATGAAGTATTTTTATCTTCTGTTAACTCAATGCTCGACCCTATGTCTAGTGTTTTTGGAGGCTGCAAAAACCCCCTGTAATCTTGTATTACTTCTTCCCTCCGAAATCTCTGTTCGCCTTCTGACTGTATGCCAGATCTGTGGAGTATTATTATGCTCTTTGACAAGGCTTGTTGATCAGAACCATCTATACTCATTCTCAAATGTGATGGTCTGCGGATCACTGGACTGTGAAGCAAAGTAGAAACTGCTCGTGTTCTTGACCTTAATATTTCTGGCAGTTCTTCAACATACTCCTCCTCCCTTCTGTAACTTAGTTCCCCTTCATTAGAAACAGCTTCAGACATGTCTGTTGTTTTATCACGGCCCATGCTATCTTCTATACATGAGCTTGGCATATATACATCTGTCTCTTTGATCGGATTATCAGAAGTGGTATATTTATCACTCTCTTTTGTGTCACTGACTGAAGTAGCTTGTTTATCAATATCTTTTATGTCACTGATAGCATGTGGACTTGCTTCAAAAACTGCAGTTGCAGTGTGACTGACAGATACTTTATGTGTATCATTGTCTTTAATATTACTGGCAATAGCAGTTTGTGTGTCAATGTTTTTGATAGTGCTGACAGAAGCTGCTTGTATGTCAGAATCTTTAATGTCACTGACAGATGCTGAATATGAATAAATGTTGTTGTTGTTTCTGACAACAGGAATCTGCGTATCACAATCTTTCATTACACTCATAGAAGCTTTCTGTTTATCGTTGATTTTGATATCATTGACAAGAGTTGTATCTGTATCAATGTCTTTGACCACACTGATAGATGCTGTAAATAAAGCATCTTCCATTATCTCAGGTGTTGTACTTGTGTCAATTATAATTTCTTTCAAAGGTGTTGAAGGTGTGTCAACTCTGACTTCTTCTACAGGTTTGGTTGTTGTGTCATCTCTGATTTCTTTGACAGGTGTTGTAGGTGTGTCATCTTTAATTTCATCTACAGGTATAGCAGGTGTGTCATCTTTTATTTCATTTACAGGGGTTGCAGGTGGGCCAACTTTGACTTCATCTAATGGTGTTGTAGGTGTGTCAAATCTGATTTCATCTACAGGTGTTGTTGGTGTGTCATCTCTGATTTCTTCTACAGGTGTTGAAGTTGTGTCATCTTTGATTTCTTCTACAGGTTTTGTAATTGTGTCACCTCTGATTTCGTCCCCAGTTGTTGTAGGTGTGTCATCCTTGACTTCTTCTAGAAGTGTTGTAGCTGTATCATCTTTGATTTCTTCTACAGGTGTTGTAGGTGTGTCATCTTTGACTTCTTCTACAGGTGTTGTAAGTGTATCATCTTTGATTTCTTCTACAAGTGTTGTAGGTGTATCATCTTTGATTTCTTCTACAGGTGTTGTAGGTATTTCATCTCTGTCTTCATCTACAGGCATTGTAGTTGTGTCACCTTTAATTTCTTCTAAAGGTGATGCAGGTGTGTCATCTTTGACTTCTTCTACAAGTGTTGTAGTTGTGTCATATTTGATTTCTTCTACATTTGTTGTAGATATGTCACCTGTGATTTTTTTGACTGGTGTTGTAGTTGTGTCATCTTTGATTTCTTCTACATGTATTGCAGTTGTGTCATCTTTGATTTCATCTACATGTGATGCAGGTGTTTCATCTCTGACTTCTTCTACAGTTGTTGTACCTGTGTCATCTTTGATTTCTTCTACATGTGTTGTAGGTGTGTCATATTTGACTTCTTCTACAGGTGTTGTAGTTGTGTCATCTTTGATTTCTTCTACAAGTGATGTAGGTGTGTCATCTTTAATTTCTTCTGCAGGTGTTGTAGTTGTGTCATCTTTGACTTCCACAGGTGCTGTAGGTGTGTCATCTTTGAATTCTTCTACAGGTGTTGTAGTTGTGTCATCTTTGATTTCTTCTACAGGTGATGTAGGTGTGTCATCTTTTATTTCTTCTACAGGTATTGTAGTTGTGTCATCTTTGATTTCTTCTACAGGTGATGTAGGTGTGTCATCTTTTATTTCTTCTACAGGTAATTGTAGTTGTGTCATCTTTGACTTCTTCTACAAGTGTTGTAGTTGTGTCATATTTGATTTCTTCTACATTTGTTGTAGATATGTCACCTGTGATTTCTTTGACTTGTGTTGTAGTTGTGTCATCTTTGATTTTTTCTCCAGGTATTGCAGTTGTGTCATCTTTGATTTCATCTACATGTGAGGCAGGTGTTTCATCTCTGACTTCTTCTACAGTTGTTGTACCTGTGTCATCTTTGATTTCTTCTACATGTGTTGTAGGTGTGTCATATTTGACTTCTTCTACAGGTGTTGTAGTTGTGTCATCTTTGATTTCTTCTACAGGTGTTGTAGGTGTGTCATCTTTGACTTCTTCTACAGGTGTTGTAGGTGTATCATCTTTGATTTCTTCTATAAATGTTGTAGCTGTATCATCTTTGATTTCTTCTACAGGAGTTGTAACTATTTCATCTCTGTTTTCATCTGCAGGTGTAGTAGGTGCATCATCTTTGATTTCTTCTACAGGTGTTGTAGGTGTATCATCTTTGATTTCTTCTACAGGTGTTGTAGGTGTATCATCTTTGATTTCTTCTACAAGTGTTGTAGGTGTATCATCTTTGATTTCTTCCACAGGTTTTGTAGGTTTTTCATCTCTGTCTTCATCTACAGGCATTGTAGTTGTGTCACCTTTAATTTCTTCTAAAGGTGATGTAGGTGTATCATCTTTGACTTCTTCTACTGGTGTTGTAGTTGTGTCATCTATGATTTCTTCTACAGGTGTTGTAGGTGTGTCATCTTTGACTTCTTCTACAGGTGTTGTAGGTGTATCATCTTTGATTTCTTCTACAGGTGTTGTAGGTGGTTCATCTCTGTCTTCATCTACAGGCATTGTAGTTGTGTCACTTTAATTTCTTCTAAAGGTGATGTAGGTGTATCATCTTTGACTTCTTCTACAGGTGTTGTAGTTGTGTCACCTTTGATTTCTTCTAAAGGTGATGCAGGTGTGTCATCTTTGACGTCTTCTACAAGTGTTGTAGTTGTGTCATATTCGATTTCTTCTACATTTGTTGTAGATATGTCACCTGTGATTTCTTTGACTGGTGTTGTAGTTGTGTCATCTTTGATTTCTTCTCCAGGTGTTGCAGTTGTGTCACCTTTGATTTCTTCTACATGTATTGCAGTTGTGTCATCTTTGATTTCTTCTACATGTGATTCAGGTGTTTCATCTCTGACTTCTTCTACAGTTGTTGTACCTGTGTCATCTTTGATTTCTTCTACATGTGTTTGTAGGTGTGTCATATTTGACTTCTTCTACAGGTGTTGTAGTTGTGTCATCTTTGATTTCTTCTACAAGTGATGTAGGTATGTCATCTTTAATTTCTTCTGCAGGTGTTGTAGTTGTGTCATCTTTGACTTCCACAGGTGCTGTAGGTGTGTGATCTTTGATTCCTTCTACAGGTGATGTAGGTGTGTCATCTTTGAATTCTTCTACAGGTCTTATAGGTGTGTCATCTTTGACTTCTACAACAGGTGTTGTAGTTGTGTCATCTTTGATTTCTTCTACAGGTGTTGTAGTTGTGTCATCTTTGATTTCTTCTACAGGTGTTATAGTTGTGTCATCTTTGATTTCTTCTACAGGTGTTGTAGGTGTGTCATCTTTGACTTCTTCTACAGGTGTTGTAGGTGTATCATCTTTGATTTCTTCTATAATGTTGTAGCTGTATCATCTTTGATTTCTTCTACAGGTGGTGTAACTATTTCATCTCTGTTTTCATCTACAGGTGTAGTAGGTGCATCATCTTTGATTTCTTCTACAGGTGTTGTAGGTGTATCATCTTTGATTTCTTCTACAGGTGTTGTAGGTGTATCATCTTTGATTTCTTCTACAAGAGTTGTAGGTGTATCATCTTTGATTTCTTCTACAGGTTTTGTAGGTTTTTCATCTCTGTCTTCATCTACAGGCATTGTAGTTGTGTCATCTTTAATTTCTTCTAAAGGTGATGTAGGTGTATCATCTTTGACTTCTTCTACTGGTGTTGTAGTTGTGTCATCTATGATTTCTTCTACAGGTGTTGTAGGTGTGTCATCTTTGACTTCTTCTACAGGTGTTGTAGGTGTATCATCTTTGATTTCTTCTACAGGTGTTGTAGGTGTTTCATCTCTGTCTTCATCTACAGGCATTGTAGTTGTGTCACCTTTAATTTCTTCTAAAGGTGATGTAGGTGTATCATCTTTGACTTCTTCTACAAGTGTTGCAGTTGTGTCATATTTGATTTCTTCTACATTTGTTGTAGATATGTCACCTGTGATTTCTTTGACTGATGTTGTAGTTGTGTCATCTTTGATTTCTTCTCCAGGTGTTGCAGTTGTGTCAACTTTGATTTCTTCTACATGTATTGCAGTTGTGTCTTCTTTGATTTCATCTACATGTGATGTAGGTGTGTCATCTTCGTTTTCTTCTACATGTGATGTAGGTGTTTCATCTCTGACTCCTTCTTCAGTTGTTGTACCTGTGTCATCTTTGATTTCTTCTACATGTGTTGTAGGTGTGTCATATTTGACTTCTTCTACAGGTGTTGTAGTTGTGTCATCTTTGATTTCTTCTACAGGTGTTGTAGGTGCATCATCTTTGATTTCTTCTATAAATGTTGTAGCTGTATCATCTTTGATTTCTTCTACAGGTGTTGTAGGTGTGTCATCTTTGACTTCTTCTACAGGTGTTGTAGGTGTATTTTCTTTGATTTCTTCTATAAATGTTGTAGCTGTATCATCTTTGATTTCTTCTACAGGTGTTGTAACTATTTCATCTCTGTTTTCATCTACAGGTGTAGTAGGTGCATCATCTTTGATTTCTTCTACAGGTGTTGTAGGTGTATCATCTTTGATTTCTTCTACAGGTGTTGTAGGTGTATCCATCTTTGATTTCTTCTACAAGAGTTGTAGGTGTATCATCTTTGATTTCTTCTACAGGTTTTATAGGTTTTTCATCTCTGTCTTCATCTACAGGCATTGTAGTTGTGTCACCTTTGATTTCTTCTACAGGTGATGTAGGTGTATCATCTTTGACTTCTTCTACTGGTGTTGTAGTTGTGTCATCTATGATTTCTTCTACAGGTGTTGTAGGTGTGTCATCTTTGACTTCTTCTACAGGTGTTGTAGGTGTATCATCTTTGATTTCTTCTACAGATGTTGTAGGTGTTTCATCTCTGTCTTCATCTACAGGCATTGTAGTTGTGTCACCTTTAATTTCTTCTAAAGGTGATGTAGGTGTATCATCTTTGACTTCTTCTATAGGTGTTGTAGTTGTGTCACCTTTTATTTCTTCTAAAGGTGATGCAGGTGTGTCATCTTTGACTTCTTCTACAAGTGTTGTAGTTGTGTCATATTTGATTTCTTCTACATTTGTTGTAGATATGTCACCTGTGATTTCTTTGACTGATGTTGTAGTTGTGTCATCTTTGATTTCTTCTCCAGGTGTTGCAGTTGTGTCAACTTTGATTTCTTCTACATGTATTGCAGTTGTGTCATCTTTGATTTCATCTACATGTGATGTAGGTGTGTCATCTTCGTTTTCTTCTACATGTGATGTAGGTGTTTCATCTCTGACTCCTTCTTCAGTTGTTGTACCTGTGTCATCTTTGATTTCTTCTACATGTGTTGTAGGTGTGTCATATTTGACTTCTTCTACAGGTGTTGTAGTTGTGTCATCTTTGATTTCTTCTACAGGTGTTTGTAGGTGCATCATCTTTGATTTCATCTATAAATGTTGTAGCTGTATCATCTTTGATTTCTTCTACAGGTGTTGTAGATGTGTCATCTTTGACTTCTTCTACAGGTGTTGTAGGTGTATTTTCTTTGATTTCTTCTATAAATGTTGTAGCTGTATCATCTTTGATTTCTTCTACAGGTGTTGTAACTATTTCATCTCTGTTTTCATCTACAGGTGTAGTAGGTGCATCATCTTTGATTTCTTCTACAGGTGTTGTAGGTGTATCATCTTTGATTTCTTCTACAGGTGTTGTAGGTGTATCATCTTTGATTTCTTCTACAAGTGTTGTAGGTGTATCATCTTTGATTTCTTCTACAGGTGTTGTAGGTTTTTCATCTCTGTCTTCATCTATAGGCATTGTAGTTGTGTCACCTTTAATTTCTTCTAAAGGTGATGTAGGTGTATCATCTTTGACTTCTTCTACAGGTGTTGTAGTTGTGTCATCTTTGATTTCTTCTACAGGTGTTGTAGGTGTGTCATCTTCATTTTCTTCTACATGTGATGTAGGTGTTTCATCTCTGACTCCTTCTACAGATGTTGTACCTGTGTCATCTTTGATTTCTTCTACATGTGTTGTAGGTGTGTCATATTTGACTTCTTCTACAGGTGTTGTAGTTGTGTCATCTTTGATTTCTTCTACAGGTGTTGTAGGTGTGTCATCTTTGACTTCTTCTACAGGTGTTGTAGGTGTATCATCTTTGATTTCTTCTATAAATGTTGTAGCTGTATCATCTTTGATTTCTTCTACATGTGTTGTAATTATTTCATCTCTGTTTTCATCTACAGGTGTAGTAGGTGCATCATCTTTGATTTCTTCTACAGGTGTTGTAGGTGTATCATCTTTGATTTCTTCTACAGGTGTTGTAGGTGTATCATCTTTGATTTCTTCTACAAGAGTTGTAGGTGTATCATCTTTGATTTCTTCTACAGGTTTTGTAGGTTTTTCATCTCTGTCTTCATCTACAGGCATTGTAGTTGTGTCACCTTTAATTTCTTCTAAAGGTGATGTAGGTGTATCATCTTTGACCTCTTCTACTGGTGTTGTAGTTGTGTCATCTATGATTTCTTCTACAGGTGTTGTAGGTGTGTCATCTTTGACTTCTTCTACAGGTGTTGTAGGTGTATCATCTTTGATTTCTTCTACAGGTGTTGTAGGTGTTTCATCTCTGTCTTCATCTACAGGCATTGTAGTTGTGTCACCTTTAATTTCTTCTAAAGGTGATGTAGTTGTATCATCTTTGACTTCTTCTATAGGTGTTGTAGTTGTGTCACCTTTTATTTCTTCTACAAGTGATGCAGGTGTGTCATCTTTGACTTCTTCTACAAGTGTTGTAGTTGTGTCATATTTGATTTCTTCTACATTTGTTGTAGATATGTCACCTGTGATTTCTTTGACTGGTGTTGTAGTTGTGTCATCTTTGATTTCTTCTCCAGGTGTTGCAGTTGTGTCAACTTTGATTTCTTCTACATGTATTGCAGTTGTGTCATCTTTGATTTCTTCTACAGGTGTTGTAACTATTTCATCTCTGTTTTCATCTACAGGTGTAGTAGGTGCATCATCTTTGATTTCTTCTACAGGTGTTGTAGGTGTATCATCTTTGATTTCTTCTACAAGAGTTGTAGGTGTATCATCTTTGATTTCTTCTACAGGTTTTGTAGGTTTTTCATCTCTGTCTTCATCTACAGGCATTGTAGTTGTGTCACCTTTAATTTCTTCTAAAGGTGATGTAGGTGTATCATCTTTGACTTCTTCTACTGGTGTTGTAGTTGTGTCATCTATGATTTCTTCTACAGGTGTTGTAGGTGTGTCATCTTTGACTTCTTCTACAGGTGTTGTAGGTGTATCATCTTTGATTTCTTCTACAGGTGTTGTAGGTGTTTCATCTCTGTCTTCATCTACAGGCATTGTAGTTGTGTCACCTTTAATTTCTTCTAAAGGTGATGTAGGTGTATCATCTTTGACTTCTTCTATAGGTGTTGTAGTTGTGTCACCTTTTATTTCTTCTAAAGGTGATGCAGGTGTGTCATCTTTGACTTCTTCTACAAGTGTTGTAGTTGTGTCATATTTGATTTCTTCTACATTTGTTGTAGATATGTCACCTGTGATTTCTTTGACTGATGTTGTAGTTGTGTCATCTTTGATTTCTTCTCCAGGTGTTGCAGTTGTGTCAACTTTGATTTCTTCTACATGTATTGCAGTTGTGTCATCTTTGATTTCATCTACATGTGATGTAGGTGTGTCATCTTCGTTTTCTTCTACATGTGATGTAGGTGTTTCATCTCTGACTCCTTCTTCAGTTGTTGTACCTGTGTCATCTTTGATTTCTTCTACATGTGTTGTAGGTGTGTCATATTTGACTTCTTCTACAGGTGTTGTAGATATGTCACCTGTGATTTCTTTGACTTGTGTTGTAGTTGTGTCATCTTTGATTTTTTCTCCAGGTATTGCAGTTGTGTCATCTTTGATTTCATCTACATGTGAGGCAGGTGTTTCATCTCTGACTTCTTCTACAGTTGTTGTACCTGTGTCATCTTTGATTTCTTCTACATGTGTTGTAGGTGTGTCATATTTGACTTCTTCTACAGGTGTTGTAGTTGTGTCATCTTTGATTTCTTCTACAGGTGTTGTAGGTGTGTCATCTTTGACTTCTTCTACAGGTGTTGTAGGTGTATCATCTTTGATTTCTTCTATAAATGTTGTAGCTGTATCATCTTTGATTTCTTCTACAGGAGTTGTAACTATTTCATCTCTGTTTTCATCTGCAGGTGTAGTAGGTGCATCATCTTTGATTTCTTCTACAGGTGTTGTAGGTGTATCATCTTTGATTTCTTCTACAGGTGTTGTAGGTGTATCATCTTTGATTTCTTCTACAAGTGTTGTAGGTGTATCATCTTTGATTTCTTCCACAGGTTTTGTAGGTTTTTCATCTCTGTCTTTATCTACAGGCATTGTAGTTGTGTCACCTTTAATTTCTTCTAAAGGTGATGTAGGTGTATCATCTTTGACTTCTTCTACTGGTGTTGTAGTTGTGTCATCTATGATTTCTTCTACAGGTGTTGTAGGTGTGTCATCTTTGACTTCTTCTACAGGTGTTGTAGGTGTATCATCTTTGATTTCTTCTACAGGTGTTGTAGGTGGTTCATCTCTGTCTTCATCTACAGGCATTGTAGTTGTGTCACCTTTAATTTCTTCTAAAGGTGATGTAGGTGTATCATCTTTGACTTCTTCTACAGGTGTTGTAGTTGTGTCACCTTTGATTTCTTCTAAAGGTGATGCAGGTGTGTCATCTTTGACGTCTTCTACAAGTGTTGTAGTTGTGTCATATTCGATTTCTTCTACATTTGTTGTAGATATGTCACCTGTGATTTCTTTGACTGGTGTTGTAGTTGTGTCATCTTTGATTTCTTCTCCAGGTGTTGCAGTTGTGTCACCTTTGATTTCTTCTACATGTATTGCAGTTGTGTCATCTTTGATTTCTTCTACATGTGATTCAGGTGTTTCATCTCTGACTTCTTCTACAGTTGTTGTACCTGTGTCATCTTTGATTTCTTCTACATGTGTTGTAGGTGTGTCATATTTGACTTCTTCTACAGGTGTTGTAGTTGTGTCATCTTTGATTTCTTCTACAAGTGATGTAGGTATGTCATCTTTAATTTCTTCTGCAGGTGTTGTAGTTGTGTCATCTTTGACTTCCACAGGTGCTGTAGGTGTGTGATCTTTGATTCCTTCTACAGGTGATGTAGGTGTGTCATCTTTGAATTCTTCTACAGGTCTTATAGGTGTGTCATCTTTGACTTCTACAACAGGTGTTGTAGTTGTGTCATCTTTGATTTCTTCTACAGGTGTTGTAGTTGTGTCATCTTTGATTTCTTCTACAGGTGTTATAGTTGTGTCATCTTTGATTTCTTCTACAGGTGTTGTAGGTGTGTCATCTTTGACTTCTTCTACAGGTGTTGTAGGTGTATCATCTTTGATTTCTTCTATAAATGTTGTAGCTGTATCATCTTTGATTTCTTCTACAGGTGGTGTAACTATTTCATCTCTGTTTTCATCTACAGGTGTAGTAGGTGCATCATCTTTGATTTCTTCTACAGGTGTTGTAGGTGTATCATCTTTGATTTCTTCTACAGGTGTTGTAGGTGTATCATCTTTGATTTCTTCTACAAGAGTTGTAGGTGTATCATCTTTGATTTCTTCTACAGGTTTTGTAGGTTTTTCATCTCTGTCTTCATCTACAGGCATTGTAGTTGTGTCATCTTTAATTTCTTCTAAAGGTGATGTAGGTGTATCATCTTTGACTTCTTCTACTGGTGTTGTAGTTGTGTCATCTATGATTTCTTCTACAGGTGTTGTAGGTGTGTCATCTTTGACTTCTTCTACAGGTGTTGTAGGTGTATCATCTTTGATTTCTTCTACAGGTGTTGTAGGTGTTTCATCTCTGTCTTCATCTACAGGCATTGTAGTTGTGTCACCTTTAATTTCTTCTAAAGGTGATGTAGGTGTATCATCTTTGACTTCTTCTACAAGTGTTGCAGTTGTGTCATATTTGATTTCTTCTACATTTGTTGTAGATATGTCACCTGTGATTTCTTTGACTGATGTTGTAGTTGTGTCATCTTTGATTTCTTCTCCAGGTGTTGCAGTTGTGTCAACTTTGATTTCTTCTACATGTATTGCAGTTGTGTCTTCTTTGATTTCATCTACATGTGATGTAGGTGTGTCATCTTCGTTTTCTTCTACATGTGATGTAGGTGTTTCATCTCTGACTCCTTCTTCAGTTGTTGTACCTGTGTCATCTTTGATTTCTTCTACATGTGTTGTAGGTGTGTCATATTTGACTTCTTCTACAGGTGTTGTAGTTGTGTCATCTTTGATTTCTTCTACAGGTGTTGTAGGTGCATCATCTTTGATTTCTTCTATAAATGTTGTAGCTGTATCATCTTTGATTTCTTCTACAGGTGTTGTAGGTGTGTCATCTTTGACTTCTTCTACAGGTGTTGTAGGTGTATTTTCTTTGATTTCTTCTATAAATGTTGTAGCTGTATCATCTTTGATTTCTTCTACAGGTGTTGTAACTATTTCATCTCTGTTTTCATCTACAGGTGTAGTAGGTGCATCATCTTTGATTTCTTCTACAGGTGTTGTAGGTGTATCATCTTTGATTTCTTCTACAGGTGTTGTAGGTGTACCATCTTTGATTTCTTCTACAAGAGTTGTAGGTGTATCATCTTTGATTTCTTCTACAGGTTTTATAGGTTTTTCATCTCTGTCTTCATCTACAGGCATTGTAGTTGTGTCACCTTTAATTTCTTCTACAGGTGATGTAGGTGTATCATCTTTGACTTCTTCTACTGGTGTTGTAGTTGTGTCATCTATGATTTCTTCTACAGGTGTTGTAGGTGTGTCATCTTTGACTTCTTCTACAGGTGTTGTAGGTGTATCATCTTTGATTTCTTCTACAGATGTTGTAGGTGTTTCATCTCTGTCTTCATCTACAGGCATTGTAGTTGTGTCACCTTTAATTTCTTCTAAAGGTGATGTAGGTGTATCATCTTTGACTTCTTCTATAGGTGTTGTAGTTGTGTCACCTTTTATTTCTTCTAAAGGTGATGCAGGTGTGTCATCTTTGACTTCTTCTACAAGTGTTGTAGTTGTGTCATATTTGATTTCTTCTACATTTGTTGTAGATATGTCACCTGTGATTTCTTTGACTGATGTTGTAGTTGTGTCATCTTTGATTTCTTCTCCAGGTGTTGCAGTTGTGTCAACTTTGATTTCTTCTACATGTATTGCAGTTGTGTCATCTTTGATTTCATCTACATGTGATGTAGGTGTGTCATCTTCGTTTTCTTCTACATGTGATGTAGGTGTTTCATCTCTGACTCCTTCTTCAGTTGTTGTACCTGTGTCATCTTTGATTTCTTCTACATGTGTTGTAGGTGTGTCATATTTGACTTCTTCTACAGGTGTTGTAGTTGTGTCATCTTTGATTTCTTCTACAGGTGTTGTAGGTGCATCATCTTTGATTTCATCTATAAATGTTGTAGCTGTATCATCTTTGATTTCTTCTACAGGTGTTGTAGATGTGTCATCTTTGACTTCTTCTACAGGTGTTGTAGGTGTATTTTCTTTGATTTCTTCTATAAATGTTGTAGCTGTATCATCTTTGATTTCTTCTACAGGTGTTGTAACTATTTCATCTCTGTTTTCATCTACAGGTGTAGTAGGTGCATCATCTTTGATTTCTTCTACAGGTGTTGTAGGTGTATCATCTTTGATTTCTTCTACAGGTGTTGTAGGTGTATCATCTTTGATTTCTTCTACAAGTGTTGTAGGTGTATCATCTTTGATTTCTTCTACAGGTGTTGTAGGTTTTTCATCTCTGTCTTCATCTATAGGCATTGTAGTTGTGTCACCTTTAATTTCTTCTAAAGGTGATGTAGGTGTATCATCTTTGACTTCTTCTACAGGTGTTGTAGTTGTGTCATCTTTGATTTCTTCTACAGGTGTTGTAGGTGTGTCATCTTCATTTTCTTCTACATGTGATGTAGGTGTTTCATCTCTGACTCCTTCTACAGATGTTGTACCTGTGTCATCTTTGATTTCTTCTACATGTGTTGTAGGTGTGTCATATTTGACTTCTTCTACAGGTGTTGTAGTTGTGTCATCTTTGATTTCTTCTACAGGTGTTGTAGGTGTGTCATCTTTGACTTCTTCTACAGGTGTTGTAGGTGTATCATCTTTGATTTCTTCTATAAATGTTGTAGCTGTATCATCTTTGATTTCTTCTACATGTGTTGTAATTATTTCATCTCTGTTTTCATCTACAGGTGTAGTAGGTGCATCATCTTTGATTTCTTCTACAGGTGTTGTAGGTGTATCATCTTTGATTTCTTCTACAGGTGTTGTAGGTGTATCATCTTTGATTTCTTCTACAAGAGTTGTAGGTGTATCATCTTTGATTTCTTCTACAGGTTTGTAGGTTTTTCATCTCTGTCTTCATCTACAGGCATTGTAGTTGTGTCACCTTTAATTTCTTCTAAAGGTGATGTAGGTGTATCATCTTTGACCTCTTCTACTGGTGTTGTAGTTGTGTCATCTATGATTTCTTCTACAGGTGTTGTAGGTGTGTCATCTTTGACTTCTTCTACAGGTGTTGTAGGTGTATCATCTTTGATTTCTTCTACAGGTGTTGTAGGTGTTTCATCTCTGTCTTCATCTACAGGCATTGTAGTTGTGTCACCTTTAATTTCTTCTAAAGGTGATGTAGTTGTATCATCTTTGACTTCTTCTATAGGTGTTGTAGTTGTGTCACCTTTTATTTCTTCTACAAGTGATGCAGGTGTGTCATCTTTGACTTCTTCTACAAGTGTTGTAGTTGTGTCATATTTGATTTCTTCTACATTTGTTGTAGATATGTCACCTGTGATTTCTTTGACTGGTGTTGTAGTTGTGTCATCTTTGATTTCTTCTCCAGGTGTTGCAGTTGTGTCAACTTTGATTTCTTCTACATGTATTGCAGTTGTGTCATCTTTGATTTCTTCTACAGGTGTTGTAACTATTTCATCTCTGTTTTCATCTACAGGTGTAGTAGGTGCATCATCTTTGATTTCTTCTACAGGTGTTGTAGGTGTATCATCTTTGATTTCTTCTACAAGAGTTGTAGGTGTATCATCTTTGATTTCTTCTACAGGTTTTGTAGGTTTTTCATCTCTGTCTTCATCTACAGGCATTGTAGTTGTGTCACCTTTAATTTCTTCTAAAGGTGATGTAGGTGTATCATCTTTGACTTCTTCTACTGGTGTTGTAGTTGTGTCATCTATGATTTCTTCTACAGGTGTTGTAGGTGTGTCATCTTTGACTTCTTCTACAGGTGTTGTAGGTGTATCATCTTTGATTTCTTCTACAGGTGTTGTAGGTGTTTCATCTCTGTCTTCATCTACAGGCATTGTAGTTGTGTCACCTTTAATTTCTTCTAAAGGTGATGTAGGTGTATCATCTTTGACTTCTTCTATAGGTGTTGTAGTTGTGTCACCTTTTATTTCTTCTAAAGGTGATGCAGGTGTGTCATCTTTGACTTCTTCTACAAGTGTTGTAGTTGTGTCATATTTGATTTCTTCTACATTTGTTGTAGATATGTCACCTGTGATTTCTTTGACTGATGTTGTAGTTGTGTCATCTTTGATTTCTTCTCCAGGTGTTGCAGTTGTGTCAACTTTGATTTCTTCTACATGTATTGCAGTTGTGTCATCTTTGATTTCATCTACATGTGATGTAGGTGTGTCATCTTCGTTTTCTTCTACATGTGATGTAGGTGTTTCATCTCTGACTCCTTCTTCAGTTGTTGTACCTGTGTCATCTTTGATTTCTTCTACATGTGTTGTAGGTGTGTCATATTTGACTTCTTCTACAGGTGTTGTAGTTGTGTCATCTTTGATTTCTTCTACAGGTGTTGTAGGTGCATCATCTTTGATTTCTTCTATAAATGTTGTAGCTGTATCATCTTTGATTTCTTCTACAGGTGTTGTAGGTGTGTCATCTTTGACTTCTTCTACAGGTGTTGTAGGTGTATTTTCTTTGATTTCTTCTATAAATGTTGTAGCTGTATCATCTTTGATTTCTTCTACAGGTGTTGTAACTATTTCATCTCTGTTTTCATCTACAGGTGTAGTAGGTGCATCATCTTTGATTTCTTCTACAGGTGTTGTAGGTGTATCATCTTTGATTTCTTCTACAGGTGTTGTAGGTGTATCATCTTTGATTTCTTCTACAAGTGTTGTAGGTGTATCATCTTTGATTTCTTCTACAGGTGTTGTAGGTTTTTCATCTCTGTCTTCATCTATAGGCATTGTAGTTGTGTCACCTTTAATTTCTTCTAAAGGTGATGTAGGTGTATCATCTTTGACTTCTTCTACTGGTGTTGTAGTTGTGTCATCTTTGATTTCTTCTACAGGTGTTGTAGGTGTGTCATCTTCATTTTCTTCTACATGTGATGTAGGTGTTTCATCTCTGACTCCTTCTACAGATGTTGTACCTGTGTCATCTTTGATTTCTTCTACATGTGTTGTAGGTGTGTCATATTTGACTTCTTCTACAGGTGTTGTAGTTGTGTCATCTTTGATTTCTTCTACAGGTGTTGTAGGTGTGTCATCTTTGACTTCTTCTACAGGTGTTGTAGGTTTATCATCTTTGATTTCTTCTATAAATGTTGTAGCTGTATCATCTTTGATTTCTTCTACATGTGTTGTAATTATTTCATCTCTGTTTTCATCTACAGGTGTAGTAGGTGCATCATCTTTGATTTCTTCTACAGGTGTTGTAGGTGTATCATCTTTGATTTCTTCTACAGGTGTTGTAGGTGTATCATCTTTGATTTCTTCTACAAGTGTTGTAGGTGTATCATCTTTGATTTCTTCTACAGGTTTTGTAGGTTTTTCATCTCTGTCTTCATCTACAGGCATTGTAGTTGTGTCACCTTTAATTTCTTCTAAAGGTGATGTAGGTGTATCATCTTTGACCTCTTCTACTGGTGTTGTAGTTGTGTCATCTATGATTTCTTCTACAGGTGTTGTAGGTGTGTCATCTTTGACTTCTTCTACAGGTGTTGTAGGTGTATCATCTTTGATTTCTTCTACAGGTGTTGTAGGTGTTTCATCTCTGTCTTCATCTACAGGCATTGTAGTTGTGTCACCTTTAATTTCTTCTAAAGGTGATGTAGGTGTATCATCTTTGACTTCTTCTACAGGTGTTGTAATTGTGTCACCTTTGATTTCTTCTAAAGGTGATGCAGGTGTGTCATCTTTGACGTCTTCTACAAGTGTTGTAGTTGTGTCATATTTGATTTCTTCTACATTTGTTGTAGATATGTCACCTGTGATTTCTTTGACTGGTGTTGTAGTTGTGTCATCTTTGATTTCTTCTCCAGGTGTTGCAGTTGTGTCACCTTTGATTTCTTCTACATGTATTGCAGTTGTGTCATCTTCGATTTCTTCTACATGTGATGAATGTGTTTCATCTCTGACGTCTTCTACAGTTGTTGTACCTGTGTCATCTTTGATTTCTTCTACATGTGTTGTAGGTGTGTCATATTTGACTTCTTCTACAGGTGTTGTAGTTGTGTCATCTTTGATTTCTTCTACAAGTGATGTAGGTGTGCCATCTTTAATTTCTTCTGCAGGTGTTGTAGTTGTGTCATCTTTGACTTCCACAGGTGCTGTAGGTGTGTGATCTTTGATTCCTTCTACAAGTGATGTAGGTGTGTCATCTTTGAATTCTTCTACAGGTCTTACAGGTGTGTCATCTTGACTTCGTCAACAGGTGTTGTAGTTGTGTCATCTTTGATTTCTTCTACAGGTGTTGTAGTTGTGTCATCTTTGATTTCTTCTACAGGTGTTGTAGGTGTATCATCTTTGATTTCTTCTACAAGTGTTGGAGGTGTATCATCTTTGATTTCTTCTACAGGTGTTGTAGGTTTTTCATCTCTGTCTTCATCTATAGGCATTGTAGTTGTGTCACCTTTAATTTCTTCTAAAGGTGATGTAGGTGTATCATCTTTGACTTCTTCTACTGGTGTTGTAGTTGTGTCATCTTTGATTTCTTCTACAGGTGTTGTAGGTGTGTCATCTTCATTTTCTTCTACATGTGATGTAGGTGTTTCATCTCTGACTCCTTCTCCAGATGTTGTACCTGTGTCATCTTTGATTTCTTCTACATGTGTTGTAGGTGTGTCATATTTGACTTCTTCTACAGGTGTTGTAGTTGTGTCATCTTTGATTTCTTCTACAGGTGTTCGTAGGTGTGTCATCTTTGACTTCTCCTACAGGTGTTGTAGGTGTATCATCTTTGATTTCTTCTATAAATGTTGTAGCTGTATCATATTTGATTTCTTCTACAGATGTTGTAGGTGTGTTATCTTTGACTTCTTCTACAAGTGTTGTAGGTGTATCATCTTTGATTTCTTCTATAAATGTTGTAGCTGTATCATCTTTGATTTCTTCTACAGGTGTTGTAACTATTTCATCTTTGTTTTCATCTACAGGTGTAGTAGCTGTATCATCTTTGATTTCTTCTGCAGGTGGTGTAGGTGTATCATCTTTGATTTCTTCTACAGGTGTTGTAGGTGTATCATCTTTGATTTCTTCTATAAGTGTTGTAGGTGTATCATCTTTGATTTCTTCTACAGGTGTTGTAGGTGTGTCATCTTTGATTTCTTCTACAGGTGTTGTAGGTGTATCATCTTTGACTTCTTCTACAGGTGTTGTAGGTGTGTCATCTTTGATTTCTTCTACAGGTGTTGTAGGTGTATCATCTTTGACTTCTTCTACAGGTGTTGTAGTTGTGTCACCTTTGATTTCTTCTAATGGTGATGTAGGTGTGTCATCTTTGATGTCTTCTACAAGTGTTGTAGTTGTGTCATATTTGATTTCTTCTACATTTGTTGTAGATATGTCACCTGTGATTTCTTTGACTGGTGTTGTAGTTGTGTCATCTTCGATTTCTTCTACATGTGATTCAGGTGTTTCATCTCTGACTTCTTCTACAGTTGTTGTACCTGTGTCATCTTTGATTTCTTCTACATGTGTTGTAGGTGTGTCATATTTGACTTCTTCTACAGGTGTTGTAGTTGTGTCATCTTTGATTTCCTCTACAAGTGATGTAGGTGTGTCATCTTTGATTTCTTCTACAGGTGTTGTAGTTGTGTCATCTTTGACTTCCACAAGTGCTGTAGGTGTGTGATCTTTGATTCCTTCTACAGGTGATGTACGTGTGTCATCTTTGAATTCTTCTACAGGTCTTATAGGTGTGTCATCTTTGACTTCATCAACAGTTGTTGTAGTTGTGTCATCTTTGATTTCTTCTACAGGTGTTGTAGGTGTGTCATCTTTGACTTCTTCTACAGGTGTTGTAGGTGTATCATCTTCGATTTCTTCTATAAATGTTGTAGCTGTATCATCTTTGACTTCTTCTATTGGTGTTGTAGTTGTGTCACCTTTGATTTCTTCTAAAGGTGATGCAGGTGTGTCATCTTTGACTTCTTCTACAAGTGTTGTAGTTGTGTCATATTTGATTTCTTCTACATTTGTTGTAGATATGTCACCTCTGATTTCTTTGACTGGTGTTGCAGTTGTGTCATCTTTGATTTCTTCTCCAGGTGTTGCAGTTGTGTCATCTTTGATTTCTTCTACATGTATTGCAGTTGTGTCATCTTTGATTTCATCTACATGTGATGTAGGTGTGTCATCTTCGTTTTCTTCTACATGTGATGTAGGTGTTTCATCTCTGACTCCTTCTACAGGTGTTGTAGGTGTATCATCTTTGATTTCTTCTATAAATGTTGTAGCTGTATCATCTTTGATTTCTTCTACAGGTGTAGTAGGTGTATCATCTTTGATTTCTTCTGCAGGTGTAGTAGGTGTATCATCTTTGATTTCTTCTGCAGGTGTTGTAGGTGTATCATCTTTGATTTCTTCTACAGGTGATGTAGGTGTATCATCTTTGATTTCTTCTACAAGTGTTGTAGGTGTATCATCTTTGATTTCGTCTACAGGTGTTGTAGGTTTTTCATCTTTCTCTTCATCTATAGGCATTGTAGTTGTGTCACCTTTAATTTCTTCTAAAGGTGATGTAGGTGTATCATCTTCGATTTCTTTTACATGTGATGCAGGTGTTTCATCTCTGACTTCTTCTACAGTTGTTCTACCTGTGTCATCTTTGATTTCTTCTACATGTGTTGTAGGAGTGTCATATTTGACTTCTTCTACAGGTGTTGTAGTTGTGTCATCTTTGATTTCTACTACAAGTGATGTAGGTGTGTCATCTTTAATTTCTTCTACAGGTGTTGTAGGTGTATCATCTTTGATTTCTTCTATAAATGTTGTAGTTGTATCATCTTTGATTTCTTCTACAGGTGTTGTAGGTGTGTCATCTTTGACTTTTTCTACAGGTGTTGTAGGTGTATCATCTTTGATTTCTTCTATAAATGTTGTAGCTGTATCATCTTTGATTTCTTCTACAGGTGTTGTAACTATTTCATCTCTGTTTCCATCTACAGGTGTAGTAGGTGTATCATCTTTGATTTCTTCTACAGGTGTTGCAGGTGTATCATCTTTGATTTCTTCTACAGGTGTTGTAGTTGTGTCATCTTTGATTTCTTCTACAGGTGTTGTAGGTGTGTCATCTTTGACTTCTTCTACAGGTGTTGTAGATGTATCATCTTTGTTTTCTTCTACAGGTGTTGTTGGTGTTTCATCTCTGTCTTCATCTACAGGCATTGTAGTTGTGTCACATTTAATTTCTTCTAAAGGTGATGTAGGTGTGTCATCTTTGACTTCTTCTACAATTGTTATAGTTGTGTCATATTTGATTTCTTCTACATTTGTTGTAGATATGTCACCTGTGATTTCTTTGACTGGTGTTGTAGTTGTGTCATCTTTGATTTCTTCTCCAGGTGTTGCATTTGTGTCATCTTTGATTTCATCTACATGTGATGTAGGTGTGTCATCTTCGATTTCTTCTACATGTGATGCAGGTGTTTCATCTCTGACTTCTTCTACAGTTGTTGTACCTGTGTCATCTTTGATTTCTTCTACATGTGTTGTAGGTGTGTCATATTTGACTTCGTCTACAGGTGTTGTAGTTGTGCCATCTTTGATTTCTTCTACAAGTGATGTAGGTGTGTAATCTTTAATTTCTTCTACAGGTGTTGTAGTTGTGTCATCTTTGACTTCCACAGGTGCTGTAGGTGTGTGATCTTTGATTCCTTCTACAGGTGATGTAGGTGTGTCATCTTTGAATTCTTCTACAGGTCTTATAGGTGTATCATCTTTGACTTCGTCTACAGGTGTTGTAGTTGTGTCATCTTTGATTTCTTCTACAGGTGTTGCAGTTGTGTCATCTTTGATTTCTTCTCCAGGTGTTGCAGTTGTGTCATCTTTGATTTCATCTACATGTGATGTAGGTGTGTCATCTTCGTTTTCTTCTACATGTGATGTAGGTGTTTCATCTCTGACTCCTTCTACAGTTGTTGTACCTGTGTCATCTTTGATTTCTTCTACATGTGTTGTAGGAGTGTCATATTTGACTTCTTCTACAGGTGTTGTAGTTGTGTCATCTTTGATTTCTTCTACAGCTGTTGTAGGTGTATCATCTTTGATTTCTTCTATAAATGTTGTAGCTGTATCATCTTTGATTTCTTCTACAGGTGTTGTAGGTGTGTCATCTTTGACTTCTTCTACAGGTGTTGTACGTGTATCATCTTTGATTTCTTCTATAAATGTTGTAGCTGTGTCATCTTTGATTTCTTCTACAGGTGTTGTAACTATTTCATCTCTGTTTTCATCTACAGGTGTAGTAGCTGCATCATCTTTGATTTCTTCTACAGGTGTTGTAGGTGTATCATCTTTGATTTCTTCTACAGGTGTTGTAGGTGTATCATCTTTGATTTCTTCTACATGTGTTGTAGGTGTATCATCTTTGATTTCTTCTACAGGTGTTGTAGGTTTTTCATCTTTGTCTTCATCTATAGGCATTGTAGTTGTGTCACCTTTAATTTCTTCTAAAGGTGATGTAGGTGTATCATCTTTGACTTCTTCTACTCGTGTTGTAGTTGTGTCATCTTTGATTTCTTCTACAGGTGTTGTAGGTGTGTCATCTTTGACTTCTTCTACAGGTGATGTAGGTGTGTCATCTTTGAATTCTTCTACAGGTCTTATAGGTGTGTCATCTTTGACTTCATCAACAGGTGTTGTAGTTGTGTCATCTTTGATTTCTTCTACATGTGTTGTAGGTGTGTCATATTTGACTTCTTCTACAGGTGTTGTAGTTGTGTCATCTTTGATTTCTTCTACAAGTGATGTAGGTGTGTCATCTTTAATTTCTTCTGCAGGTGTTGAAGGTGTGTCATATTTGACTTCTTCTACAGGTGTTGTAGGTGTATCATCTTTGATTTCTTCTATAAATGTTGTAGTTGTATCATCTTTGATTTCTTCTACAGGTGTTGTAGGTGTGTCATCTTTGACTTCTTCTACAGGTGTTGTAGGTGTATCATCTTTGATTTCTTCTATAAATGTTGTAGCTGTATCATCTTTGATTTCATCTACATGTGATGTAGGTGTGTCATCTTCGATTTCTTCTACATGTGTTGCAGGTGTTTCATCTCTGACTTCTTCTACAGTTGTTGTACCTGTGTCATCTTTGATTTCTTCTACATGTGTTGTAGGTGTGTCATATTTGACTTCGTCTACATGTGTTGTAGTTTTGTCATCTTTGATTTCTTCTACAGGTGTTGCAGTTGTGTCATCTTTGATTTCTTCTACAGGTGATGTAGGTGTGTCATCTTTTATTTCTTCTACAGGTATTGTAGTTGTGTCATCTTTGATTTCATCTACATGTGATGTAGGTGTGTCATCTCTGACTCCTTCTACAGTTTTTGTACCTGTGTCATCTTTGATTTCTTCTACATGTGTTGTTGGTGTGTCATATTTGACTTCTTCTACAGGTGTTTTAGATGTGTCATCTTTGATTTCTTTTACAGGTGTTGTAGGTGTATCATCTTTGATTTCTTCTACATGTGTTGTAGGTATTTCACCACTTACTTCTTCTACAGGTGTTGTAGTTGTGTCATCTTTTATTTCTTCTACAGGTGATGTAGATGTGTCATCTCTGATTTCTTCTACATGTGATTTATGTGTGTCATCTTTGATTTCTTCTACAGGTGTTGTAGGTGTGTCATCTTCGATTTCTTCTACAGTTATGTCATTTACAGGGATCTTGCTGTCAGACTCTGTATGAGTATCATCTTCTAGAATATTTTTCACATTTTCTGTAGGCATATCATCTTGTATTGTCTCTTTCGCAGGTTTTGTAGGTGTATCATCTTTTATTATCTCTTTCACATATTCTGTCGGTGTTTCATCTTTTATTATCTCTTTCACAGATTCTGTTGGTGTATTATCTTTAATTATCTCATTCTCTGATTCTTTAGGTGTATCATCTTTTAAAATCTCTTTGACAGATATTGCTGGTGTGTCATCTATTATTTCTTTAACAGATTCTGCAAGGGTATCATCTTCATTCACATCACTGACAGGAGCCATGAGTGTGTCATCTTCATGGATATCACTGATGGGAGCCACTAGTGTATCATTGTATTTCACATCACAGATGGGAGCCATGTGTGTATCATCTTCTTTCACACCACTGATGTCAGTCACTAGTGTATCATCTTCTTTCACATCACTGATAGAGGCCACTTGTATATCATTTTCTTTAACATTACTGACAAGAGCCACTTGTGAATCATCTTCATGGATATCATTGATGGGAGCCATATGTGCATCAACTTCTTTCACATCACTGACATCAGCCACTTGTGTATCATCTTCATGGATATCATTGATGGGAGCAACTGGTGTATTATCTTCTTTCACATCACTGACAGGAGCCATGTGTGTATCATCTTCTTTCACATCACTGACAGGAGCCTTGTGTGTATCATCTTCTTTCACATCACTGACAGGAGCCATGTGTGTATCATCTTCTTTCACATCACTGACAGGAGCCATGTGTGTATCATCATCTTTCACATCACTGACAGGAGCCATGTGTGTATCATCTTCTTTCACATCACTGACAGGAGCCATGTGTGTATCATCTTCTTTCACATCACTGACAGGAGCCATGTGTGTATCATCTTCTTTCATATCACTGACAGGAGCCATATGTGTATCATCTTCTTTCACATCACTGACAGGAGCCAAGTGTGTATCATCTTCTTTCAGATCACTGACAGGAGCCATATGTGTACCATGGTCTGTCACGTCACTGACAGGAACCAGGTGTGTATCATCTTCTGTCACATCACTGACAGGAGCCATGTGTGTATCATCTTCTTTCACATCACTGACAGGAGCCATGTGTGTATCATCTTCTTTCACATCACTGACAGGAGCCATGTGTGTATCATCTTCTTTCACATCACTGACAGGAGCCATGTGTGTATCATCTTCTTTCACATCACTGACAGGAGCCTTGTGTGTATCATCTTCTTTCACATCACTGACAGGAGCCCTGTGTGTATCATCTTCTTTCACATCACTGACAGGAGCCATGTGTGTATCATCTTCTTTCACATCACTGACAGGAGCCATGTGTGTATCATCTTCTTTCACATCACTGACAGGAGCCATGTGTGTATCATCTTCTTTCACATCACTGACAGGAGCCATGTGTGTATCATCTTCTTTCACATCACTGACAGGAGCCATGTGTGTATCATCTTCTTTCACATCACTGACAGGAGCCATGTGTGTATCATCTTCTTTCACATCACTGACAGGAGCCATGTGTGTATCATCTTCTTTCACATCACTGACAGGAGCCATGTGTGTATCATCTTCTTTCACATCACTGACAGGAGCCATGTGTGTATCATCTTCTTTCACATCACTGACAGGAGCCATGTGTGTATCATCTTCTTTCACATCACTGACAGGAGCCATGTGTGTATCATCTTCTTTCACATCACTGACAGGAGCCATGTGTGTATCATCTTCTTTCACATCACTGACAGGAGCCATGTGTGAATCATCTTCTTTCACATCACTGACAGGAGCCATGTGTGTATCATCTTCTTTCACATCACTGACAGGAGCCATGTGTGTATCATCTTCTTTCACATCACTGACAGGAGCCATGTGTGCATCATCTTCTTTCACATCACTGACAGGAGCCAAGTGTGTATCATCTTCTTTCACATCACTGACAGGAGCCATGTGTGTATCATCTTCTTTCACATCACTGACAGGAGCCAAGTGTGTATCATCTTCTTTCACATCACTGACAGGAGCCATATGTGTACCATGGTCTGTCACGTCACTGACAAGAACCAGGTGTGTATCATCTTCTGTCACATCACTGACAGGAGCCACATGTGAATCATCTTTGTTCACATCACTGCCAGGAGCCAGGTGTGTATCATCTTCTGACATATCACTGACATTAGCCACTTGTTTGTCATCTTCTTTGACATCACTGACAGCAGACACGTGTGTATCATCCTCTCTAGTCTCACTGAAATAAACTGCTTTTCTGTCATCTTCAGCGATCTCACCCACAGCTGATGTATGTATGTGACATTTCTCTACCTCACTGATGTCTGCACCATCAGAAGTCATGTTCAATGTCTCCAAATCCATTGATTGGTCTGTTTGTAAACTAAAGCTCTGATCAGTGGAGCCGTACCCTGAAGTTGTTGTTAAGGTGTCAAGTGTGTCTTCGCTCTCATCCACACTTTTTGTGACAAATCTCTTCTCATGAAAGTCACTACTGTCTGTTAACATGGGGTCTGCTCTATGTAGACAATCATGCAATTGTGCTTTGCTGTTATCTCCAGAAACATTTGTTCCAGTACTGAAGTTTCCATCAGGGGAAGATTCCAACAATGCCTTTTGCTTTCCAATGTCTGAATCAAGTACAGCTGAATTAACTGATCTTGTATCTGGATCTGTTGTTTCAATTGCTGGTGATTCTTTTAGCTGGATGTTTGGGTCTTGAGGTAAATCTTGGTTGTCACTACCCTTGGCAACAGTCACCATGTTTTCATTTTCTGACAAATCTACATCTGATTGCTGTTCACTCTTTACTGCTGGCTTGTGGTCAGCTTGTTGGTCATTCTGTTTGCATGGGCCCTGGTCATTTTGTTGGTTATCTTCTACTGCTTCTTGCTGGTCTCTTTGATTGTGATTGTCCTGTAATCTCTTTTCATCGTTACTTTGTAATGTCTGTTCTTGGTTACTTTGAACTTTCTGCTTTTGGTCAATTTGTACTGCCTGTTCTTGGTCATGCTGTACTGTCTGTTGCTCCTCTGTTGCTGAATGTTCCCCAATGGATAACTCTCTGGCATCCGCATCAGTCAGTGCGACTTCTGGGTCCTGGCCCTCATCATATTTGTTGAACATTTCTGCTGAAGTTAAACTTGACAGTACTGAACCTATCCCCATCTGTTGACTGAAGTCTTTCAATGTTATCAATATGGAATCACCAGTTCTCAAGCCCTGTAGGGGATAAACTAGACTTTCTGGTAAAGAATTGTCTCTTGTAAATGGGCTGTCAAAGACCGTTGCCCTCAGAGGAGAGTTGATGGAGTGTTGCCTCAAGTATCTTGTCAATCCATGGGATAATGCAGCAGATTCTTGATCAAAACGGTTGTCAAATGGTAGGCAGTCTGCATGCAACGACTGGTTGTCCAAGAAGTGATCCTTGCTGTCTTGCTCAGATCCAGAACTGGCTTCTGCTTCTGTAACCAACAGATCAGCTTGATCGTGACTCAAATCATGGCCTCTTCTCAGTGTTCTGCCTCGTAGCATTCTTCTTCCATGATGCTGCTCTTCATCACTGAAGTCATAAATGCTCATATTTTCCCAGGCTCCCCTCGCTGTTGCTTCATGATATTCACTTGCAGTATCTCCAGGATACAAGCTGTCATCAAAAGGACTGTCCCCCAGAGTTGCTCTCAATATAGCATCTGTGTTCATGGTATAGGGGTCAAACTGTTGCCTCCTGACTCCCTGTACTGGCTCATGGCTTGTAACAACAGACACTAGGGTCTGTAACTTTGTCCTGTCTGCATCATTAACTGCAGTTACAAATGTTTCTGCTCTAGTGTTTCCAGCTTCAGGCTTCTGATGTCTACTTTCAGACAGGTGGCCTGGACTCTCATCTTGTGATTGAAACATATTATCATTTGATGCTGAAAGGGGGTTTGGTTCCTCTTTCATAGCATCATTATTTACGGTTTGTTTTTGGTCATCATCTGTTGTCTTATGATCAGAAAGTTCCTTATGTTGATTATTCTCTGGTGACTTTTGCCCAACATCTTGATCACTTTGTACTACCTGTTCATGGTCATTTTGCTGGTCATTTTGTACCATCAGCTGCTGGTCACTTTGTACTATCTGTTCTTGGCCACTATGTTGGTAATTCTGGACTGCTTGTTCTTGATTACTTTTCTCTGGCTTCTTCTGGTCAATGTGTTGATCGTATTGTATTGATTTTTCTGGGTCATTTAGTTGATTACTCAGTGCTGTCTGTTGCTGAACTGGTTGTCCCTGATCACTTTGTATTGCTTGTTGCTGGTCACTCTGGATATCTTGTACTGTCTGCTGTTGGTCTGTAGGTGTATTTTCTAGTGAACCATCAAACAGAGTGATCTCGGTATCCATGTGCTCATCATATTTGTTGGAAATTTCTGCTAAACTTGACAATACTGAGCCTATCCCTATCTGTTGACTGAAGTCTTTCAATGTTACCAATATGGAATCACCAGTTCTCAGGCCCTGGAGGGGATAAACTAGACTGTCTGGTAAAGAATTGTCTGTTGTAAATGGGTTGTCAAAGACTGTTGCCCTCAGAGGTGAGTTGATGGAGTGTTGCCTCAAGTATCTTGTCAATCCATGGGATAATGCAGCGGATTCTTGATCAAAACGGTTGTCAAATGGTAGGCAGTCTGCGTGCAACGACTGGTTGTCCAAGAAGTGATCCTTGCTGTCTTGCTCAGATCCAGAACTGGCTTCTGCTTCTGTAACCAACATATCAGCTTGATCATGACTCAAATTATGGCCTCTTCTCAGTGTTCTGCCTCGCAGCATTCTTCTTCCACGATGCTGCTCTTCATCACTGAAGTCATAAATGCTCATATTTCCCCAGGCTCCCCTCGCTGTTGCTTCATGATATTCACTTGCAGTATCTCCAGGATACAAGCTGTCATCAAAAGGACTGTCCCCCAGAGTTGCTCTCAGTATAGCATCTGTGTTCATGGTATAGGGGTCAAACTGTTGCCTCCTGACTCCCTGCACTGGCTCATGGCTTGTAACAACAGACACTAGGGTCTGTAACTTTGTCCTGTCTGCATCATTAACTGTGGTGACAAATGCTTCAGCTCTTGTGTTCCCAACCTCAGGTTTCTGATGTCCACTTGCAGACATGCTGCCTGGACTCTCATCCCGTAAAAGGCTCTCATTAAGATTATCTGATGTGTTATTGTTTGAAGAGATGACTGGTGAAGGTTGGATCTGCCTCTCTTGGAAGGCATCATCATTTAACCCTGTTAGCTTTTGGTCATATTCTGTATTCTCGTCATCAGAATGTTCTTTGAGTTTATCCTTTTCTGGTGAGTATTGTTCATCATTTTGTGCAGTCTGGTCTTGGTTATTTGGTACCATCTGTTCATGGTTGCTTTGTTGGTCAGTTTGTACAGTCAGTTTTTGATCACTTTGTTTGTCATTGTCTGCTGTCTGTTCTTTGTCATTTTGCATTGTCTCTTTCTGGAAACTCTGTAGTGTCCTTTCCTGGTCACTTTGTTCTGTCTGTTGCTGGTCACTCTGTTCTGTCTGTTGTTGATCACTTTGTTGTGTCTGTTTCAGGTCACTTTGTTCTGTCTGTTGCTGATTACTTTGTTCTATCTGTTGCTCATCACTTTGTTCTGCTTTTTGCTGGTCACTTTGTTCTGCCTGATGTAGGTCATTTTGTTCTATCTGCTGCTGGTCACTTTGTTCTGTCTGTTGCTGATTACTTTGTTCTATCTGTTGCTCATCACTTTGTTCTGCTTTTTGCTGGTCACTTTGTTCTGCCTGATGTAGGTCATTTTGTTCTATCTGCTGCTGGTCACTTTGTTCTATCTGTTGCTGGTCACTTTGTTCTATCTGTTGCTCATCACTTTGTTCTGCTTTTTGCTGGTCACTTTGTTCTGCCTGATGTAGGTCATTTTGTTCAATCTGCTGCTGGTCACTTTGTTCTATCTGTTGCTGGTCACTTTGTTCTGCTTTTTGCTGGTCACTTTGTTCTGCCTGGTGTAGGTCATTTTGTTCTATCTGCTGCTGGTCACTTTGTTCTGTCTGTTGCTGGTCACTTTGTTCTGTCTGTTTCTGGTCACTTTGTTCTATCTGTTGCTGGTCACTTTGTTCTGCTTGTTGTTGGTCACTTTGTTCTGTCTGTTGCTGGTCACTTTGTTCTGTCTGTTGCTGGTCACTTTGTTCTGTTTGTTGTTGGTCACTTTGTTCTGTCTGTTGCTGGTCACTTTGTTCTGTCTGTTGCTGGTCACTTTGTTCTGTTTGTTGTTGGTCACTTTGTTCTGTCTGTTGCTGGTCACTTTGTTCTGTCTGTTGCTGGTCACTTTGTTCTGTTTGTTGCTGGTCACTTTGTTCTGTCTGTTGCTTGTCACTTTGTTCTGCTTGTTGCTGGTCACTTTGTTCTGTTTGTTGCTGGTCACTTTGTTCTGTTTGTTGCTGGTCACTTTGTTCTGTCTGTTGCTGGTCACTTTGTTCTGCCTGTTGCTGGCTATTTTGTTCTATTTGTTGCTGGTCACTTTGTTCTGCCTCTTGCTGGTCAATTTGTTCTGTCTTCTGTTGATCACTTTGTACTTTCTGCTGCTGGTCATCTTGTTGTGACTGTTTCTGGTCATCATTTATCTCTTGCTGGTCACTCTCTACTATCTGTTGCTGGTCATCTTGTTGTGGCTGTTTCTGGTCATCATTTATCTCTTGCTGGTCACTATGTACTATCTGTTGCTGGTCATCTTGTTGTGGATGTTTCTGGTCATCTGTTATCTCTTGCTGGTCACTCTCTACTATCTGTTGCTGATTGTCTTGTTGTGACAGTTTCTGGTCATCATTTAAATATTTTTGTTTACTTTGTACTGTCTTCTGTAGGTCATCTTGCTGTGAAACTTGTTGGTCACTCTCTATTGACTCTTGCTGGCCACTCTGTACTATCTGCTTCTGAAAATCTAGTAACTCTTGTCGGTCATCATGCCTTAACTGTTCCTGGTCATTATGTACTTCTTTTACTTGGCATTTCTCTGCTGTCAATTCCTGGTCATCTTCAAATATCTGTTGTGCTTCCATTTCGAATGACTGATTTTCAGGGCAAGGGACCTGATACTGATTCTGATGGTGTGACCCAAGAGGATAATTCTTTGGCAACGAGAACTTTCTGTATCGTCTTGGTTGTGATTTAAACAAGCTGGAAAGCTCTGCATCCAGGTTTGCAGGAAAACTAGCTCGTCTGGCTCTTAGTTCATCTGAAAATCTTGAAGGACTTAAATAATCCCCTCTGAAAAATGTTCCCATGTCATATTCTGAAGCGGGTGTATTTGGTGGTGTTCTTGCCGAAGGATTATCTATTGTCCAGTTTCCATATTCTATTTCTCCCTCTTGATTTTCATCAAATGAAGCAATTTCTTTTGCATGAATTGACTCTGGGCTGGTCACAGATATCTGAATGGTCTGTTTGTCCAATGCTGTCTGCATTTTACCGGGCAGTGATTGGGTTCTTGACTCCAGTGTGTCATAAGATGAATGATCAGCTTCAGCTTTCTCTACACCTGTCCCATTAAGCTTTGAACTACTTCCGGGTGTAAGGAACATGGTTTCATCTGGAACAGAATTTGTCTTCAAGGAATCAGTTTGAGCAGAGTGGTTTCTTTCATGATGATAGTCATGACTCTCTGAACTAGCCACTGTGTCAAGGAACGCTGATTGTCCATTACTTCCAGTCTGCTCAATACTGGCATTGGATGTTAATGACTCATTTGTGGTGCCTGGAGAAATAGGTTTATATGCTTCTGAAACATGAATATGGTTGATACTGACTTCAGAGTTGTTCAATGTCTCCACATCTTCTGGTGTTACAGCCTGAAGTTCTGCTCTGGGTGCATGACCTTCAGGATTAGTTTCATCAAATCCATCCAGAATGTTCTCATAAATGGAATCTGAGATTGTGAGTTCACTATGTTGCTTTGTCTTAGAAAAGTCTGTATCATCTATGAATATCTCATCTGTAGCTGGGTCTGTTTTTGGAATATCATAGTCTTGTATTTGTCTGTGCCTCTGGCCAAAGTCTTCATGATAACCTAAAGCTGGATACTGTTTGAGCTCCTGTGAATTTCCAGTGATTTCTTGGTCTGTTTGGGTAGCATCATGTGCAATTACAGAACTTGCTTGCACTGTCTGAGAGATTTGAGGCGACTCGTTGGAATCTGCTATTCTGGGAAGACTTTCTGTCTGGGTTTGCTTTGAAAATGAATCTGATTTCACATAAGAATGTTTGGATGTATCATCAACTACATTTAGAGTTGTTACTTGTTTATCTGTCTGTGTTGCTTGTGAAGATGGCATGTTCATTATGTATACTTTATTCTCAACTTTGTTACTGTCATCTCCAGATATTCCAACATCTGCTACATCTATTTTATCAGTTTGAGTCCTGGTATGATGTCTTTGTGATGACATGTCTTGTTTCAAATCTTCAACTGGCAGGGTTGAAGCTGAGCTGATGCTGAGACCATCAGTTTGAGAAAACTGATTCTGTGAGTCTGAAATTCTGTGATTTTCTTCAGTTAGAGAATATTCCCTGTTGGTGTCTGTTGTGCTTTGGTTATCTAATTCATTGGTCTGTGTCTGCACAGAGAGTAATGTGTTTACCAAGACTGTCTCTTTATCATCATTTAGCATGGGGATGCTGGGATTTTCTTCTTGCTTTGATGAACTTTCTGGAATCCTCATGTCTTTGTGTAGAATATTCTCTGTGTTGTCCTTGTCCTTCTGTGAGGGTTGTTGATACAATTCTCCTTGCTGATATTGCAGCAACAAGTCCAGATCTGCCACAGTCAACTCAGTTTGACTTAGTTTATTGTCTCTATAAGTCAATAAGATGGCATTCTCTGCAGTGTCTTGTGGCTGAACTTTCACTGTAATTTCAGTTCCTGATGTCAAGTCTGTCACTTCAGTTGCCTCTTGTGAAATCTGCATTGTGTCATCAACAGCATTTATTGAATGTTGTTCTGACAGTTCACTGGCATGTTGTACATGCAGTTTTATGGAATTATTAGCTGTTTGCAATGATAGTTCTGAGAGTTCATTGGACATTTGGGATGGCTGTTGTGAAGGCTGTTTTGTGAATTCAGTGGCTTGTTGTGAAAGCTGTTCTGTGAATTGCATGGCTTGTTGTGAAGGCTGTTCTGTTAACTTGGCGACTTGTAACAGATGTTGCTGTGTATCTTCAGAAGGCTGTTGTAAAGGTAATTCCACAATGTTTTTATCTTCTTGTAAATATTGTAAAGCAAATTGTTCTAAGTGTGCTTTTGTGCTTTCAGCAATTTTCTGTGAAGACTCTTTTACAATTTTATTGGCCTGTTGTGAGGGCAGTTCTGATATTATAGTCATCTGTTGTGAAGGTTGTTCTATTTTAGAGGTCTGTTGTGAAGGTTGTTCTGGGATTTCAGTGTTCTGTTGTGAAGACTGTTGTATGGTTTCAGTGGTATCTTGTGGAGTGGTTTCTGTTATTTCAGTAGTTTGTTGTGGTGAAGGCTGCATGATGATTTCAGTAGCCTGCTGTAAAGGCTGTTCTGTAATTTCAGTTGTTTGTTGTGGTGAAGGCTGTGTGATGATATCAGTAGGTTGTTGTGAAGGCTGTTCTGTGATTTCTGATATGTCAATGTTATGTTGAGATTGCTGTTCTGATATCACAATCTTCTGTTGCGATGGTTGATCCGATATCACAGTATCTTGTGGATGTGGCTGTTCTGATACCACAATATCTTCTGATTGCTTTTCTGATATCACAATCTCTTCTGGTGGCTGTTCTGATATTGCAATCTCTTGTGGATGTGGCTGTCCTGATTTCACAACCTCCAAATGTGATGTCTGTTCTGTTATCACAATCTCTTCTGATGACTGTTCTGAAATTGCAATCTCTTCTGATGGATGTTCAGATATCGCAATATTTTCTGATGGCTGTTCTGATATTGCAATATCTTCTGATAGCTGTTCAGATATTACAATCTCTTCTGATGGCTGTTCTAATATCACAATCTCTTCTGATGGCTGTTCTGATAAAGCAGTCTCTTCTGATGGCTGTTCCGATATTGCAATCTCTTCTGATGGCTGTTCTGATATTGCTATCTCTTGTGAAGGCTGTTTTGATATCACAATCTCTTCTGATAGCTGTTCTGATATCACAATCTCTTCTGATGGCTGTTCTGATATCACAATATCTTCTGATGGCTGTTCTGATATCGCAATCTCTTCTGATGGCTGTTCTGATATCACAATCTCTTCTGATGGCTGTTCTGATATCGCAATCTCTTGTGATGGCTGTTCTGATATCACAATCTCTTCTGATGGCTGTTCTGATATCGCAATCTCTTCTGATGGCTGTTCTGATATCACAATCTCTTCTGATGGCTGTTCTGATATTGCAATATCTTCTGATGGCTGTTCTGATATTGCAATCTCTTCTGATAGCTGGTCTGATATCACAATCACTTGTGGATGGGATTGTTCTGATATCACAATCTCTTCTGATGGCTGTTCTAATATTGCAGTCTCTTCTGATGACTGTTCTGATATCACAATCTCTTCTGATGGCTGTTCTGATATCGCAATCTCTTCTGATGACTGTTCTGATATCACAATATCTCCTGATGGCTGTTCTGATATTGCAATCTCTTCTGATGGTTGTTCTAATATCACAATTTCTTCTGATGGCTGTTCAGATACCACACTCTCTTCAGATGGCTGTTCTGATATCACAATCTCTTCTGATGGCGGTTCAGATATCACAATCTCTTCTGATGGCTGTTCTGATATCACAATATCTTCTGATGGCTGTTCTGATATTGCAGTCTCTTCTGATGGCTGTTCTGATATCACAATTTCTTCTGATGGCTGTTCTGATATCACAATCTCTTCAGATGGCTGGTCTGATATCACAATCACTTGTGGATGGGGTTGTTCTGATATCACAATATCTTCTGATGGTTGTTCTGATATCACAATCTCTTCTGATGGCTGTTCTGATATCGCAGTCTCTTCTGATGGCTGTTCTGATATCACAATCTCTTCAGATGGCTGTTCTGATATCACAATATCTTCTGATGGTTGTTCTGATATCACAATCTCTTCTGATGGTTGTTCTGATATCACAATATCTTCTGATGGCTGTTCTGATATTGCAGTCTCTTCTGATGGCTGTTCTGATATCACAATTTCTTCTGATGGCTGTTCTGATATTGCAATCTCTTCAGATGGCTGGTCTGATATCACAATCTCTTCTGATGGCTGTTCAGATACCACACTCTCTTCAGATGGCTGTTCTGATATCACAATCTCTTCAGATGGCTGTTCTGATATCACAATATCTTCTGATGGCTGTTCTGATATCACAATCTCTTCAGATGGCTGTTCCGATATCACAATCACTTGTGGATGGGGTTGTTCTGATATCACAATATCTTCTGATGGTTGTTCTGATATCGCAGTCTCTTCTGATGGCTGTTCTGATATCACAATCTCTTCAGATGGCTGTTCTGATATCACAATCTCTTCAGATGGCTGTTCTGATATCACAATATCTTCTGATGGCTGTTCTGATATCACAATCCCTTCTGATGGCTGTTCTGATATCGCAGTCTCTTCTGATGGCTGTTCTGATATTACAATCTCTTCTGATGGCTGTTCTGATATCACAAAATCTTTTGATGGTTGTTCTGAAATAATCACAATCTCTTGTGGATGAGGCTGCTCTGATATGATAATCTCTTCAGATGGCTGGTCTGATATCACAATCGCTTGTGGTTGAGGGGTTTCTGATATCACAATATCTTGTGGATGTGGCTGTTCTGATATCACAATCTCTTGTGGATGAGGCTGTTCTGATATCACAATCTCTTGTGGATGAGGCTGTTTTGATATCACAATCTCTTGTGGATGTGGCTGTTCAGATACTCCAATCTCTTGTGGATGAGGCTGTTCTGATATCACAATCTCTTGTGGATGAGGCTGTTCTGATATTAAAATCTCTTGTGGATGTGGTTGTTCAGATACCACAATCTTCTGTTGAGATGGCTGTTCTAAAATCACAATATCTTGTTGTGTCTCATATCCCAGTTCTGAAGTTTCATCAGAAAACAACAATGAATCCATATCTTTTGTTACATATTCTGGTGTATCAGTCTTGACTTCTAATTCCCTAGCCAGCACTTGTTTCCCGTCTGACTCAACCACTTTGACAATTTCCATGGAGCTTGGAGGTTGTGGTTTATCTGAACTCCTTGTCACTATTGACAGTAGTTTGTGCTTTTGGGCTTCTTCAAGAGAACTTATGATTTCCATTGTAAGATCAGTCTGTGATTCTTTGTCATCCCATGACAGCTTTACTTTTGATAATTGGCTTCTCTGAGCAAAATCGTCAAAACTTTCATGGATTTGTGTAGCTGCCATCTCATCAGTTATTGTACTGTCACTTCTGTTATTTCCAGCTGATGAATCTAAGGAAATATGGGATGTTTTGATGACCTTATTGTCAGTTTCAATAGAAGCAATGGTCACTTGGTCAATTCCTTGGTCAAGATCTGCCTGAAGAAGCACCTGACTGGAGGTTTCTTCTGTAGTCTGTGGACCTCCATGTACTATTTCTGTGTCAGTGACTGAGGTCTCTTCTGTTGTCTTTGGTTCCTCAGGTAATGATGCTGTGTCAGTAACTGAGGTCTCTTCTGTTGTCTTTGGTTCCTCAGGTAATGATGCTGTGTCAGTAACTGATGTCTCTTCTATAGATTCAGGTAATATTACTGTGTCAGTAACTGAGGTCTCTTCTGTTGTCTTTAGTTCCTCAGGTAATGATATTTTCTCAGTAACTGATGTCTCTTCTGTAGATTCAGGTAATCTTACTGTGTCAGTGGCTGAGGTCACTTCTGTCTTTGGTTCCTCAGGTAATGTTACTGTGTCAGTAACTGAGATCTCTTCTGTGGTTTCAGGTAATCTTACTGTGTCAGTAACTGATGTCTCTTCTGTTGTCTTTGGTTTCTCAGATAATCTTACTGTGTCAATAATTTCAGTCCCTTCTGTGGCTTCAGGTAATGTTACTGTGTCAGTAACTGAGGTCTCTTCTGTGCCTTCAGATAATGCTACTGTGTCAGTAAATGAGGTGACTTCTGGTACCCTTGGCTCCTCAGGTAATGTTACTGTGTCAGTAACTGAGGTCTTTTCTGTTGTCTTTGGTTCCTCAAGTAATATTACTGTGTCAGTAACCAAGGTCTCTTCTGTTGTCTTTGGTCCCTCAAGTAATGTTACTATGTCAGTAACTGAGGTCTTTACTGTCATCTTTGGTTCCTCAGGTAATGCTATTGTGTTAGTAATTGAGGTCTCATCTGTTGTCTTTGGTTCCTCAGGTATTGTTACTGTGTGAGTAACTGGGATCTCTTCTGTAGCTCCAGGTAATCTTTCTGTATCAGATACTGAGGCCTCTTCTGTTATCTTTGGTTCCTCAGGTAATGATACTGTGTTAGTAACTGAGGTCTCTTCTGTTGTCTTTGGTTCCTCAGGTAATGTTACTGTGTCAGTAGCTGAGATCTCTTCGGTTGTCTTTTGTTCCTTAAGTAATGATACTGTGTCAATAACTGAGATCTCTTCTGTTGTCTTTGGTTCCTTAGGTAATGTTACTGTGTCAGTAACTGAGGTCTCTTCTGTGCCTTCAGATAATGCTACTGTGTCAGTAAATGAGGTGACTTCTGGTACCTTTGGCTCCTCAGGTAATATTACTGTGTCAGTAACTGAGGTCTTTTCTGTTGTCTTTGGTAACTCAGGTAATGTTACTCTGTCAGTAGCTGAGATCTCTTCGGTTGTCTTTTGTTCCTTAGGTAATGATACTGTGTCAATAACTGAGATCTCTTCTGTTGTCTTTGGTTCCTTAGGTAATGTTACTGTGTCAGTAACTGAGGTCTCTTCTGTGCCTTCAGATAATGCTACTGTGTCAGTAAATGAGGTCACTTCTGGTACCCTTGGCTCCTCAGGTAATGTTACTGTGTCAGTAACTGAGGTCTTTTTTGTTGTCTTTGGTAACTCAGGTAATGTTACTGTGTCAGTAACTGATGTCTCTTCTGTAGCTCCAGGTAATCTCTCTGTGTCAGTTACTGAGGTCTCTTCTGTAGCTTCAGGTAATGTTACTGTGTCAGTAACTGAGGTATCATCTGTTGTTTTTGGTTTCTCAGGTAATGTTATTATGTCAGTAACTGATGTCTCTTCTGCAGCTTCAGGTAATGTTACTGTGTCAGTAACTGAGGTCTCTTCTGTGCCTTCAGGTAATGTTACTGTGTCAGTAACTGAGGTCTCTTTTGGTACCCTTGGTTCCTGAGGTAATGATGCTGTGTCAGTAACTGAAGTAGCTTCTGTGGTTTCAGGTAATGTTACTGTGTCAGTGAGAAAGGTCTCTTCTGTTGTCTTTGGTTCCTCAAGTAATGTTACTGTGTCAGTAACTGAAGTCTCTTCTGTTGTCTTTGGTTCCTCAGCTAATGTTACTGTGTCAGTAACTGAGGTCTCTTCTGTGCCTTCAGATAATGCTACTGTGTCAGTAAATGAGGTGACTTCCGGTACCCTTGGCTCCTCAGGTAATATTACTGTGTCAGTAACTGAAGTCTCTTCTGTTGTCTTTGGTTCCTCAGCTAATGTTACTGTGTCAGTAACTGAAGTCTTTTCTGTTGTCTTTGGTTCCTCAAGTAATGTTACTGTGTCAGTAACTGAGGTCTCTACTGTCATCTTTGGTTCCTCAGGTAATGTTGTTGCGTTAGTAATTGAGGTCTCATCTGTTGTCTTTGGTTCCTCAGGTATTGTTACTGTGTGAGTAACTGGGGTCTCTTCTGTAGCTCCAGGTAATCTTTCTGTATCAGATACTGAGGCCTCTTCTGTTATCTTTGGTTCCTCAGGTAATGATACTGTGTTAGTAACTGAGGTTTCTTCTGTTGTCTTTGGTTCCTCAGGTAATGTTACTGTGTCAGTAGCTGAGATCTCTTCGGTTGTCTTTTGTTCCTTAGGTAATGATACTGTGTCAATAACTGAGATCTCTTCGGTTGTCTTTGGTTCCTTAGGTAATGTTACTGTGTCAGTAACTGAGGTCTCTTCTTTAGCTTCCGGTAATGTTACTGTGTCAGTAACTGAGGTCTCTTCTGTGCCTTCAGATAATGCTACTGTGTCTGTAAATGAGGTGACTTCTGGTACCTTTGGCTCCTCAGGTAATGTTACTGTGTCAGTAACTGAGGTCTTTTCTGTTGTCTTTGGTAACTCAGGTAATGTTACTGTGTCAGTAACTGATGTCTCTTCTGTAGCTCCAGGTAATCTCTCTGTGTCAGTTACTGAGGTCTCTTCTTTAGCTTCAGGTAATGTTACTGTGTCAGTAACTGAGGTATCGTCTGTTGTCTTTGGTTTCTCAGGTAATGTTATTATGTCAGTAACTGAGGTCTCTTCTGTGCCTTCAGGTAATGTTACTGTGTCAGTAACTGAGGTCTCTTTTGGTACCCTTGGTTCCTGAGGTAATGATGCTGTGTCAGTAACTGAAGTAGCTTCTGTGATTTCAGGTAATGTTACTGTGTCAGTGACAAAGGTCTCTTCTGTTGTCTTTGGTTCCTCAGGTAATGATACTGTGTTAGTAACTGAGGTCTCTTCTGTTGTCTTTGGTTCCTCAGGTAATGTTACTGTGTCAGTGGCTGAGATCTCTTTGGTTGTCTTTTGTTCCTCAGGTAATGATACTGTGTCAATAACTGAGATCTCTTCTGTTGTCTTTGGTTCCTCAGGTAATGTTACTGTGTCAGTAACTGAGGTCTCTTCTGTGCCTTCAGATAATGCTACTGTGTCAGTAAATGAGGTGACTTCTGGTACCCTTGGCTCTTCAGGTAATGTTACTGTGTCAATAACTGAGGTCTTTTCTGTTGTCTTTGGTAACTCAGGTAATGTTACTGTGTCAGTAACTGATGTATGTTCTGTGACTTCAGGTATTGATACTGTGTCATTAACTGAGGCCTCTTCTGTTATCTTTGGTTCCTCAGGTAATGGTACTGTGTTAGTAACTGATGTCTCTTCTGTTGTCTTTGGTTCCTCAGGTAATTTTACTGTGTCAGTAGCTAAGATCTCTTTTGTTGTCTTTTGTTCCTCAGGTACTGATACTGTGTCAATAACTGATGTCTCTTCTGTAGATTCAGGTAAGCTTACTGTGTCAGTAACTGAGGTCTCTTCTGTCTTTGGTTCCTCAGGTAATGTTACTCTGCCAGTAACTGAGATCTCTTCTGTAGCTTCGGGTAATTTTACTGTGTCAGTAATTCCAGTCCCTTCAGTGGATTCAGGTAATGTTACTGTGTCAGTAACTGATGTCTCTTCTGTTCTCTCTGTTTCCTCAGATAATGTTACTGAATCAGTAACTGAGATTTCATCTGTAGCTTCAGGTAATGTTACTGTCTTAGTAATAGAGGTCTCTTCTGTTGTCTTTGGTGTCTCAGGTAATCTTACTGTGTCAGTAACTGAGGTCTCTTCTGAACCTTCAGGTAATGCTACTGTGTCAGTAACTTTGGAGACTGCTGGTACCCTTAGCTCCTCAGGTAATGATGCTGTGTCAATAACTGAAGTCGCTTCTGTGGTTTCAGGTAATGTTACTGTGTCAGTAACTGAGGTCTCTTCTGTTGTCTTTGGTTCTTCAGGTAATGTTATTGTGTCAGTAACTGAGGTCTCTTCTGTTGTGTTTGATTCCTGAGATAGAGTTACTATGTCAGTAACTGGGATCTCTTCTGTAACTCCAGGTAATCTTTCTGTGTTAATAAGTGGGGTCTCTTCTACTATATGTTCTTCCTCATGTAATGTTAGTGTGTCAGTAACTGAGATTTCTTCTGTAGTTTCAGGTAATGCTACTGTGTCAGTAACAGAGGTCTTTTCTGTAGCTTCAGGTAATTTTACTGAGTCAGTAACTGAGGTCTCTTCTGTTGTTTTTGGTTCTTCAGATATTGTTACTGTGTCAGTAACTGGGATCTCTTCTGTAGCTCCAGGTAATCTTTCTGTGTCAGTTACTGAGGTCTCTTTTGTTGTCTTTGGTACCTCGGGTAATGATTCTGTATCAGTAACTGAGGTCTCTTCTGTTGTCTTTGGTTCTTCGAGTAAAATTACTGTATCAGTAACTGGGGTCTCTTCTGTTGTCCTTGGTTCCTCAGGTAATCTTACTGTGTCACTAACTGAGGTTTCTTCTGGTATCTTTGGTTCCTCGGGTAATTGTACTGTGTCAGTAACTGGGGCCTCTTCAGTGGCTTCAGGTAATGTTACTGTGTCAGGAACTGAGGTCTCTTCTGTGGATTTAGGCAATGTTACCTTGTCAGTAACTGAGGTCTCTTTTGTTGTCTTTGATTCCTCAGGTAATGCTTCTGTTAGCAATGTTTGTTTTGCTACATGTGAGATATCAATCACAGTTACAAATTCAGGTAGCAAATACCCTCTAGACTGGGCAATGTTAGAAACTATTACTGTTTTACTTACTAAGTTCGCATCTGTTGTTTCTGAGATATCAGCCACAGTTACTGTTTGAGTGACGAAGTTCTCATCTGTTGTTTCTGAGATATCAGCCACATTTACATTTACAGTGACTAAGTTTTCATCTGTTGTTTCTGTATCAGACACAGTTACCGTTTCACTTACTAAGTTCTCATCTGTTGTTTCTGAGATATCAGACACAGTTACTTCTACAGTGACTAAGTTCTCATCTGTTGTTTCTGAGATATCAGCCACATTTACATTTACAGTGACTAAGTTTTCATCTGTTGTTTCTGTATCAGACACAGTTACCGTTTCACTTACTAAGTTCTCATCTGTTGTTTCTGAGATATCAGACACAGTTACTTCTTCAGTGACTAAGTTCTCATCTGTTGTTTCTGAGATATCAGACACAGTTACTTCTACAGTGACTAAGTTCTCATCTGTTGTTTCTGAGATATCAGCCACAGTTATTTCTTCAGTGACTAAGTTCTCATCTGTTGTTTCTGAGATATCAGCCACAGTTATTGTTTCAGTGACTAAGTTCTCATCTGTTGTTTCTGAGATATCAGACACAGTTACTTCTACAGTGACTAAGTTCTCATCTGTTGTTTCTGAGATATCAGACACATTTACTTCTTCAGTGACTAAGTTCTCATCTGTTGTTTCTGAGATATCAGCCACAGTTATTTCTACAGTGACTAAGTTCTCATCTGTTGTTTCTGAGATATCAGCCACAGTTACTTCTTCAGTGACTAAGTTCTCATCTGTTGTTTCTGAGATATCAGCCACAGTTACTTCTACAGTGACTAAGTTCTCATCTGTTGTTTCTGAGATATCAGCCACAGTTACTTCTTCAGTGACTAAGTTCTCATCTGTTGTTTCTGAGATATCAGACACAGTTACTTCTTCAGTGACTAAGTTCTCATCTGTTGTTTCTGAGATATCAGCCACAGTTACTTCTTCAGTGACTAAGTTCTCATCTGTTGTTTCTGAGATATCAGCCACAGTTACTTCTTCAGTGACTAAGTTCTCATCTGTTGTTTCTGAGATATCAGACACAGTTACTTCTACAGAGACTAAGTTCTCATCTGTTGTTTCTGAGATATCAGCCACAGTTACTTCTTCAGTGACTAAGTTCTCATCTGTTGTTTCTGAGATATCAGACAAAGTTACTTCTACAGTGACTAAGTTCTCATCTGTTGTTTCTGAGATATCAGCCACAGTTACTTCTACAGTGACTAAGTTCTCATCTGTTGTTTCTGAGATATCAGAAACAGTTACTTCTGCAGTGACTAAGTTCTCATCTGTTGTTTCTGAGATATCAGCCACAGTTACTTCTGCAGTGACTAAGTTCTCATCTGTTGTTTCTGAGATATCAGACACAGTTACTGTTTCACTTACTAAGTTCTCATCTGTTGTTTCTGAGATATCAGCCACAGTTACTTCTTCAGTGACTAAGTTCTCATCTGTTGTTTCTGAGATATCAGACACGGTTACTTCTGCAGTGACTAAGTTCTCATCTGTTATTTCTGAGATATCAGCCAAAGTTACTGTTTCTGTGATTGAGTTTTCATTTGCTGATTCTGAGATACCAAACTCTGTTACTGTTTGAGTTATCTTTCTACTTTTTTCTGCAATGTCAGTTTCCACTTTCCCCTCTACATGTGAAAATTCAGATGCTACTGAATCGATATTCATGATATCTTCTGTACACTTTTGATCCTCAAGTATTGTTACTGTGTCAGTAATTAAGATCTTCTCTGCAATTTGTGAAGTCTTAGGTAATCTTTCAATTTCTGTAGTCGCAGTTTCACCTGTAGTTTTTGAATATTCACATAAATGCATAGTATCAATAACTGATGTATTTGTATTTTGTGAATCTTCAGGTGAAGTTACTGTGTCAGTAACTGATGTCTTGTCTGTAGTTTGTGAATCATCAGGTGATGTTACTGTATCAGTAACTGAGGTTTTTTCTGTAGTTTGTGAGTTGTCAAGTAATGTTACCATGTCAGTAACTGAAATCTCTTTGAACATCTTGGGAGTCGCAGGTAATGTTTCAATTTCAGTAACGGAGGTCTCATGTGTAAACTTTGAAAGCTCAGGTAAGGTAACTGAGAAATCCTCTGTAATATTGTGAAGATCAGGTCCTCTTTCAGGGTGCTCATTCTCTGTGTGTGAGCTCTCAAGTAGAGCTGTTACAGCTACCAATGACTGCTCCAAATTGTGTACAATATCAGTCAGAGACCTTATTTCAGTGATAGGGGACTCTTCTTCTGTATGTATAGTGTCAGCTAGTATCTGCACAGGGGAATTGTCCTTTCGTTCTGAATCATTATTTGACGATGATGTTCTAACATCATCAGGAGCAGCATGTATGTGTTCAGAACTTTGGTCACATTGCTCAGGGACAGACATTTCCAACAAGGTTTCTTCCATGAAGCTTTGATTGGATAATGAAACAGATGCTTGGAGTTTTGATGATTGGACTTCAGCTTTGGCTGACTGCCTTGCCTGGCTTTCAGTAATATCAATGACAACCTCATCAACTGAGCCATAGTTCCTGGTAGTCTCTTCTTGGACTGATATCTGAAGCTTGGGTAATTTACTATTATCATCTCTGGTGATACTTGTAGAGCTAACAGTTGCTCTGATATCTGTGTAACCTGCTTCATGCTGTCTTAGTCCATCACTGTTCTGAAGTTTCAGAATGGGCACAAAAATCTCATGGTGACTTAAGCTTCCAGCAGCCTCTTCCTTGGATGGTGCACATGGCAATGGAACATCAGGATTCGTGTGGATCTGTTCTTGTGAGGCTGTTTTAATTTCCCTGCCGCCTGTATATGTTCTGGTTGCAAAAGTCAACAACGGCCTGGCCAGTCTTTCGCCAATCTTTGGTCTTTCAAAAGACTTTGAAGCTTTGTTTAATCTTTCTACAGTAGGCATTGAGATCCTGCTTTGCCTGTCAGAAATATTTGATCTGTTTTCCACAGGCCATGAGGTTGTTCTAGGTCTATCAAAACTAGCTGACCCACTTTCAAAAGGCCACGTAGTTTTCCTTGATCTCTCAAAATTACTTGGTCTGCTTTGAGCAAGCCCTGTCCATGATCTGTCAAACGTATGTGACCTATTTTCAACACTCCATGAACTTCTGCTCAGTCTGTTCCCAAGAGACCATGAGGGTGTACTCAGTCTGTCACTGTGTTGGCTGCCTTCAACAGACCATAAAGATTTGCTGAATCGGCTCCCAGAAGGAGAAGACACTCTGCCCAGTCTGTCACTAATGTGAGATCTGGTTTCAGCTGGCCATGAAGATCTTTGTGATCTGTCACTATTCTGTAATCTAGTTGCACCAAGCCTTGAGGATCTGTCAAGTCTGGTTTCATTAGCCCATGGTGGTTTGTAACCATGGAGATATGAACTGAAAGAATTTGTATCATGTCTGCCCACTGGCGAGAATACATCATCTGTCGAGGAATGCCTGTTAAGTTGCATTTTAACAGTGTCCCAATAAGATGGCAGAAATCTTGATGACATCAATACTCCTAAATTAGACCAAGTCCCTGTTTGTAGATGTGCAGCTTCAGTAGTTACACTTTCATCAGATTCATTGTGATCATTTTCATCGGTTTCACCATCAAGTGAAGCCTGTTGTAAGGAGACAGTCTCTTCTTGTTCACCTTTAGTTTCTGATCCTCCAGCAGCATGTCCTTCTTCATCAGCAGTTCCCAACATCCTTACATCAGTTATAACTCCAGGCTTCTTTTGCAGTTGGAAAATCTCATTGGGTTGAATAACTGTGTCTGAAGGAATGATCTCTTCTCCCGAAATCATGGCATCAATCGGGCGAAGAGATGTTTCCTTGCTGCTAAGCTCCTCATGGGGTGGAAATGTACTATCTGAGACATGTTCAACATCAGTGCAAGGCAATGTCACATCATTGTGTATAGCCACCTTTGTTGAGTCTTTGCTGTTCTGTTCTGATTTGGTATCAAAAGAGTTGGAAATATCACTCTTTTGTTGTATGTTGTCAGATACTGGTGAGAACAGATCTATGTTGGGCTGTATGTTGTCAGACACTGGTGGGGATAGATCTGTGTTGGGCTGTATGTTGTCATAGACTGGTGGGGATAGATCTATGTTGGGCTGGATGTTGTCAGACACTGGTGGGGATAGATCTCTGTTGGGCTGTATGTTGTCAGACACTGGTGGGGATAGATCTCTGTTGGGCTGCATGTTGTCAGACACTGGTGGGGACAGATCTCTGTTGGGCTGCATGTTGTCAGACACTGGAGGGGACAGATCTATGTTGGACTGTATGTTGTCAGACACAGGTGTGGATAGATCTATGTTGGGCTGCATGTTGTCATATACCTCCAGAGATGGCTGAACAATCACTTCTGTAGTTATTATTTCATTTTCTGAGGTCTCTGGTAATGTTACTGTCTCATTCACTGTAGACTTATCTGCAGCATATGAAGTTGCAGGTAATGTTACTATCTCATGTACTGTAGCCATATCTGCAACATTTAAGGTATCAGGTAATGTTACTGTCTCATGTTCTGTGGCCTTTCCATCATCATCAGAGATCTCAGGTAATGTTACTGTCTCATGTTCTGTGGCCTTTCCATCATCATCAGAGATCTCAGGTAATGTTACTGTCTCATGTTCTGTGGCCTTTCCATCATCATCAGAGATCTCAGGTAATGTTACTGTCTCATATGCTGTGGCCTTTCCATCATCATCAGAGATCTCAGGTAATGTTACTGTCTCATGTTCTGTAGCCTTTCCATCATCATCAGAGATCTCAGGTAATGTTACTATCTCATGTACTGTGGACTTAAATGCCCCACCTGAGATCTCAGGTAATGTAACAACATTAACCAAGGTCTCATCTGCTGTTTGTGAAATCTCTGGTAATGTTACTTTCTCATTAACTGTGGACTTATCTACAGCATGTGAAGTATTGGGTAAAGTTACAGTTTCATGAACTGTGTGTTCTGTAGTATCTGAGGTCTCAAGTATTGTTACCACATCAGTAACCAAAGTTTCAACTGCAGTCTGGGAAATCTCAGATAATGTTACTGCACCAAGCACTGTGGACCTTTCTGTGGCCTCTGAGGTTGCGAGTAATGTTACTACACTAGTAGCCAAGGTCTCTACTGCAGTTTGTGATGTCTCCTGTACTGTGGACTGTTCTGCGACATCTGATGTCACAGGTAATGTTACAGTCTCATCTACTGTGGACTGTTCTGCAACATCTGATGTCACAGGTAATGTTACAGTCTCATGTACCGTGGACTGTTCTGCAACATCTGATGTCACAGGTAATGTTACAGTCTCCTGTACCGTGGACTTTTCTGCGACATCTGATGTCACAGGTAATGTTACAGTCTCATCTACTGTGGACTGTTCTGCAACATCTGATGTCACAGGTAATGTTACAGTCTCATGTACCATGGACTGTTCTGCAACATCTGATGTCACAGGTAATGTTACAGTCTCCTGTACCGTGGACTTTTCTGCGACATCTGATGTCACAGGTAATGTTACAGTCTCATCTACTGTGGACTGTTCTGCAACATCTGATGTCACAGGTAATGTTACAGTCTCATCTACTGTGGACTGTTCTGCAACATCTGATGTCACAGGTAATGTTACAGTCTCATGTACAGTGGACTGTTCTGCAACATCTGATGTCACAGGTAATGTTACAGTCTCATGTACAGTGGACTGTTCTGCAACATCTGATGTCACAGGTAATGTTACAGTCTCATCTACTGTGGACTGTTCTGCAACATCTGATGTCACAGGTAATGTTAAAGTCTCATGTACCATGGACTGTTCTGCAACATCTGATGTCACAGGTAATGTTACAGTCTCATGTACCATGGACTGTTCTGCGACTTCTGATGTCACAGGTAATGTTACAGTCTCATCTACTGTGGACTGTTCTTCAACATCTGATGTCACAGGTAATGTTACAGTCTTATCTACTGTGAAATATTTTGGAGCATCTGAAGTGTCAGGTAATGTTACTGACTCATGTAATGAGGATTTTTCTGCATCATCTGAAATCTCAGACACAATTACCACGTCAGTAACCAAAATCTCCTCTGTAATTTGAGAAATATCAGGTAGTTTTACTGCATCAAGCACTGTGAACAGGTCTTCAGCATCAGAGACTGCTGGTAATGTTACTACATCAATTATTAAAGTCTCAACTGCAGTTTGTGAAGTTTCAGGTAATGTTACTGTCTCATGCATTGCAGACTTAATTGCAGCATCTGGGGTCTCAGCTAATGTAATGACATCAGTGACCAAGGTCTCAACTGTAGTTTGTGATGTCTCAGGTAATGTTACTGTCTCATGTACTATGGACTTATCTGCAGCATCTGAGGTCTCAACTAATGTAACTACATCAGGAACTAAAGTCTCATCAACAATATGAAAACTCGCAGGTAATATTGCTGCATCAGGCACTGCAACATCTGAATCTGCAGGTAATGTTACTACATCAGTAACCAAGGTTTCAATTGCAGTTTGTGAAATCTCAGGTAATGTTACTGTCTCATGTACTGTGGACATTTGTGCTGCTTCTGAAGCCACAGGTAATGTTACCACATCAGTAACCAATGACTCTAGTGCAGTTTGTGATGTCTGAGAACATGTTACTGGAACAGTAGCCAAAGTCTCGTCTGTTGTAAGTGAAAGCTCAGGTAATGTTACACTGTCTGTAATCATCATACCTCCTGAAATGTGGGATGTTGTTGGTAATGTTACTATCAGTGTTACATTTCCTCCAACTTTAACAGTGGGTATGCTGTCAGGTGGTGTTCCAAGATTAGTTACTGTTGCTTTTTCTACAGAATACGAGCTCTCAGGAAATGTTACCACATCAGTAATCAAGGTCTCAGCTACAATGTGGGAAATGTCTGGTGTTGTAACTGTATCAATTATCTGAGTTTCATTTGCAGCATGTGTCTTCTCAGGTAATGTTGCTGTCTCATGTACTGTGGACTTATCTCCAGCATCTGAGGTCTCAACTAATGTAACTACATCAGGAACTAAAGTCTCATCAACAATATGGAAACTCGCAGGTAATATTGCTGCATCAGGCACAGCAACATCTGAATCTGCAGGTAATGTTACTACATCAGTAACCAAGGTTTCAATTGCAGTTTGTGAAATCTCAGGTAATGTTACTGTCTCATGTACTGTGGACATTTGTGCTGCTTCTGAAGCCACAGGTAATGTTACCACATCAGTAACTAATGTCTCTAGTGCAGTTTGTGATGTCTCAGAACATGTTACTGGAACAGTAGCCAAAGTCTCACCTATTGTAAGGGAAGGCTCAGGTAATGTTACACTGTCTGTATTCATCATACCTCCTGAAATGTGGGACGTTATTGGTAATGTTACTATCAGTGTTACATTTCCTCCAACTTTAACAGTGGGTATTCTGTCAGGTGGTGTTCCAAGATTAGTTACTGTGGCTTTTTCTACAGAATCCGAGCTCTCAGGAAATGTTACCACATCAGTAATCAAGGTTTCAGCTACAATGTGGGAACTGTCTGGTGTTGTAACTGTATCAGTTATCTGAGTTTCATTTGCAGCATGTGTCTTCTCAGGTAATGTTGCTGTCTCATGTACTGTAGACTTATCTGCAGCATCTGAGGTTTCAGGTAATGTTACTGCCTCGTGTACTGTGGTCTTTACTGCAGAATCTGAGGTCTCGAGTAATGTTACTGTCTCATGCACTGTGGTCTTTTCTGCAGAATCTGAGGTCTCAGGTAACGTTCTTGTTTCATGTACTGTGGCCTTTTCTGCAGAATCTGGGGTTTCAGGCGTTGTTATCACATCAGTAATGAAGGTTTCATTTGCAGTTTGGGATATCTCAGGCAACATAACAGGTGTTAAGGTCACACCTGTAATCATTACAGTGTCTGTAATCATCATACTTCCTGTTTTGTGGGAAGTCATTGGTAATGCTACTGTAACTGTTAGAGGATGTCCACTTTTTACAGTGTATATGCCCTCAGGCATTAATATGTTAGTTACAGTGGCCTTTTCTGCTGCATCTGAGGTCTCAGATAATGTTACTGTTTCATGTTCTGTGGACATTTCTGCAGCATTGGAGATCTCAGGTAATGTAACTATTTCATGTTCTGTGGATGTTTCTGCAGCAATTGTAATCTCAGGTAATGCTACTGTTTCATGTTCTGTGGACGGTTCTGCAGCAATTGTGATCTCAGGTAATTCTACCACATCAGAAACTAATTTCTCATCTACAATTTGTGAAGTTTCCAGTAATGTTACTGTTCCATTTACTGTGGTCTGCTCTCCAGCGTTTGAGGGCTTAGGAAATGTAACCACATCAGTAATCAAGGTCTCATTTGCAATCTCAGACAAACTTACTGGAACAGAAATCACGGTTTCGTCTGTAGTAAAGGAAGTCTCATGTAATGTTACACTGTCTGTAATTGCACTTCCTCTATCACTGGATGTCTTTGGTATTGTTACTATCAACGTTACTTGTCTTCCATCTTTTACAATGTGTATGGCTTTTTTTGCAGCATCAGAAGCCTTGGGTAATGTTACCTCATCAGTAACCAAGGTCTCATGTGCAATGAGGGAAATGTTTGGTGTTGTTAATGTATCAATTATCTGAGTTTCATTTACAACAGGTGTTTTCTCAGGTAATGTTACTATCTCTAGCAATGTGGACATATCTGCAGGATCTAACTTCTCTGGTGATATTACTGTCTCATGTACTGTGGACTTATCTGCAGCATCTGATGTCGCAGGTCCAGTTATCACATCAGTAACCAAGGTCTCATTTGCAGTTTGTAATCTCTCAGACATTATTACTGGAACAGAAGTCAAAGTCTTATCAGTTGTGTCAGAAGGCTCGGTTAATCTTACACTGTCTGTAATCAGTGTACTTCCTGTGGCTTTTTCTACTGCATCTGAGGTCACAGGTAATGGTTCTGTTTCATGTTCTGTGGATGTTTCTGCAGCATTGGAGATCTCAGGTAATGTTACTGTTTCATGTTCTGTGGATGTTTCTTTAGCATTGGAGATCTCATGTAATGTTACTGTTTTGTGTTCTGTGGATGCTTCTGCAGCATTTGTGATCTCAGGTAATGTTACTGTTTCCTGTTCTGTGGATGTTTCTGTAGCAATTGTGATCTCAGGTAATGTTACTGTTTCATGTTCTGTGGACGTTTCTGCAGCATTGGAGATCTCAGGTAATGTTACTGTTTCATAATCTGTGGATGTTTCTGCAGCAATTTTGATCTCAGGTAATGTTACTGTTTCCTGTTCTGTGGACGTTTCTGCAGCATTTGTGATCTCAGGTAATGTTACTGTTTCGTGTTCTGTGGATGCTTCTGCAGCATTTATGATCTTAGGTAATGTTATTGTTTCATGTTCTGTGAACATTTCTGCAGCATTGGAGATCTCAAGTAATGTTACTGTTCCATGCTCTGTGGGCGTTTCTGCCGTAATTGTGATCTCAGGTAATGTTACTGTTTCATGTTCTGTGGATGTTTCTATAACATTAGAGATCTCAGGTAATGTTACTGTTTCATGTTCTGTGGACATTTCTGCAGCATTGGAGATCTCAAGTAATGTTACTGTTTCATGTTCTGTGGGCATTTCTGCAGCAATTGTGATCTGAGGTAATGTTCCTGTTTCATGTTCTATAGACTTTTCTGCAGCAATGGAGATCTCAGGTAATGTTACTGTTTCCTGAAATGTGGACATTTCTGCAGCAATTGTGATCTCAGGTAATGTTACTGTTTCATGCTCTGTGGATGTTTCTGCAGCAATTGTGATTCCAGGTAATTTTACTGTTTCATGTTCTATGGATGTTTCTGCAGCATTGGAGATCTCAAGTAATGTTATTATTTCATGATCTGTGGATGTTTCTGCAGCAATTTTGATCTCAGGTAATGTTACTGTTTCCTGTTCTGTGAACATTTCTGCAGCAATTGTGATCCCAGGTAATGTTACTGTTTCATGTTTTGTGGATGCTTCTGCAGCATTGGAGATCTCAGGTAATGTTACTGATTTATGTTCTGTGAATGTTTCTGTATCAATTTTGATCTTAGGTAATGTTACTATTTCCTGTTCTGTGGATGTTTCTGCAGCATTGGAGATCTCAGGTAATGTTACTGTTTCATGTTCTGTGGATGTTTCTGCAGCATTTGTGATCTCAGGTAATGTTACTGTTTCATGTTCTGTGGATGTTTCTGTAGCATTGGAGATTTCAGGTAATGTTACTGTTTCATGTTCTGTGGATGTTTCTGTAGCATTGGAGATTTCAGGTAATGTTACTGTTTCATTATCTGTGGATGCTTCTGCAGCATCTGTGATCTCGTGTAATGTTACTATTTCATGTTCTGTGGATGTTTCTGTAGCATTGGTGATCTCAGGTAATGTTACTGTTTCATGTTCTGTGGATGTTTCTGCAGCATTGGAGATCTCAGGTAATCTTACTGTTTCATATTCTGTGGGCGTTTCTGCAGCAATTGTGATCTGAGGTAATGCCACTGTTTCATGTTCTATAGACATTTCTGCAGCATTGGAGATCGCAGGTAATGTTACTGTTTCCTGTTCTGTGGATGCTTCTGCAGCAATTGTGATCTCAGGTAATGTTACTGTTTCATGTTCTATGGACGTTTCTGCAGCAATTGTGATCTCAGCTAATGTTACTGTTTCATGTTCTGTGGACGTTTCTGCAGCATTGGAGATCTCAAGTAATGTTACTGTTTCATGATCTGTGGATGTTTCTGCAGCAATTTTGATCTCAGGTAACGTTACTGTTTCCTGTTCTGTGGATGTTTCTGCAGCATTTGTGAACTCAGGTAATGTTACTGTTTCATACTTTGTGGACGTTTCTGCAGCATTGGAGATCTCGGGTAATGTTACTGTTTCATGTTCTGTGGATGCTTCTGCAGCATTTATGATCTTAGGTAATGTTATTGTTTCATGTTCTGTGAATATTTCTGCAGCATTGGAGATCTCAAGTAATGTTACTGTTCCATGCTCTGTGGGCGTTTCTGCAGCAATTGTGATCTGAGGTAATGGTACTGTTTCATGTTCTGTGGACATTTTTGCAGCATTTGAGATCTCAGGTAATGTTACTGTTTCATGTTCTGTGGATGTTTCTATAGCATTAGAGATCTCAGGTAATGTTACTGTTTCATGTTCTGTGGACATTTCTACAGCATTGGAGATCTCAAGTAATGTTACTGTTTCATGTTCTGTGAGCGTTTCTGCAGCAATTGTGATCTGAGGTAATGTTCCTGTTTCATGTTTTATAGACGTTTCTGCAGCAATGGAGATCTCAGGTAATGTTACTGTTTCATGTAACGGGGACGTTTCTGCAGCAATTGTGATCTCAGGTAATGTTACTGTTTCATGTACTGTGGATGTTTCTGCGGCAATTGTGATTCCAGGTAATTTTACTGTTTCATGTTCTATGGACGTTTCTGCAGCATTGGAGATCTCAAGTAATGTTATTGTTTCATGATCTGTGGATGTTTCTGCAGCAATTTTGATCTCAGGTAATGTTACTGTTTCCTGTTCTGTGAACGTTTCTGCAGCAATTGTGATCAAAGGTAATGTTACTGTTTCATGTTCTGTTGATGCTTCTGCAGCATTGGAGATCTCAGGTAATCTTACTGTTTCATATTCTGTGGGCGTTTCTGCAGCAATTGTGATCTGAGGTAATGTCATTGTTTCATGTTCTATAGACATTTCTGCAGCATTGGAGATTGCAGGTAATGTTACTGATTCCTGTTCTGTGGATGCTTCTGCAGCAATTGTGATCTCAGGTAATGTTACTGTTTCATGTTCTATGGACGTTTCTGCAGCAATTGTGATTTCAGGTAATGTTACTGTTTCATGTTCTGTGGACGTTTCTGCAGCATTGCAGATCTCAGGTAATGTAACTGTTTCATGATCTGTGGATGTTTCTGCAGCAATTTTGATCTCAGGTAATGTTACTGTTTCCTGTTCTGTGGACGTTTCTGCAGCATTTGTGATCGCAGGTAATGTCACTGTTTCATACTCTATGGGCGTTTCTGCAGCATTGGAGATCTCAGGTAATGTTACTGTTTCATGTTCTGTGGATGCTTCTGCAGCATTTATGATCTTAGGTAATGTTATTGTTTCATGTTCTGTGAACGTTTCTGTAGCATTGGAGATCTCAAGTAATGTTACTGTTCCATGCTCTGTGGGCGTTTCTGCAGCAATTGTGATCTGAGGTAATGTTACTGTTTCATGTTCTGTGGACATTTCTGCAGCAATGGAGATCTCAGGTAATGTTACTGTTTCATGTTCTGTGGATGTTTCTATAGCATTAGAGATCTCAGGTAATGTTACTGATTCATGTTCTGTGGATGCTTCTGCAGCATCTGTGATCTCAGGTAATGTTACTATTTCATGTTCTGTGGATGTTTCTGTAGCATTGGTGATCTCAGGTAATGTTACTGTTTCATGTTCTGTGGATGTTTCTGCAGCATTGGAGATCTCAGGTAATCTTACTGTTTCATATTCTGTGGGCGTTTCTGCAGCAATTGTGATCTGAGGTAATGTCATTGTTTCATGTTCTATAGACATTTCTGCAGCATTGGAGATTGCAGGTAATGTTACTGATTCCTGTTCTGTGGATGCTTCTGCAGCAATTGCGATCTCAGGTAATGTTACTGTTTCATGTTCTATGGACGTTTCTGCAGCAATTGTGATCTCAGGTAATGTTACTGGTTCATGTTCTGTGGTCGTTTCTGCAGCATTGGAGATCTCAGGTAATGTTACTGTTTCATGATCTGTGGATGTTTCTGCAGCAATTTTGATCTCAGGTAATGTTACTGTTTCCTGTTCTGTGGACGTTTCTGCAGCATTTGTGATCGCAGGTAATGTCACTGTTTCATACTCTATGGGCGTTTCTGCAGCATTGGAGATCTCAGGTAATGTTACTGTTTCATGTTCTGTGGATGCTTCTGCAGCATTTATGATCTTAGGTAATGTTATTGTTTCATGTTCTGTGAACGTTTCTGCAGCAATTGTGATCTCAGGTAATGTTACTGTTTCATGTTCTGTGGACGTTTCTGCAGCATTGGAGATCTCAGGTAATGTTACTGTTTCATGATCTGTGGATGTTTCTGCAGCAATTTTGATCTCAGGTAATCTTACTGTTTCCTGTTCTGTGGACGTTTCTGCAGCATTTGTGATCACAGGTAATGTCACTGTTTCATACTCTATGGGCGTTTCTGCAGCATTGGAGATCTCAGGTAATGTTACTGTTTCATGTTCTGTGGATGCTTCTGCAGCATTTATGATCTTAGGTAATGTTATTGTTTCATGTTCTGTGAACGTTTCTGCAGCATTGGAGATCTCAAGTAATGTTACTGTTCCATGCTCTGTGGGCGTTTCTGCAGCAATTGTGATCTGAGGTAATGTTACTGTTTCATGTTCTGTGGATGTTTCTATAGCATTAGAGATCTCAGGTAATGTTACTGATTCATGTTCTGTGGACATTTCTGCAGCATTGGAGATCTCAGGTAATCTTACTGTTTCATGTTCTGTGGGCGTTTCTGCAGCAATTGTGATCACAGGTAATGTTACTGTTTCATGTTCTGTGGATGTTTCTGCAGCATTGGAGATCTCAGGTAATCTTACTGTTTCATATTCTGTGGGCGTTTCTGCAGCAATTGTGATATGAGGTAATGTCACTGTTTCATGTTCTGTGGATGCTTCTGCAGCATTTGTGATCTCAGGTAATGTTACTGTTTCATGTTCTGTGGATGTTTCTGTAGCATTGGAGATTTCAGGTATTGTTACTGATTCATATTCTGTGGATGTTTCTGTAGCATTGGTGATCTCAGGTAATGTTACTGTTTCATGTTCTGTGGATGTTTCTGCAGCATTGGAGATCTCAGGTAATCTTACTGTTTCATATTCTGTAGGCGTTTCTGCAGCAATTGTGATCTGAGGTAATGTCACTGTTTCATGTTCTATAGACATTTCTGCAGCATTGGAGATCACAGGTAATGTTACTGTTTCCTGTCCTGTGTATGCTTTTGCAGCAATTGTGATCTCAGGTAATGTTACTGTTTCATGTCCTATGGACGTTTCTGCAGCGATTGTGATCTCAGGTAATGTTACTATTTCCTGTTTTGTGGACGTTTCTGCAGCATTTGAGATCTCAGGTAATGTTACTGTTTCATGTTTTGTGGATGCTTCTGCAGCATTTGTGATCTCAGGTAATGTTACTGTTTCATGTTCTGTGGATGTTTCTGTAGCATTGGAGATTTCAGGTATTGTTACTGTTTCATGTTCTGTGGACGTTTCTGCAGCATCTGTGATCTCGGGTAATTTTATTGTTTCATGTTCTATGGACGTTTCTGCAGCAATTGTGATCTCAGGTAATGTTACTGTTTCATGTTCTGTGGACATTTCTGCAGCATTTGAGACCACAGGTAATGTTACTGTTTCATGTTCTATGGACCTTTCTGCAGGATTGGAGATCTCAGGTAATGTTACTGCTTCATGATCTGCGGATGTTTCTGCATCAATTTTGATCTCAGGTAATGTTACTGTTTCCTGTTCTGTGGAAATTTCTGCAGCTTTTGTTATCTCAGGTAATGTTACTGTTTCATTTTCTGTGGATGCTTCTGCGGCATTGGAGATCTCAGGTAATGTTACTGATTTATGTTCTGTGGATGTTTCTGTATCAATTTTGATCTCAGGTAATGTTACTATTTCCTGTTCTGTGGACATTTCTGCAGCATTGGAGATCTCAGGTAATGTTACCATTTTATGTTCTGTGGATGTTTCTGTAACATTGGAGATTTCAGGTAATGTTACTGTTTCATGTTCTGTGGATGATTCTGCAGCATTTGTGATCTCAGGTAATGTTACTATTTCATGTTCTGTGGATGTTTCTGCAGCATTGGAGATCTCAAGTAATCTTACTGTTTCATATTCTGTGGGCGTTTTTGCAGCAATTGTGATCTGAGGTAATGTTACTGTTTCATGTTCTATAGACATTTTTGCAGCAATGGAGATCTCAGGTAATGTTACTGTTTCATGTTCTGTGGATGTTTCTGTAGCATTGGAGATTTCAGGTAATGTTACTGTTTCATGTTCTGTGGATGCTTCTGCAGCATCTGTGATCTCAGGTAGTGTTACTATTTCATGTTCTGTGGATGTTTCTGTAGCATTGGTGATCTCAGGTAATGTTACTGTTTCATGTTCTGTGGATGTTTCTGCAGCATTGGAGATCTCAGGTAATCTTACTGTTTCATATTCTATGGGCGTTTCTGCAGCAATTGTGATCTGAGGTAATGTCACTGTTTCATGTTCTATAGACATTTCTGCAGCATTGGAGATCGCAGGTAATGTTATTGTTTCCTGTTCTGTGGATGCTTCTGCAGCAATTGTGATCTCAGGTAATGTTACTGTTTCATGTTCTGTGGACGTTTCTGCAGCAATTGTTATTTCAGGTAATGTTACTGTTTCATGTTCTGTGGACGTTTCTGCAGCATTGGAGATCTCAGGTAATGTTACTGTTTCATGATCTGTGGATGTTTCTGCAGCAATTTTGATCTCAGGTAATGTTACTGTTTCCTGTTCTGTGGACGTTTCTGCAGCATTTGTTATATCAGGTGATGTTACAATTTTATGTTCTGTGGATGCTTCTGCAGCATTGGAGATCTCATGTAATGTTACTGATTTATGTTCTGTGGATGTTTCTGTATCAATTTTGATCTCAGGTAATGTTACTATTTCCTGTTTTGTGGACGTTTCTGCAGTATTGGAGATCTCACGTAATGTAACTGTTTCATGTTCTGTGGATGCTTCTGCAGCATTTGTGATCTCAGATAATGTTACTGTTTCATGTTCTGTGGACGTTTCTGCAGGATTTGAGATCTCAGGTAATGTTACTGCGTTATGATCTGTGGATGTTTCTGCATCAATTTTGATCTCAGGTAATGTTACTGTTTCCTGTTCTGTGGAAATTTCTGCAGCATTTGTTATCTCAGGTAATGTTACTGTATCATTTTCTGTGGATGCTTCTGCAGCATTGATGATCTCAGGTAATGTTACTGATTTATGTTCTGTGGATGTTTCTGTATCAATTTTGATCTCAGGTAATGTTACTATTTCCTGTTCTGTGGACGTTTCTGCAGCATTGGAGATCTCAGGTAATATTACTGTTTTATGTTCTGTGAATGCTTCTGCAGCATTTGTGATCTCAGGTAATGTTACTGTTTCATGTTCTGTGGATGTTTCTGTAACATTGGAGATTTCAGGTAATGTTACGGTTTCATGTTCTGTGGATGCTTCTGCAGCATTTGTGATCTCACGTAATGTTACTGTTTCATGTTCTATGGATGATTCTGCAGCATTGGAGATCTCAAGTAATCTTACTGCTTCATATTCTGTGGGCGTTTCTGCAGCAATTGTGATCTGAGGTAATGTTACTGTTTTATGTTCTATAGACATTTCTGCAGCATTGGAGATCTCAGGTAATGTTACTGTTTCATGTTCTGTGGATGTTTCTGCAGGATTGGAGATCTCAGGTAATGTTACTGCTTCATGATCTGTGGATGTGTCTGCATCAATTTTGATCTCAGGTAATGTTACTGTTTCCTGTTCTGTGGAAATTTCTGCAGCATTTGTTATCTCAGGTAATGTTACTGTTTCATTTTCTGTGGATGCTTCTGCAGCATTGGAGATCTCAGGTAATGTTACTGATTTATGTTCTGTGGATGTTTCTGTATCAATTTTGATCTCAGGTAATGTTACTATTTCCTGTTCTGTGGACGTTTCTGCAGCATTGGAGATCTCAGGTAATGTTACTGTTTTATGTTCTGTGAATGCTTCTGCAGCATTTGTGATCTCAGGTAATGTTACTGTTTCATGTTCTGTGGATGCTTCTGTAACATTGGAGATTTCAGGTAATGTTACTGTTTCATGTTCTGTGGATGCTTCTGCAGCATTTGCGATCTCAGGTAATGTTACTGTTTCATGTTCTTTGGATGTTTCTGCAGCATTGGAGATCTCAAGTAATCTTACTGCTTCATATTCTGTGGGCGTTTCTGCAGCAATTGTGATCTGAGGTAATGTTACTGTTTCATGTTCTATAGACATTTCTACAGCATTGGAGATCTCAGTTAATGGTACTGTTTCATGCTCTGTGGACATTTCTGCAGCATTGGAGATCGCAGGTAATGTTACTGTTTCATGTTCTGGGGATGTTTCTGCAGCAACTTTGATCTCAGGTAATGTTACTGTTTCCTGTTCTGTGGACGTTTCTGCAGCAATTGTGATCTGAGATAATATTATTGTTTCATGTTCTGTGGATGTTTCTGTAGCATTTGAGATTTCAGGTAATGTTACTGTTTCATGTTCTGTGGACGTTTCTGTAGCATTGGAGATCTGAGGTAATGTTACTGTTTCATGTTCTTTGGACGTTTTTGCAGCAATTTTGATCTCAGGCAATGTTACTGTTTTATGTTCTGTGGATGTTTTTGCAGCAATTGTGATCTGAGATAATATTATTGTTTCATGTTCTGTGGATGTTTCTGTAGCATTTGAGATTTCAGGTAATGTTACTGTTTCACGTTCTGTGGACGTTTCTGTAGCATTGGAGATCTGAGGTAATGTTACTGTTTCATGTTCTTTGGACGTTTTTGCAGCAATTTTGATCTCAGGCAATGTTACTGTTTTATGTTCTGTGGATGTTTTTGCAGCAATTGTGATCTCGGGTAATTCAGAAACTTTCTCATCTGCAATTTGTAAAGTTTCAAGTAATGTTACTGTTTCATTGACTGTGGTCTGCTCTGCAGCATTTGAGGGCTTAGGCAAAGTAACCATATCAGTAATTAAAGTCTCATTTGTAGTCTCAGACAAAATTACTGGAACAGAAATAACAGTTTCATCTGTAGTAAAGGAAGTCTCATGTAATGTTACACTGTCTGTAATTGCACTTCCTGTATCACCAGACGTCTTTGGTAATGTTACTGTCAATGTTATTTGACGTCCATCTTTTACAATGTGTATGTTCTCAGGCAACGTTCCTAAGTTAGTAACTGTGGTCTTTTCTCCAGCATTAGAAGCCTCTGGTAATATTACCACATCAGTAACCAAGGTCTCATCTGTAATATGGGAACTGCCTGGTGTTGTTACTGTATCAATCATTTGAGTTTCATTTACAGCCTGTGTCTTCTCGGGTAATGTTGCTGTCTCTATTAATGAGGACTTATCTGTAGCATCTGACTTCTCTGGTAATGTGACTGTCTCATGTACTGTAGACTTATCTGCAACATCTGAGGTCATTGGCCCAGTTATTGCATCAGTAACCAAGGTCTCATTTGCAATTAACGATGTCTCAGACATTATTAATGGAACAGAAGTCACAGTCGTTTCTGTTGTTAGAGAAGGCTTGGCCACTGTTACACTGTCTGTAATCATTGTACTTTCTGTATCCTGAGACATCTTTGGTAATGTTACTATCAATGTTACTTGATCCCCATCTTTTACAATGTGTATGTTCTCAGGCAATGTTCCTAAGTTAGTAACTGTGGTCTTTTCTCCAGCATCTGAAGCCTCTGGTAATATTACCACATCAGTAACCAAGGTCTCATCTGTAATATGGGAACTGCTTGGTGTTGTTACTGTATCAATCATTTGAGTTTCATTTACAACATGTATCTTCTCATATAATGTTAGGGTCTCTATCAATGTGGATTTATCTGCAGCATCTGAGTTCTCAGGTAATGTTACTGTCTCATGCAGTGTGGACTTTTCTGCAGCATCTGTGGTTACTGGCCCAGTTATCACATCAGTGACCTTGGTCTCTTTTACAATTTGTGATGTCTCAGACATTATTACCGGAACAGAAGTCAAAGTCTTATCTGTTGTAAATGAAGGCTTGGGTAATGTTACACTGTCTGATATTATTGTACTTCCTGTATCCTGGGACATCTTTGGTAATGTTACTATCAATGTTACTTGATCACCATCTTTTACAATGTGTATGTTCTCAGGCAAGGTTACTAAGTTTGTAACTGCATCCTTTTCTGCAACATCTGACATCTCATTTGTAACCATGGTCTCATCTGAAATTTTTGAAGTTTCATGTAATATTACTGTCTCATAAACTTCAGACTTTTCTGTAGTATCTGAGGTTTTAGCTAAAGTTACAACCCCAGGAACCATGGTCTCATCTACAGTTTGTGATGTCTGAGGTAATGTTACTGGACCTACTGACAAGGTTTCATCTGTCATAAAGGAAGACTCAGGTAATGTTACATTGTCTGCTATCATCACACTTCCTGTATTGTGGGACATCTTTGGTAATGTTACAATCAATGTTACTTGACTTCCATCTTTTACAATGTGTATGTTCTCAGGCAATGTTCTTAAGTTAGTAACTGTGGCCTTTTCTGCAGCATCTGAAGCCTCGGGTAATGTTACAATATCAGTAACCAGCGCCTCAACTGCAATGTGGGAACTGTCTGGTGTTGTAACTCTATCAGTTATCTGAGTTTCAATTACAGCATGTGTCTTCTCAGGTAATGTTATTGCCTCTATTAATGAGGACTTATCTGTAGCATCTGACTTCTCTGGTAATGTGACTGTCTCATGTACTGTGGACTTATCTGCAACATCTGAGGTCATTGGCCCAGTTATTGCATCAGTAACCAAGGTCTCATTTGCAATTAACGATGTCTCAGACATTATTAATGGAACAGAAGTCAAAGTCGTTTCTGTTGTTAGAGAAGGCTTGGCCACTGTTACACTGTCTGTAATCATTGTACTTTCTGTATCCTGAGACATCTTTGGTAATGTTACTATCAATGTTACTTGATCCCCATCTTTTACAATGTGTATGTTCTCAGGCAATGTTCCTAAGTTAGTAACTGTGGTCTTTTCTCCTAGCATCTGAAGCCTCTGGTAATGTTACCACATCAGTAACCAAGGTCTCATCTGTAATATGGGAACTGCCTGGTGTTGTTACTGTATCATTCCTTTGAGTTTCATTTACAGCATGTGTCTTGTCATGTAGTGTTACTGACTCTAGCAATGTGGACTTATCTGCAGCATCTGAGCTCTCAGGTAATGTTATTGTCTCATGTAGTGTGGAATTTTCTGCAGCATCTGTTGTCACTGGCCCAGTTATCACATCAGTAACCAAGGTCTCATTTGCAGTTTTTGATGTCTCAGACATTATTACTGGAACAGAAATCAACCTCTTATCTGTTGTAAATGAAGGCTTTGGTAATGTTAAACTGTCTGTAATTATTGTACTTCCTGTTTCCTGGGACATCTTTGGTAATGTTACTATCAATGTTACTTGATCACCATCTTTTACAATGTGTATGTTCTCATGTGAAGTTACTAAGTTTATAACTGCACCCTTTTCTGCAGCATCTGATGTCTCAGATAATGTTACACTATTTGTAACTGAGGTTACATCTGAAATTTGTGAACTTTCATGATATATTACTGTATCATGAACTTTAGACTCTTCTGTACCATCTGATGTTTCCACTAAAGTTACAACATTAGTAACCATGGTCTCATTTGCAGTTTGTGATGTCTGAGGTAATGTTACTGGAACAACAGACAAGGTTTCATCTGCCATAAAGGAAGTCTCAGGTAATGTTACATTGTCTGTTATCATTGTACTTCCTGTATTGTGGGAAGTCTTTGGCAATGTTACTATCAATGTTACTTGACTTCCATCTTTTACAATGTGTATGTTCTCAGGCAATGTTCCTAAGTTAGTAACTATGGCCTTTTCTGCAGCACCTGAAGCCTCGGGTGATGTTACCACATCAGTAACCAAGGTCTTATGTGCAATGTGAGAGCTGTCTGGTGTTGTAACTGTATCAGTTATCTGAGTTTCATTTACAGCATGTGTCTTCTCAGGTAATGTTACTGTCTCATGTACTGTTGACTTATGTGCAGCATCTGAGTTCAATGGTCTAGTTATCACATCAATAACTAAGGTCTCTTTTGCAGTTTGTGATGTCTCAGACATTATTACTGGAACAGAAGTCAAAGTCTTTTCTGTTCTAAATGAAGGCTTGTCTAATGTTACACTGTCTGTAATTATTGTACTTCCTGTTTCCTGGGACATCTTTGGTAATGTTACTATCAATGTTACTTGATCTCCATCTTGTACAATGTGTATGTTCTCAGGCGAAGTTACTAAGTTTGTAACTACATCCTTTTCTGCAGCATCTGATGTCTCGGATAATGTGACACTATTTGTAACCATGATCACATCTGAAATTTGTGAAGTTTCATGTAATAGTACTGTCTCATGAACTTTGGACTTTTCTGAACCATCTGAGGTTTCAACTAAAGTTACAACATCAGTAACCAAGTTCTCATGTGCAGTTTGTGGTGTTTGAGGTAATGTTACTGAAGCACCAGCCGAGGACTCATCTGCCAAAGAGGAAGTTTTAGGTAATGTTACATTGTCTGTTATCATCGCACTTCCTGTATTGTGGGATGTCTTTGGTAATGTTACTATCATTGTTACTTGACCTCCATCTTTTACAATGTGTATGTTCTCAGGCAATGCACCTAAGTTAGTAACTATGGCCTTTTCTCCAGCACGTGAAGTAGCCACAGAAGTTCTGCTTACTTCACCATTTTCAACCACAGTAGTTCTGCTTACTTCATCATCTTGAGTCACAAGAGCTCTTGTGTTACCTTCTTCAGCAACTGAGAGTCTGGCTATACTATTGTCCTCAGCCAAAGAAGATGTTTGCAAGTTCAACCTCCTATCTTTAATCAATTCTAAAGATGGATTTATGGGATACAACAACTCAGAAACAACACCAGTTGCTTCTCTTGTAACAGAGTTATCTAACCTGCTCTTGTTATTTATGTCTAGAGTGTCTATGTCAGCACGTTCTCCCCACAGAAGGTGTCTGTTTGTAGGATATCTGATACCAACAATGTTCTCAAGATGCACTGGGAATTCTGTAAAGGTTGATACATGGATGGTGGGCCTTGGTGACTGCAGACCAAATGATACATCTGTCTGGCACTCTTCAGTAACTGAATCTGACATACTAGTATGTGCCTCTGAGACGTCACTTTCTGAGAAGTCATTTTCGGATGTGGCATGGCTTCCTGTGTCCTTTTCATCTGTATGTTCTGGCAAACATTTGGAATCCTGTTTCATTGGCCCATGTTCATGATAGCCGGTGTCTGAATTTGCTGTGTCAAGTTCAGGTCCAGGGTGTTGATTTTCTCGTTCTAACAAAGGAGCTGTCTCCCCTGAAATACTCAATGCATCTGACATATATCCTACAATAACTTTTCCAGAACCGTGTTCCTTATCCAAGATTTCTTTGTGTGTGTCTGATGTTCCTTGCACTGTGTTCCCATCAGTTATGTTATGATAGTTTGACTGTTTGTCAACATTTTCTTCAGATGAGTTTGTCTGTAAGTTACGTTCTTCTGAACGAGATAAACTTCTTTCTGCATGCGTCTGCCCTGAGAATTTACTGAAGTCTGTGTCCTGGAAGGGGATTGTTTGCACCCAGGTGTCAGGTGTCTGGACACCATGTGATTCAAACACTTTCAGGGGCTCCTCTGTTTGTGTGGTGTTAGATGATTTCATAGAAACCATTTCAGAATGTACTGTGGGTGGTTTCAGCATCTGTTCATCGGCAACAAGATTCATTTTATCTGTGTTAAGACAATCATCTGTTTGAACTTCTTCAGACGTGTTGATGTTCAAATATGATCCAGTTTGTGTCACAGAATCTTGAACAGGGGTCTCCTGTGCATGTCTGGATGCTTTCGGTGGTGTTGTCTGTGTGGACATCTCAGTCAGATCAGCAGCATCTGTCATAGCTGCCTCATCAATGAGTGCACCATGATGTGCATTCAACCAATAGCCTTCACCCATTTCGGTGTTCATCTGTCCAGAGATGCCAACGTCAAAAGCATAATCAGAACTGGTATCTGAGATTTGCTCATCTGACACATCCAACATTTCATTTTGTTTCTCCTGGTGAGCCTGCATAAACTCCTCCAGAAGCCTTTGGCATAATTCTGGTGACAACTGCACTTTCTCAGTACTCTCTGCTTCTCCAAAGGTACTCTCTGCTTCCTCTAATGAAGGTAACACCATGATACTCCCAGTCTTCTGAGCTTCTTCTAACACACTTCTGGGAATATTGTTGCTGTAGTCTGAATCTTCTTGCGAGATAGATGAATGTGAAGATATATCAAGTTCATCAATTCCAGCAATGTATTCTTGTCCTTTGGAGCCAGACACTTGCCTTGTCGCTACTTCTCTAAACGGAAGTGTTACTATTTGTTCAATTTCAGAGTTGATATCTGATGAGTCCGTGCCTATTGATATGACTGATGCATTTTCTGTTTGACTGTAGTTTTCAGACTGCTCAGCTTTCTCTCCAGATCTGATCTCTCTGACAGATGATAAATCAGCTTCAGCCTCAACTGGGATGGAAAAGTCACTGGAACATTCAAATGTTTCATCATCAACTACAGAGAAATCAATAACGTCTTGTGATTTCAATACATCAGATGGATGTATGTTGCTGTCAATAGAATATTTTCTGTCTTTTTGAAAACTTTCCACATCCCTACTGTGAGTGACTTCACTGAGTGGAAAAGGTTCCGGTGACATATGAACAGTTTCAGATTGCAGCTTCTCGGTAAGACACGCATGAATACTTATTGCAACATTACCTGTGTTACTTGAACCATCATCAGAAGAGTTCATTCTAGCAACTGGTGGGAAAATCTGTTCATCAGAATCACCTGAGTCTGTACTGCCTTGATGCAACATGTCTGCTGAATTAGATCGATGGAAAGCTTCCTTGCTGACATGTCGAATCTTTTGATGGTGAATGTCATCCAATGATGCAGATCTTTCAAACAAGGGTAGAAAGTTGCCTTTACACCCCTGGTATTTAGAAGGAACATCAATGCTGCTGTTTGTATAAATGCTGTCTGCAGATCTACTCAGATAATGAGCTCGACTATCAGAGGTGAATGAAGAACTTTGGGAAAGTCCGTTTCTTGAACCAGACTGAAAACTATGAGATGCTGACAAATGGTTTTCATTGGATCTGCCAACAAACACAAAGCAGATGCTGTCTTCTGAACCAGACCTATTCCTATCCTGTTGATCTGCAGAGCTGGTTCTCTCTTCCACGTTGAGCTGTTTCTTGATCTTTTCAGTCTTTTCTCTCTGGGATGAAAAATCCGATTCTGATGGAGACTTTTGTCTGAGCATGATGTTTTGTGACCAGTTGATGTCAGCTGTGCCCCACAAGGATTCATTATGAGAAAGTTCCGGATCCTCAAGACTAGATGTTATACCTGCTCTTTCCATGGAAGCATGTGCCAGCTGCTCACCAATTTCGTCTTGTGTCTTTCCTAGATCAGTTTTCATTTCTGTCTTTTCCAGATCTGTTTCTACAACCATCTTCTCAACATTAATGTCCATTTCTGTCTTCCCCAAATCAGTTTCCATTTCTGTCTTTTCCAGATCCGTTTCTTCATCTGTCTTCTCAAGATCCATGTCCACTTCTGTCTTTCCCAGATCACTTTCCATTTCTCCATTCCCCAGATCAGCTTTTATTTCTGTCTTCTCATGTTCCATTTCTGTCTTCCTCATATCACTCCCAATTTCTGACTTCTCCATGTCTATTTCTATCTCTGCTTTCCCCAGATCAGTTTCAATTTCTGTCTTCTCAAGGTAAACTTCCCTTTCTGTATTTCCCAGATCAGTTTCTATTTCTGTCTTCCCCAGATCACTTTCTATTTCTGTCTTCTCAAGGTCAACTTCCCTTTCTGTCATTTCCAGATCACTTTCTATTTCTCTCTTTCCCAGATCCATTTCCATTTCTATCTTCCCCACATCCGTTTCCATTTCTGTCTGTTTCAGATCAGTTTCCAGATCACAGTCTGTCATCAGCGTGGTCAATTTATCCCCTTGCTTCACATAATTATCTCCCAAAATATTATCTTCTTCAACGATTCTCCAGGAGGATTCCTGTGTGAAAGGTGGAACATTTGAAAAATGAGCTTCTTGCTCAGAATTAGCCATATTATTTATTATAAATTTGTCTTCTGTATCCATAAATGGCTGTGTTTTGTCATGTTGTACTGCAGTGAAAGTCACATCTGATGAAATGTCTGAACATGGAAAATGAACTCCCATGTTTTCTTGTGCTAGTTCAAAGACAACCAGTTTCAAATTATTTATATGTTCTCTGATAAACTTGTCTTGGACTGCTGGTTGTGTCCAATATATGTCATCTAATGATTTTGTCCTTCTGCCTTTTAATCTTCTTTTGTGAACTTTCCTTTCAAATGGATCTGGGTACTCCCTGATTGCCTGCATGTCATTTATCAGTTTTTCATGAAGCAGGTCTTGAGTATGTGGCACAATAAAAGGAAAAGGATGTATGTCTGCATCATGAGATCTCTGTTTTCTACTCACCAGTTCATGAGACTGTAAGACGTTTTCTGTCCTGCCTATAGCAATAAGTATCTCATCTTTTTCATTATCAGATTCTTCAGGTTCTAAAGTTGATGTTGATAACCTTTCATCTTTATCTGGTGTCCATATTTGATGTTCTGTCCTGTTGGCTGATGTTTTGTATTGCTGTTTACTGTTTGCCACATCTGCCGCATCCTTTCTGTCTGTGTTATCCTTACTAAGTGAATAAGTTGGCAGCGATTTGGTGCCATCTGTATGCGCTGCAATGATCTCTTGTGGGCACACATGCTGAGATGCAGGAGTACGAGTGTGACCAACTCTTGGAGAAGAGTTAGGAGATTCTGGATCTGTACAGTAGTCAGAACTAATGGCTGAGTCACTCAGACTTCTTGGTTGCATGGCAACAACAATGCTTATTTCTGCTGTCTTCTTTGTGGTCTGTCTGTATGTTTCTTCAGCACTGTCACCAATATCTGAGGTCTCCATATCATCACCTACATCAATCATCTTACTTGAGATGCTTCTTATTTGGGCACTCTTCCCAGCATCAAGGATTGGTAAATGTCCTGAATGCTGTGTTGTTGGAATATAGCATCTTTCTGATGCAGGTGACACAACACTTTCATCTGAATAATTCTCCTTTGGAGATTGCTGAGGTGTTGAATATTCAGAGCTAATACTATTTCTACTGTTTCCAGAAAATTTAAAGGCATCCCTGTTGGTCTTACTTTGATCTGGGCTGTAGAAAATATAATCACTTGATTCCATAGACTGCAGATTATCCTGGTCATCAGACACACCTGTGTAATGACCGGTATCATATGACACAGGAGGGGATGTGACATACAGGCTTGACCATGAGGCACTTAAACTGTCGCCAGACAGATCCGGCTGGTAGCCTGAACTGCTTCGAATCTTGTCAAATGGCGGGTATGTTTGTGTAGAAACAATATTTTCGGCTGCTGTTTCAAGCTGCTGTATGTCTTCCACGGATAAGATGTTATATTCAGGACAGTTTTCTGACATACTGTCCAGCTCAGCACATGCTGGTACTGATGTTGACTGTGGGGAAACTTTTGCAGTTGGTAAGAGCTGAACTAGGTCAGCAGTAGCAGTCTCCTGGTATGGTGCACTTGACAAGACAAACATATTCTCATGGTGGTGTTCACACATTGGCTCTGTTCTAGAAGGAACTGCACTGGTAAATGTTTGTGCAACAGAAGAGTCCTGGGGTAACTCTTTGTAACTATTTATAATTTCACAAGCATGAAGTTCCTCAATGGGTGATGTATTTTGAACAATTACTTCCGTGGGAACATATAATATAGTATCATCATAGCCTGCAGTTGGACTTACAATTCCAAGTTTTGTATCAAGGATGCCACTGTTGTCTTCTTGGCTAATATCATTTTTGTTGTAGTCTTGATTTAAGCCAGTATAATCACCTTGAACAATTTCTCTTCCTAGATTACTTTTCTCCTCCTCTTTCTTCAAACCAGTCTTATCACCCTCCCCTTCAACAACATAACTATTTAGATCAATAGTTTGCTTACAGACTTCAGCTTGTTCTCCACTGTACTCATCCAAAATCCTGAAATTTCCTTGGGCTATGTGAGCTCCATCAGGGAAAACTACAGAGTTCACCTGAGCAGTCTCTGAGATTTTGAGAACCTCTTCAGGATCTGATGATCCAATTGCCCCACTTTGATCATTATGCTCATTGAACACATCTTGCCCACATGGTTGCAAGTCATCATCTTGGCAACTCCAAGGCTGAACATCCACATGAGACATTTCTTCCCGTTTTACTGCCAAATTTTCCACGAAACTTTCCCTGCTAACCAAATTATCAATTTTATCCTGCTCACAGCTGTTGGAGTACTGCTTTCTAAACGTAGATTCACTCACAATTTTATCTGCAGATTCATCAATAGGTATACCATTCTGATATACAATAGTTTCTTTACTTCTAGATTCCAAAGTGTCAATTCTGTTAATAGAACTTGTCTGTGTTAAAGATATATTGATGCTATCTGGTATTGCCCCATATCTATCATCTATTGATGAACGATTCTCTAAGTCTTTGATTGAACTTGTTTTGTATTCTGTCTTTGTTACATTATATACAACTCTGGTTTTGTTTTGTTGGACTGGCATGTTGTATTTCAAATCTTCATCCTGATATTCTGATGGCTTTGTTTCTTCAGAGCTGCTTTGAGCACAGAGAGTGGAATTATAATCATCTTCCGTAGACACAGCCTTTTCTGCTGTGCTTACCCCAAACCAAACATCGGTGGAAACCTGCTTATTGTCTTTCCCTATGCTAAAACTTCCTTCAATGGAGATCTCCTTGTCTCCCTTTCTTCCAACAAAGCCTTTATCAGTGAAAGCCTCTTTATCTCCTCTGCTTACACCAGTGCCATCTTTAGTGGAAACTTCTTTATCTCCTGTGCTTACACCAAAATCTTCTTCAGTGGAAACTTCTTTATCTCTTGTGCTTACACCAAAACCTTCTTCAGTGGAAACTTCTTTATCTCTTGTGCTTACACCAAAACCTTCTCCTGTGGAAACCTCTTTATCTTCTTTGCTTACATCAAAACATTCTTCTGTGGAAACCTCTTTATCTCTTGTGCTTACACCAAAACCTTCTCCTGTGGAAACCTCTTTATCTTCTTTGCTTACATCAAAACCTTCTTCTGTGGAAACCTCTTTATTTTCTCTGTTAACACCAAAATCTTCAGTGGAAACCTCTTTATCGCCTCTGCTGACATCATTGCCAATTTTTGTGGAAACCTCTTTATCTCCTGTGCTTACACCAAAACCTTCTTCAGTGGAAACCTCTGTATCTCCTCTGCTTACACCAAAGCCTTCTTTGATGGAAATCTCTTTATCTCCTTTGCTTACATCATTGCCACTTTCAGTGGAAACCACTCTATCCTCTCTGGTTACACTAAAGCATTCCTCGGTGGAAACCTCCTTATTTTCCCTGCTTACACCAAAACCTTCTTCAGTGGAAACATCTGTATCTCCTTTGCTTACACCAAAATCTTTATTGGTAGAAACCTCCTTATGTCCTCTGCTTACACCAAAATCTTTATCAGTGGAAACCTCATTATCTTCTCTGCTTACACCAAAATCTTCTTCGGTAGAAACCTCTTTATCTCTCCTGCTTACACCAAAGTCCTCTTTAGTTGGCACCTCTTTGTCTTCTCTGCCTACACCAGAACTCTTTTCAGTGAAAACAATCTCTTCTCGCCTACTCACATGATTTCCCTCTTCTGCTGAAACATCACTCTGCTCCGGATCAACATCGAAACTTTCACTACACTCTGTATCATCCACAAGCCCATATTTGCTATGTAGACCTGTTAGTTTCCTCTGTTGGGCATCTTTGTCAGGATCTACACGTGGTCTCTTCCCAGAAAGTCCTCCAGGAAGGCGTGATGATTTCCTGTCCTCTGTGCTGTCTTCCTGGTTAGTCATAGTGGAAGTACTGAACTCATCTGCTGTCGTGACAGTGAAAGCTGGACTTTTTCTTTTAGATGGCTTAACCAGCCCCTGCTCAGGTTTCTCAATGACTTCCTCTTTGGACTCAGCCTCAAACATTTCATCTTCCTTGCCTTCTTCCTCATCTGAATCATGAGATCTGGATTGATCAAGTGATTCTCTGTCCAATGTTTGTACTTGTTCTGAGGCATTCTCAAGTTCATGATTAATATTTGATGCAACTTCCAATGAAGATATAGACTTGAGTTGATGGTGTGGTTCATCATTTCTTGGAGGTTCTCTTTCTGTGTCTGATACATGTTCTTCAGGTGTACATTTGATATTTTCATTCTCTGCTTTCATATCCGATGCAGTAGTGTCATGGTCTGCATTTATATCAGCATCTGTAAGTCTGACACTACTGTCTGATGCCTGACCAGAAGCCTTTTCACTTTCTTCATGTGCAAGTGGAGTTGGAGTGGTCAGCTGTTGGTCATGCTGTTCAGAAACTGGTATTTGGTGAGGTGCTTCGGGCAGAGATGACCTTTCATTTGTAATATTGCTTTTCGATGCAACATGACTCTGTCCTCTTTGGAGGTCTTCATTGCTCATGGAGAAGTCTGAGTACACACTGCCATCATTTTCTGACGTGACATACTCTTCCGAGCTGTTGGCATGACTGCTGCGTCTGAGTTTTTCCTTCGGCACAATTTTGGCTCTGAGCTGACGTCTGCGTTTTGATCCAGATCCTGGTCTTGAGGGATAATAGGAGTTATCACCTGATGAATACATGACAAAGTTAGATACTTTTCTTAGGACAACAGAAACATATTTGAAAAGCAACACCGTATGATATACTACAAATATTTTAAAAGAAACAATACAATATATACGCTTTGTTTAAAAAAAAAAACTAGAGTATTTAAATAGTCATTAAATGAAAATGACAAAACATTAAAGTTGCAAAATGGTAAAAGAACAAATATTAAGCTAGCAATATATAGGGTGTATTTTTTAATAACTGTTCATTGTTTGAAAATATTGCCATTCCAAGTTTTGTATTCACCCTCTGTAAAGTTCATGCAACATAATAGGTAAATACAAAACTTGGACCGGCAATATTTTCAAACACTGCACAGTCATTACCAATACACCCTGTATTAGTAGGGAGTTTCAACTGTGTAGGGTTAGATGCTCGCCTGTCATAACGGTGGTCTTTTGTTCGATCCTCATCGGGGTGTTTTGAATTTTTTTTTAAATTCACCTGGGTTCTCAGGCCGACCCAGCCTAAAACTGGTCCCAGGAAATTTCTTGGAAAGTAAAAGTTGCTGACATGATACCGATCATACAGAGTGCTGTTTGGTCTATACAATATGTGTCCAGTGCCATGAGCCCAATGCACGTTAGACATGTGAAAGGGACTTTAATATATTAAGAATTACAAAACATTAAAACATAACAGATTCAACTAATGTGTGTGTGAGTGTGTTTTATTTGATTAAAGATCACTTTCATTACACATGAAAAATACCATAAGTTCTTCAGTCTCTTTCCACACATCACACAAGGAGAATTTCAGAGCAGTGCACAAACTCTGTATTACTTTGCAACCCACACATCCATTGCACCTCACAACCCACACTTCTGTTGTATCTACAACCCACACTTCTGTTGTATCTACAACCCACACTTCTGTTGTAACTTACAACCCACTCGTCTGTTGTAACTTACAACCCACACTTCTGTTGTATCTACAACTCACACTTCTGTTGTAACTTACAATCCACACTTCTGTTGTATCTACAACCCACACTTCTGTTGTATCTACAACCCACACTTCTGTTGTAACTACAACCCACACTTCTGTTGTATCTACAACCTGGACTTCTGTTGTAACTTACAACCTACACTTCTGTTGTATCTACAACCCACACTTCTGTTGTAACTTACAACCCACAATTCTGTTGTATCTACAACCCACACTTCTGTTGTAACTTACAACCCACACTTCTGTTGTAACTTACAACCCACACTTCTGTTGTAACTTACAACCTACACTTCTGTTGTATCTACAACCAACACTTCTGTTGTAACTTACAACCCACACTTCTGTTGTATCTACAACCCACACTTCTGTTGTATCTACAACCCACACTTCTGTTGTAACTTACAACTCACACTTCTGTTGTATCTACAACCCGGACTTCTGTTGTATTTTACAACCTACACTTCTGTTGTATCTACAACCCACACTTCTGTTGTAACTTACAACTCACACTCCAGTCATAACTTACAACTCACACTTCTGTTGTAACTCACAACCCACACTTCTGTTGTAACTTAAAACTCACACTTCTGTTGTAACTTACAACCCACACTTCTGTTGTAACTTACAACTCACACTTCTGTTGTAACTTAAAACTCACACTTATGTTGTAACTTACAACTCACACTTCTGTTGTAACTTACAATTCACACTTCTGTTGTAACTCACAACCCACACTTCTGTTGTAACTTACAACTCACACTTCTGTTGTAACTCACAACCCACACTTCTGTTGTAACTTACAACTCACACTTTTGTTGTAACTCACAACCCACACTTCTGTTGTAACTTAAAACTCACACTTCTGTTGTAACTTAAAACTCACACTTCTGTTGTAACTCACAACTCACACTTCTGTTATAACTTACAACCCACACTTCTGTTGTAACTTAAGACTCACACTTATGTTGTAACTTACAACTCACACTTCTGTTGTAACTTACAACCCGCACTTCTGTTGTAACTTACAACTCACACTTCTGTTGTAACTCACAACCCACACTTCTGTTGTAACTTACAACTCACACTTCTGTTATAACTCACAACCCACACTTCTGTTGTAACCTACAACTCACACTTCTGTTGTAACTCACAACCCACACTTCTGTTGTAACTTAAAACTCACACTTCTGTTGTAACTTAAAACTCACACTTCTGTTGTAACTTACAATCCATACGTCTGTTGTAACTTACAACCCACACTTCTGTTGTAACTTGCAACCCACACTTCTGTTGTAACTTACAACCCACACTTTTGTTGTATCTACAACCCACACTTCTGTTGTAACTTACAACCCACACTTCTGTTGTAACTTAAAACCTACACTTCTGTTGTATCTACAACCCACACTTCTGTTGTAACTTACAACCCACACTTCTGTTGTATCTACAACCCACACTTCTGTTGTATCTACAACCCACACTTCTGTTGTAACTTACAACCCACACTTCTGTTGTATCTACAACCCACACTTCTGTTGTAACTTACAACCCACACTTCTGTTGTATCTACAACCCACACTTCTGTTGTAACTTACAACCTACACTTCTGTTGTATCTACAACCCACACTTCTGTTGTAACTTACAACCCACACTTCTGTTGTATCTACAACCCACACTTCTGTTGTAACTTACAACTCACACTTCTGTTGTAACTCACAACCCACACTTCTGTTGTAACCTACAACTCACACTTCTGTTGTAACTCACAACCCACACTTCTGTTGTAACTTAAAACTCACACTTCTGTTGTAACTTAAAACTCACACTTCTGTTGTAATTTACAATCCATACGTCTGTTGTAACTTACAACCCACACTTCTGTTGTAACTTACAACCCACACTTCTGTTGTAACTTACAACCCACACTTTTGTTGTATCTACAACCCACACTTCTGTTGTAACTTACAACCCACAATTCTGTTGTAACTTAAAACCTACACTTCTGTTGTATCTACAACCCACACTTCTGTTGTAACTTACAACCCACACTTCTGTTGTATCTACAACCCACACTTCTGTTGTAACTTACAACCCACACTTCTGTTGTATCTACAACCCACACTTCTGTTGTATCTACAACCCACACTTCTGTTGTAACTACAACCCACACTTCTGTTGTAACTACAACCCACACTTCTGTTGTATCTACAACCTGGACTTCTGTTGTAACTTACAACCTACACTTCTGTTGTATCTACAACCCACACTTCTGTTGTAACTTACAACCCACAATTCTGTTGTATCTACAACCCACACTTCTGTTGTAACTTACAACCCACACTTCTGTTGTAACTTACAACCCACACTTCTGTTGTAACTTACAACCTACACTTCTGTTGTATCTACAACCCACACTTCTGTTGTAACTTACAACTCACACTCCTGTCATAACTTACAACTCACACTTCTGTTGTAACTCACAACCCACACTTCTGTTGTAACTTAAAACTCACACTTATGTTGTAACTTACAACCCACACTTCTGTTGTAACTTACAACTCACACTTCTGTTGTAACTTAAAACTCACACTTATGTTGTAACTTACAACTCACACTTCTGTTGTAACTTACAATTCACACTTCTGTTGTAACTCACAACCCACACTTCTGTTGTAACTTACAACTCACACTTCTGTTGTAACTCACAACCCACACTTCTGTTGTAACTTACAACTCACACTTTTGTTGTAACTCACAACCCACACTTCTGTTGTAACTTAAAACTCACACTTCTGTTGTAACTTAAAACTCACACTTCTGTTGTAACTCACAACTCACACTTCTGTTATAACTTACAACCCACACTTCTGTTGTAACTTAAAACTCACACTTATGTTGTAACTTACAACTCACACTTCTGTTGTAACTTACAACCCGCACTTCTGTTGTAACTTACAACTCACACTTCTGTTGTAACTCACAACCCACACTTCTGTTGTAACTTACAACTCACACTTCTGTTGTAACTCACAACCCACACTTCTGTTGTAACCTACAACTCACACTTCTGTTGTAACTCACAACCCACACTTCTGTTGTAACTTAAAACTCACACTTCTGTTGTAACTTAAAACTCACACTTCTGTTGTAACTTACAATCCATACGTCTGTTGTAACTTACAACCCACACTTCTGTTGTAACTTGCAACCCACACTTCTGTTGTAACTTACAACCCACACTTTTGTTGTATCTACAACCCACACTTCTGTTGTAACTTACAACCCACACTTCTGTTGTAACTTAAAACCTACACTTCTGTTGTATCTACAACCCACACTTCTGTTGTAACTTACAACCCACACTTCTGTTGTATCTACAACCCACACTTCTGTTGTAACTTACAACCCACACTTCTGTTGTATCTACAACCCACACTTCTGTTGTATCTACAACCCACACTTCTGTTGTAACTTACAACCCACACTTCTGTTGTATCTACAACCCACACTTCTGTTGTAACTTACAACCTACACTTCTGTTGTATCTACAACCCACACTTCTGTTGTAACTTACAACCCACACTTCTGTTGTATCTACAACCCACACTTCTGTTGTAACTTACAACTCACACTTCTGTTGTAACTCACAACCCACACTTCTGTTGTAACCTACAACTCACACTTCTGTTGTAACTCACAACCCACACTTCTGTTGTAACTTAAAACTCACACTTCTGTTGTAACTTAAAACTCACACTTCTGTTGTAATTTACAATCCATACGTCTGTTGTAACTTACAACCCACACTTCTGTTGTAACTTACAACCCACACTTCTGTTGTAACTTACAACCCACACTTTTGTTGTATCTACAACCCACACTTCTGTTGTAACTTACAACCCACACTTCTGTTGTAACTTAAAACCTACACTTCTGTTGTATCTACAACCCACACTTCTGTTGTAACTTACAACCCACACTTCTGTTGTATCTACAACCCACACTTCTGTTGTAACTTACAACCCACACTTCTGTTGTATCTACAACCCACACTTCTGTTGTATCTACAACCCACACTTCTGTTGTAACTACAACCCACACTTCTGTTGTATCTACAACCCACACTTCTGTTGTAACTTACAACCTACACTTCTGTTGTATCTACAACCCACACTTCTGTTGTAACTTACAACCCACACTTCTGTTGTAACTTACAACCCACACTTTTGTTGTATCTACAACCCACACTTCTGTTGTAACTTACAACCCACACTTCTGTTGTAACTTAAAACCTACACTTCTGTTGTATCTACAACCCACACTTCTGTTGTAAATTACAACCCACACTTCTGTTGTATCTACAACCCACACTTCTGTTGTAACTTACAACCCACACGTCTGTTGTATCTACAACCCACACTTCTGTTATATCTACAACCCACACTTCTGTTGTAACTACAACCCACACTTCTGTTGTATCTACAACCCACACTTCTGTTGTAACTTACAACCTACACTTCTGTTGTATCTACAACCCACACTTCTGTTGTAACTTACAACCCACACTTCTGTTGTATCTACAACCCACACTTCTGTTGTAACTTACAACCCACACTTCTGTTGAACTTACAACCCACACTTCTGTTGTAACTTACAATTCACACTTCTGTTGTAACTTACAACCCACACTTCTGTTATAACTCACAACCCACACTTCTGTTGTAACTTACAACTCACACTTCTGTTGTAACTTAAAACTCACACTTATGTTGTAACTTACAACTCACACTTCTGTTGTAACTTACAACCCACACTTCTGTTGTAACTTAAAACTCACACTTATGTTGTAACTTACAACTCACACTTCTGTTGTAACTTACAACTCACACTTCTGTTGTAACTCACAACCCACACTTCTGTTGTAACTTACAACTCACACTTCTGTTGTAACTCACAACCCACACTTCTGTTGTAACTTACAACTCACACTTCTGTTGTAACTCACAACCCACACTTCTGTTGTAACTTAAAACTCACACTTCTGTTGTAACTTAGAACTCACACTTCTGTTGTAACTCACATCTCACACTTCTGTTGTAACTTACAACCCACACTTCTGTTGTAACTTACAACTCACACTTCTGTTGTAACTCACAACCCACACTTCTGTTGTAACTTACAACTCACACTTCTGATGTAACTCACAACCCACACTTCTGTTGTAACTTACAACTCACACTTCTGTTGTAACTCACAACCCACACTTCTGTTGTAACTTACAACCTACACTTCTGTTGTAACTTAAAACCCACACTTCTGTTGTATCTACAACCCACACTTCTGTTGTAACTTACAACTCACACTTCTGTTGTAACTCACAACCCACACTTCTGTTGTAACTTACAACTCACACTTCTGTTGTAACTCACAACCCACACTTCTGTTGTAACTTACAACTCACACTTCTGTTGTAACTCACAACCCACACTTCTGTTGTAACTTACAACCCACACTTCTGTTGTAACTTACAACCCACCCTTCTGTTGTAATTTACAACCCACACTTCTGTTGTAACTTACAACCCACACTTCTGTTGTAACTTAAAACTCACACTTCTGTTGTAACTTACAACCCACACTTCTGTTGTAACTTACAACACACACTTTTGTTGTAACTCACAACCCACACTTCTGTTGTAACTTACAACTCACACTTTTGTTGTAACTCACAACTCACACTTCTGTTGTAACTCACAACCCACACTTCTGTTGTAACTTACAACTCACACTTCTGTTGTAACTCACAACCCACACTTCTGTTGTAACTTACAACTCACACTTCTGTTGTAACTCACAACCCACACTTCTGTTGTAACTTAAAACTCACACTTCTGTTGTAACTTAGAGCTCACACTTCTGTTGTAACTCACATCTCACACTTCTGTTGTAACTTACAACCCACACTTCTGTTGTAACTTACAACTCACACTTCTGTTGTAACTTACAACTCACACTTCTGTTGTAACTCACAACCCACACTTCTGTTGTAACTTACAACTCACACTTCTGATGTAACTCACAACCCACACTTCTGTTGTAACTTAAAACTCACACTTCTGTTGTAACTCACAACCCACACTTCTGTTGTAACTTACAACCTACACTTCTGTTGTAACTTAAAACTCACACTTCTGTTGTATCTTACAACCCATACATCTGTTGTAACTTACAACCCACACTTCTGTTGTATCTACAACCCACACTTCTGTTGTAACTTACAACTCACACTTCTGTTGTAACTCACAACCCACACTTCTGTTGTAACTTACAACCCACACTTCTGTTGTATCTACAACCCACACTTCTGTTGTAACTTACAACCCACACTTCTGTTGAACTTACAACCCACACTTCTGTTGTAACTTACAACCTACACTTCTGTTGTATCTACAACCCACACTTCTGTTGTAACTTACAACCCACACTTCTGTTGTATCTACAACCCACACTTCTGTTGTATCTACAACCCACACTTCTGTTGTAACTTACAACTCACACTTCTGTTGTATCTACAACCCGGACTTCTGTTGTATCTTACAACCTACACTTCTGTTGTATCTTCAACCCACACTTCTGTTGTAACTTACAACTCACACTTCTGATGTAACTCACAACCCACACTTCTGTTGTAACTTAAAACTCACACTTCTGTTGTAACTCACAACCCACACTTCTGTTGTAACTTACAACCTACACTTCTGTTGTAACTTAAAACTCACACTTCTGTTGTATCTTACAACCCATACATCTGTTGTAACTTACAACCCACACTTCTGTTGTATCTACAACCCACACTTCTGTTGTAACTTACAACTCACACTTCTGTTGTAACTCACAACCCACACTTCTGTTGTAACTTACAACCCACACTTCTGTTGTATCTACAACCCACACTTCTGTTGTAACTTACAACCCACACTTCTGTTGAACTTACAACCCACACTTCTGTTGTAACTTACAACCTACACTTCTGTTGTATCTACAACCCACACTTCTGTTGTAACTTACAACCCACACTTCTGTTGTATCTACAACCCACACTTCTGTTGTATCTACAACCCACACTTCTGTTGTAACTTACAACTCACACTTCTGTTGTATCTACAACCCGGACTTCTGTTGTATCTTACAACCTACACTTCTGTTGTATCTTCAACCCACACTTCTGTTGTAACTTACAACTCACACTTCTGTCATAACTTACAACTCACACTTCTGTTGTAACTCACAACCCACACTTCTGTTGTAACTTAAAACTCACACTTCTGTTGTAACTTAAAACTCACACTTATGTTGTAACTTACAACTCACACTTCTGTTGTAACTTACAACCCACACTTCTGTTGTAACTTAAAACTCACACTTATGTTGTAACTTACAACTCACACTTCTGTTGTAACTTACAACTCACACTTCTGTTGTAACTCACAATCCACACTTCTGTTGTAACTTACAACTCACACTTCTGTTGTAACTCACAACCCACACTTCTGTTGTAACTTACAACTCACACTTCTGTTGTAACTCACAACCCACATTTCTGTTGTAACTTAAAACTCACACTTCTGTTGTAACTTAGAACTCACACTTCTGTTGTAACTCACATCTCACACTTCTGTTGTAACTTACAACCCACACTTCTGTTGTAACTTAAAACTCACACTTATGTTGTAACTTACAACTCACACTTCTGTTGTAACTTACAACCCACACTTCTGTTGTAACTTAAAACTCACACTTATGTTGTAACTTACAACTCACACTTCTGTTGTAACTTACAACTCACACTTCTGTTGTAACTCACAACCCACACTTCTGTTGTAACTTACAACTCACACTTCTGTTGTAACTCACAACCCACACTTCTGTTGTAACTTACAACTCACACTTCTGTTGTAACTCACAACCCACACTTCTGTTGTAACTTACAACCTACACTTCTGTTGTAACTTAAAACTCACACTTCTGTTGTATCTTACAACCCATACGTCTGTTGTAACTTACAACCCACACTTCTGTTGTAACTTACAACCCACACTTCTGTTGTAACTTACAACCCACCCTTCTGTTGCAACTTACAACCCACACTTCTGTTGTAACTTACAACCCACACTTCTGTTGTAACTTAAAACTCACACTTCTGTTGTAACTTACAACCCACACTTATGTTGTAACTTACAACACACACTTTTGTTGTAACTCACAACCCACACTTCTGTTGTAACTTACAACCCACACTTCTGTTGTAACTTACAACCCACATTTCTGTTGTAACTCACAACCCACACTTATGTTGTAACTTACAACCCACATTTCTGTTGTAACTTAAAACTCACACTTCTGTTGTAACTTAAAGCTCACACTTCTGTTGAAACTTACAACCAACACATCTGTTGCACCACACAACCCACACTTCGGTTTCACCTCACAACCTACACTTCTGCTATAACTTATAACCCACACATCTGTTGCACCTCACAACCCACACATCTGTTGCACCTCACAACCAACACATCTGTTGCACCTCACAACCCACACATCTGTTGCACCTCATAACCCACACATCTGTTGCACCTCACAACCGACACATATGTTGCACCTCACAGCCCACACATCTGTTGCACCTCACAACCCACACATATGTTGCACCTCACAACCCACACATCTGTTGCACCTCACAACCCACACATCTGTTGCACTTCACAACCCACACATCTGTTGCACCTCACAGCCCACACATCTGTTGCACCTCACAACCCACACTTCTGTTTCACCTCACAACCCGCACATCTGTTGCACCTTATGGCAAAAACATTTGATTTCTTTCCAGCATTTGGTGCAAGAGTAGCCACCTTTGTTGACAATTGTCACACTCATTTATTATTTAGATAAATGTCAACTGTAGGACATGCAGTCCTATTTAGATAAATGTCAAATGTTTGATATTATTTAATTGTATCTTGTTGATGTTGATGTTCATACCAAATTGTTGACTCTTAATATTTAATATATATTAAATTCTATACGCAGATAAGCTGAGAAACATTAAATGGTGAGAAATGTGATTTCTGTGGAAAATGCAAACATGTATAGACGGACAAACAGACAAGTAGGAGAAGTCCATTAAGAAACAAATAACAACCGTAAATTGATTACATAAATTAAATGTAGACAGTCACAATTATTTGAGCATGTTATGACAAGAAAAAATTCTTGGAACCTTAGTACCAAACTTGATAGGAAAAGAACAAGAGAAATATATGGATAGCTAAGTTATATGACATGGCCGGGACAAGAGCAATGGAAATACCTGGATAGCTAAGCTATATGGCATGGTTGGGACAAGAGCAGGGGAAATACCAAAATACCTGGATAGCTAAGCCATATGGCATGGTCGGGACAAGAGAAAGGCAAAGACCTGGATAGCTTAGCCATATGGCAGAGTCGGGACAAGAACTAGGGAAATACCTGAATAGCTAAGCATATGGCATGGTCGGGACAAGAGAAAGGCAAAGACCTGGATAGCTAAGCCATATGGCAGAGTCGGGACAAGAGCAATGGAAATACCTGGATAGCTAAGCATATGGCATGGTCGGGACAAGAGCAGGGGAAATACCAAAATACCTGGATAGCTAAGCCATATGGCATGGTTGGGACAAGAACAAGGAAAATACTTTGATAGCTAAGCTATATGGCATGGTCGGGACAAGAACTAGGGAAATACCTTAATAGCTAAGCATATGGCATGGTCGGGTCAAGAACTAGGGAAATACCTGGATAGCTAAGCATATGGCATGGTCGGGTCGGAACAAGGACTATGGAAATACCTGGATAGCTAAGCCATACGGCATGGTCGGGACAAGAACAAGGGAAAAACCTAGATAGCTAAGCATATGGTATGGTCGGGACAAGAACTAGGGAAATACCTCGATAGCTAAGCCATACGGTATGGTTGGGACAAGAACTAGGGAAATACCTGGACAGCTAAGCCATATGGCAGAGTCGGGACAAGAACTATGGAAATACCTGCATAGCTAAGCATATGGCATTGTCAGGACAAGAACAAGGGATATACCTTGATAGCTAAACCATATGGCATGGTCGGGACAAGAGAAAGGCAAAGACCTGGATAGCTAAGCCATATGGCAGAGTCGGGACAAGAACAAGGAAAGTACCTTGATAGCTAAGCTATATGGCATGGTCGGGACAAGAACTAGGGAAAAACCTAGATAGCTAAGCATATGGTATGGTCGGGACAAGAACTAGGGAAATACCTGGATAGCTAAGCCATACGGTATGGTTGGGACAAGAACTAGGGAAATACCTGGACAGCTAAGCCATATGGCAGAGTCGGGACAAGAACTAGGAAATACCTGCATAGCTAAGCATATGGCATTGTCAGGACAAGAACAAGGGAAATACCTTGATAGCTAAACCATATGGCATGGTCGGGACAAGAGCTAAGGAAATACCTTGATAGCTAAGCATATGGCATGGTCGGGTCGGGACAAGGACTAGGGAAATACCTGGATAGCTAAGCCATATGGCATGGTTTGGATAAGAACAAGGGAAAAACCTAGATAGCTAAGCATATGGCATGGTCGGGACAAGAACTAGGGAAATACCTGGATGGCTAAACCATATGGCATGATCTGGATAAGAACTAGGGAAATACCTGGATAGCTAAGCCATATAGCATAGTCGGGGCAAGAATAAGGGAAATACCTGGATAGCTAAGCATATGGCATGGTCGGGACAAGAATAAGGGAAATACCTGGATAACTAAGCATATGGCATGGTCGGGACAAGAACACAGACCAAATCTAGACTTCTGTGATTGCATGTGATGGTGAACATTGACTACCCATATTTATCGGCATGACACATACTGATGATGAGTAAATTCTATCACCATATACCTATTATGTTGTGGACACACGTGCAAATAGATGCTACGGGGCATAGAGACACAGATTTGGGAATCAGTGATGTAGAGCCTTGGAGATATGATGCATGACAAGGGAGAAAGAAGTTTCACAGCCCATTGTTTCTTACCTGATTCAACATTACCACCAGAAAGATCATTTTCATCAAAGTGTGCTTCTGTTGGTCTCGTCACCCTTCGTTTGGGTCGCTTGCCAATAGGGTAGTTCCCTGATGACCTGGAATGTATAGAGCAAACACAAGATGATGTTAGTCAATCAACACATCATCCTGGCTGCACATCACACTATTGGTCCATAAGTGCTCATATCCCATCCCGAGTGCCAGCCTTCACAGATTCAGTGGCAAACAAAACGTAGGTTTGGACTGAACAAAAATGGATGGCGGAAAATGGGAAGTGGGGGTGTGTGTCAGAATTATGACTTAAAAGTTGTTAATACGGTAGCAGACATGTTGTATTATGTATCAAATTAAAGTAGGTTGCTTAAGGGAAAGTATTCTATTGATATTTTAACTGAGACAACATTCTGCAGTGACAAAATTTTGGCGATATTTAAGCCCATGGCAGGTAAGAAAAGTCGCTTATAATGATTAATCATCCCATGGCACTTAATCATTTGGCGACTGGGGGGGGGGGAGGGGGGGGGCTGAGTAGTCTCGAGGTATGGTTTCCGCTTCGAGTGCTGGAGGTTCCGGGTTCAAGTCCCGGTGAGGGCCGGAATTTTTTTACGTGGACTTCTAGTAACAAAATTTCCCCTGGTCTCTGGGTAGTGAGATCGGAGGCCCGTGTGTATTGTTGCGCACGTAAAACATCCCCTGGCAGCTGGAAATCGAAAAAAGTTGCCAAATGGCGCGGCCAGGGCAAAATTTTTAGCTAAAAATCTACCCAAAGTATTTATGGATTCTCGCCGGTGCTACGGAGTTCGTGCACTGAGCTGAGATTCTCCGGCTTAGAGTTAGGAGTAGAAAGGAGCACTTATGGGATTACACACATGTGCTGTGATGTTGATCCAGTCGACTAAACTAAACTAAACTATCATTTGGCGAATGACGACACCATTTCAGTGTTAGATCGTTGTTTTTATAACTTTTTTTGTTGCATGATGCTCAGTTAGTTGTAGAATGACAACTTTAAACAGCTGCTTATTTATAAATCCCATGGCACTTAATCTTTTGACGTGTGGCAACTTACGACACTTGTTATGTGGTAGATCGTTGTTTTTATAACTTTGTTTGATGCAGGATGCTCAGTTAGTTGTGTAAGGACAACATTAAACAGCTGCTCATTTATAGAAAAATGCTGAATATTCATTGAACAGCCAAAATTAGGAATTTGGACATTTTGAGGAAAAGACAGCTTATCACAAACATGAGAAAGAGGCTGTTATCATCTGTTGGCCACATTATGAGAAGACAAAAACTGAACATGTCGTGACAACCGGAACGATTTGTGGAAAGAGAGATAGAGGAAGACAGCAAAAGAAAATTCTTGCTTCTTGTGTTACTGGCGTGGGAGGGAGTTAACACACGAATTAATCCATGCCGTCAGGGGTCACAATTTGTGGACAAGCATGATCTAGAACGCCAGCCGGCAAGGCACTTGATGATGAATTAACGAAGAACTAGACTTTCGCCTTCAGACACAGTGGGCATGGGTTCAAATCCATATCAGGGCCAATTTTTCAGACTGACCTTGTCCACCATGCTGACCCAGTCTAAAGTGAGTACCAGGACATGATTTGGGAAGTAAAGGCGACTGAGCTCCTCACAAACTGCAGATTATTCGAATGGTAAAATAAGGGTCACAAACCATAGGCCCGATTTTTAAGACTGACCTTGTCTACCAAGTTGACCCAGCCTGTAATCAATGGCAAACTACTGAAGAAATCACAAACAGCCAAAAAATGCTGGGGTTGACTGCAATGTCCTGTAAAAGGTATGCAACTAACAGGACGTCGCAGTCAACACTGGCATTTTTGGCTGATTGCGGTTTCTAGGCAAGTTTATGTTCGGTAGTTTACCACTGCTTTCTGAACGCCCGGGCACTCATACCATCGTATGAAAACCAGCGCAAGGCTGTCTGCTTGCAAATCTTCCGCAGATGTGTTTAGAACGCCGTATGCGAGATTACGAATTGCCTTGGTAACCCCGTTGTCACAGCGCCGGCTAAGTGAAAGCCAATAATGGCACTCGAACAAACGAGGATTGTGTGACCTGATTGGTTAGTAATAAATTACAATTCACTCAGGTAATGTAATGCGCTTTTGGTTGAGTGTTATTGTGGCTCCCTCCGTTTCTACCCCCGAAAACTACTCGCATTACCTGGTGGTATCGCAAAAGGGGTTGGCTGGTGCCGAGATGGTACAGGAGATCGAATGAAAGCTACAAAAAGTAACTAAGAATGTCGAGCAATTTTTATCTAACACAAATTAGTTGAAACAACATACACATATAGCCTACAGACCAATGTTTCGACTAACAAGAAAAACAAAACAATAAACAGATAAGATAAAGCAAATGAATACTATCTGGACATCTGAGAATTCGCCCGATAGACAAAACGAGAACTAGGGAAACTAACTGAAGGATGTAGACACACGTGGATTCCAATCTTAAGTTTTCTAGAGGCAAGGCCTACCGTCGTTATACAGCCCAGCCCATCGAGTGCGGTTTGGTCAAGAAGCGTGGATCTAGAATCATATCCCTACCTCTGATGTGTCTCCTACCTTGATGAGGTAGCTGGGCTTGCGTGTTTCTAATGACCCCAAGAACTATGCAGCTACTAGTCGGAGTCTCCCATGTCATGGGATAGGACACCAGATGAAGTGATACACAAACATGCTGCCTTGTAGGTAGACGGGGGACAGTCAAAGGCTGGAAAAGGCAAACCCGAAATAATGCTTGTCTAAGTCGGATGTACCGAGCCAAAGGTTTGATGAAACTGCAACGCTAATAGCCAAATGATGTCATAAATCATATCCCCAACTGCCAGGATTGCGTTCAAATGGGGTCAGTTGCTGCTTTATCTTCAAACAATTAACTAATACTTGCTAGATGTGTATCGCCGGTAGTGTAAATGCTTAGCATTCCAGCCTGCTGTCGTTGAAGTACTGTGTTTGGTTACCGGCGCAGTGTCACAATCGCCCTCCCTTCGTCATATTAAGACAGCGCACATAACTGTGTGTGTTTGTTTATGTGTGTCAGTGAGTGTCTCTCTGAGTATATCTTTGTGTGAATGACACTGGGTGTGTCTCTGCGTGTGGCTGTGTATATGTGTGTGTACATGTCCTTACATGTGTGAGTATGTATGTGTGCGCGCGCGCGTGTGTTTGTGGTTATACCAATATAGAAGCACTACTACTTTGATAAGACACAAGAATATACAAAGTAATACTGAAGTAGTGAAAGAAACATCAAACACGATAACAATACGAATCTACTAAACGTTATGTAAAAAATAACAACAGTAGCAACAGTGGCAGTAGTTAGCAGTAGTTAGTAGTTACTAACAGCGACAGCAGGAGTCAGCAGTAATGGTAGTAGTAGTAGTAACAATGATGAAATGGTCAGGGAATAGGCAGTTGTTAAGAAATGAGCACAAATGGGCAGTCCTTGTCTCGTCTGAAAGATACTATTTGAAGGTGAAGGGCACAGAGGACATTCAAGAGACAACTACATCACACAGGCATGCGCGGACAATGGTGACGATATTTTTGTTGAGAGAAGGGAAAGTGTGGTTAGGGTTGCCAGACATCCCGATTTTCCGGGATATACCCGATGTTTTATGAAATAATTCACTGTTCGGAAAAATGCTTTCAGGACGCCCGTTTTTCCCGGTTTTATTTTCCTGTCAAATGTAAGATTTAATTACACCCAAATCTGTCTCGATTTTCATTTTGGTCCATCCATCCATCATGTGCCATGCCGGTAAGCGTGGGCGGTCATGTTCTGCCATCTCACTCGATCACCAGAGTCGTGGATCAGCTCCGTGTTTCTGTCTCGACCATGCCACAAGGCCAAGCCATCCAGGTACTTGCTTCTAGGTCTTCCCCTTGGTCTGTTCCCCTCGATCTTACCAGTTGTCACCAAATTCTCCAATCCATTTCTTCTCATAACATGCCCAAAAAATTTTGACTGTCTACGTCTAATTTCTCTAATCAATTTACGATCTTCATTTGTTTCTTGAAGGACTTGTTCATTGGTCTTTCTGGCTGTCCATGGTATTCTTTGCGTTTTGGTAGTACTTTATAATTTGGAAACACCAAATGCCTGCGCGCGCAAACGCAGCTGTTTCGTTTTCATTATCTTGTGTCCAGTGCGGTTAGTAGGTTTCTGTCTGTTGTGAAGTGTGCAGAAATAGTTTCAATCTTTAAAAACAAGTCGCTCCGCGGAAAGAGACCAAATGGGATAAAAACTGATGCAACGAAGTTGATCCTCTCGCATTTAAATCCTCCTATTTAAGTGACAGCATCAATGTTTGTAACATCTTTTTACTCTTCTTGTGCTTAAAGAGAAATACCCTGGTTTCTCAGTAACACAATCTGGCAACCCTAAGTGTGGTGTTATGGTCAGATGATTTCAACGCTGGTTTTCAGGTTAACTAACATTAACTCCTTAACAAACAAAATCAATGACTCAGCAAACCTGTAAATCCAAAGAAAGAACACAGCCACCAAAATTGCAACACCAAACAGGCCGATCAACAACAGCCATCCAGGCATAATGACATCTTACTGTGGTTGAGAACCAATAACATGACTACATGCGCTGACAGCAGCCACTTCGATCACCAATCCAAACAAGACTGCGTCACCGGTCTATTTCTAGGTAGACCTACTGCAGTTCTGTGTCCGGATACCAAATTACCGCATGCAGTGTAAACAAACGGCAAGGAGATAACGACGTATCAACGTAATTGTTTTGTCTTAACTCTTAGAACATCGCGCACGGGGTACGGAGTGTGCACTTTGAGTCTCAAAATGTTGCAACTGAGAAAAAAAACTTCCATTACTACCTATAGTACCTTGCAGGTGTAAGATAAGGAGAGTGGGGGGGGGGGGGGGTGTTAAGCGTCATTAAGGCCGCCTGGCAAGTGCAGTCGCCGCGAGCTGTGTAGGTTAGATAGAAAAATCCATCCCCTACCAAGGATTCGAGCCCGGGTCTCCCGAATGGGAGCTGGGCGTCCTAGGCACTCGGCCAGACCAAGGTGCTACTAATGTCTGGCAGTAAAGACTGCCTACACATATACTCACTACATATATGTGTCATTATTCCAAACCAATCCAATCCAATCCAACTTTTGAGAAAAGATGTTTCGACCCCTTGAACCGTCGTGTTTTCGGTCGATTATAATTGGGGCCCATATGGTGTATCTCGTACTTCTTCTTGCGTAGATAGGGCTGCGTTTTCGCTTCCTGAGGTCAGTGTTTTCTATCGGTTAGTGAGTTTCAACTTTGGTGGCTCTTCGCATGTCTGGTCAGGGTCGCACGCTTATAAGGCTTGGTGTAATTGTGTTGCCGTCCCGATTCATTGTGATTTATTCCTTCAAAGAATGTTTTACCAGTTGTCCCTCCTAGAGTTCCAACTATTTCCGCGTCTTTGTCTGTCTTCGAATCTTCTTAGTCTTCTCATCATTATTTATAGTCTCTTTCATTTGTAGTCTGGCTAATTTATTTCGGGTTGTTTTGTTGTTGTTGTTGTTGATGTAGGTGGTGGTGGTGGTGGTGGTGTGGTGGTGGTGTTAGAATCCCTCCAAAGAAGTGGATTGGCCTAGACATACAGTGTCCGCCTCTGACCCAGGCAGGCCGGATCGTGTTGTGGATTATTATATAATACTCCCCTGTCAAACTGAGATCTATAGACCAGCGCCTGGCTGAAAAAACAGGTGTACTTCGACACGTGGCCAGCTCCACCCATGGTTCAAATCCCGGTACGGTAACTATAGCTTTAAATTGTATGTGGTCTAATGTGTTTTCTAATACTCTACTGCTTTCTTCTACTTCCCCTGAGCGCCAATCAGTACTTGTATATTTGTTTGTGTTGTCCAAAGCAATTGCAAACTACTGAAATGGCAAACTACTGAATGTGAACATGCTTAGTAAATCACAGACAGACAAAAACCGCCGAGGTTGACTGCGACGTCCCGTAAAGGGAATGCCGCTGACTAAAGTGACCTCGGTAGTTAGCTGCCCAGCATTAAATAAAATCCTCCGTTACAGAGAATGTTGGTTAGAAATCCTGCGTTACAGAGGATTTCAGGTATTTGACTAAGAGTTAAACCTAATCCGGTTGCGTGATGTTCAGTAATTCTTACTGTAACGCTGGTCACTGCACTTCGGGCAACGCGTGGCTGGCTCAGGCTCGCTGAATAATATGCAAATTGTGCTGGAAGCACACCACAGTGCTGTGCCAGCATTGCTTTCAACAAGATGTGATAAACTTCTTCCAGGTGCCACTAACACATAATGGGATTGCTGAACCGGGGCCCAGGTGTCACCAGGGTCGTGGCGTTGATTAATTACATCGGCCGACATTTTGAAATCGGCTTTCTGGACTATCATGTTGCGTTGCAATTCAATATGGCGCCGAGGGTTCCGTCACACCTTCAACAATAGAGATGGGTGGCGGGTAAAATCGAGATAGGGCCGAACCAGGTTACAGCAGTGAAGAAATGAAAAGCAAATTCGCAGGAGAAAGAGCAAGTTTACAAGAACAGGAGCACAAATTTGAAAGTGGCTACAAAGTATTCATCAGCAGACAAAAACGATGAAAAGGGGAACGAACGAATGAATGAACTAATAAACTTTATTTTCAAAGGGTTAAGAATTGGGCGCGCAGGCCCATCTAACATTCTGCCCTTCTTTCACTCTCTTTCATACATTATAATGTTAATGCTTAACTAGCTACATAAATATGTGTAAAAGTGATGTAAACATTACCATTTTAAGGTACTTGTCTGAAAGGAGTTTAGTCTAGAAATATAGTCGTCTGACAGACAGACAGACAGACACACACAGAGACAGACAGACAGACAGGCAGGCAGGCAGGCAGGCGGGAAGGTAGGCAGGCAGACTGAAGAAACGACAAAATGATTGATTGATTGATTGATTGATTGATTGATTGATTGATTGATTGATTGATTGGCTGAAATATACTCAACTTAGTTATGGAAGGAGGAGGCAGTAAAAGAAAGAAAGAAAAAACAGAAATAAGAAAGAATGGATGAAATAAAATACAGAACAATTAGAACTCTGATTTTAAAATATTTTATAACTTCATCATATGGCACAAACAGTGCACCACACAATACAGCGTCACTTAATCAACACAATCGTCTTGTTTTTTTTTTTGTTTTTTTTTTTTTTGGTGTTTTTTGTTTCTAACGGCTAACCAAGTAGCACATAACTTTTCAATAAAGTGAAGTATGTAACATGCTGTGTAAGCAATACCCACAGCACAGAATAACAAACTAGATCAATTCCAGATAGATCAGTCTCCCCAAGGTAATGAAGGAGCCGCATGCAACGAACAATCTGGAAAGTTTCCAATCAAAGGTAATAAATCAAGGACGTTTCCTGCAGACGGACGGGTCGCGGTGTTTTGTAGTTGCCCTACATTCTCGTTCTTTCAAAACAGATTTCTGTGAACCAAACCAACTTGTGTTGTGGTGTAAGAAATGCAGGGAGTCGTGGTGACACACATGCTACCATGATTGTCTGCCGGTCTGGTGGTCATCTTGTCGAAATCGCAATTTAAAAAAAAAATGATCTCCACTCCGAGGTCGATCTAGCCAAGTACAGGTAATTTGAAATTCTTGGGAAGTAAAAACGATCGGTGTGATCGTGTCCGCATTGACCCCCGAGTGCTGATTGGTCTAGAAAACATTAGGCAAGTACCATATGGCCATTATATCTTACGGCGGGTAAACAGTTTCTTTAACTGTATTTGCTATCAGAAATATATATATTCATTCATTCATTCAGTAGCATGTCCTTTGCAGAACTCGCTCTCATAACAACCTTCTGGAAACTTCTCGATCACAAGCAAGATGTCCCGCGTCTGATACACCCATCTGGAGATCATCCGCCATATCCTGCACCCATCTTCTCTTTGGCCTTCCGCTTCCTCTCTTCCCAGGCATATACCCTTCCATTATTGTTCTCTCCAAACTGTCGTGACGTTTCAAGTGACCAAAATACTTCAATTTTCTTTGTATTATCGTCTTTAATAGCCATCCCTCCTCAATATTCAACTCTTGAAGTATGGATGCATTTGTTCTTTTCTTTACCCAAGATATTCTTAGACCTCGTCTATAACATTTATATTCAAAGGCATGTATGCGCTGTTCAGCTTGATTAGTAAGTGTCCAGGTCTATATATATATATATATATCCTCAGGTATCGATTGGCAATCGTAGAAGCAGAGAAAAGAATTAAAGATCAGAGGTCACACCAGGTCAGGTAAAGATGGTCACACGAAAGGTATTGCGACTAGTGTGGGTGTGTGTGTGTGTGCGTGTGTGTGTGGGGGGGTGTATGTGTGTGTGTGTGTGTGTGTGTTATTTTCCCTCTTTCATTCGCTGTAGCTTGCTTGCGTGGCATTCTGATTATTGTGGCGTGCCTCCTCGCTGGTTGCCTTCGTCTTTGGCACCTTTCTGTTGCTCGGGTAAACTGTTGTCTTACTCGAGGTTAGATATGTATGTGTGTTCACACATGTATGCCCATGTATATCCGTATATACTTACCTAGAGCAGTCTGGTTTTACGACGCTAGAGACTCACAGTCGCCTCTTTTTCCCCACGTGAAGGCCAAGAGTTGGACTTTTCCTGCACAAGCCATGGGGATATTTTGCAAGGTTCTGTGTTCACCCTCAACTCTGCGTCCCCAGCTATAAGAGCAATTTGGAGCTCGGCTAAGGTGTGAAGTGATAGGTCTACGAAAATTCTAGGCTAAAATATAGTAGACGTACGGCTCCAACTTCACAGCAATGGGTCGCCCATAACTGCTCCGTTCCTGTGCCAGTGAAATACCACACTAAATGCTCATCATAATAGCTAAGCGTGGCTTAATACGCTTGTGTTTAGACTCCCGGTGTGCTTACAGCGAAGTACAGAAAACAACAGGGAGGCATAGTTACAGGTGGGTGGACAACATCAAGAGATGGACTGAAAGACGCCTGTATGAGTGCACCATAAAGACGCATGGCAGATGGGGTTGGAGTCTCATACCCGACCTTCAGTGCAAAGATGGCACTTGATAACGATTTTAAATGGCTTGCATGAACTAATAGTTTAACTCTGAGGCAGGCTGAAAGACGAGACCTGGTACTTAATCGCTAAAACCTTTCGGTTGACGAGATTTCTAGATTAGACAGTTTGGCAATCGATTACACAGGGCGTGATGTGTTCTCATTGCCCTACCCCGCCCAGTCTATGCTGATTTACTGCATACATACATTTTCTTGGCGCTGGGACGGCATTGCTGTAACGAAGGTTTTACTTAAAGCAAAACTACAACTGTGATTAGATTACGGAGCAATACTCTGACTTAACAATCCGAGACCGAGTATGAAATGTTATTATCAGACAGGCTGTGGGATCAACACCTTGTGCCACATTTATTGAAAGACAGAAGATCAAGTGGTTTGGCCATGTCGTTAGAATGCAACACCAGCAACTACCATCATTGGCCTTACATCAAAGATCATCTGCGACGAGACCACGAGGACGTCCAAGAAGAAAGTGGATTGACGACATCAAAGACATTGTACAACCACACGGAATGACACTATCCAGTGCCGCCCACCGGGCGCTGGAACGCAAATTATTCCTTCCCACGACGCTTGACGGCAGAAGTGGAAGATGATGATGATGATGATGATGATGATGATGATGATGATGATGATGATGATGATGATCCTCGTCTATATCATACATTGTTATACTATGTCCTGATCGGAAAAGGCGGGGAACAGGAACGACGTAGTTATGACACGCATACGTCCTTGTTATGACTTATGAAGGTCGGGCGACATTATTCTCTGATCTCGTCCAAGTCTGTACCTGTATGATTTATTTTCACTGAGATGTTTGTTCTTTTCGGACTCCAAGTAGTCATGCTTTGTTGATGGTACTTGGCTTTAAGTGCATGCGTCTGATTCAATTGCACATGTCTGATTCAATTACACATGTCTGATTCAGCTACGCATGTCTAGTTCAGGTTACAAATGGTTAGTGTTCATTTACACATGTCTGAGTCAGTTACACATGTATCATTCCTTGTACACACGTCCTCATTCCTTTTGAACATATCTTATTTCATATACACAAAAGAAAGGGGGGGGGGGGGGGGGAATCAACATAAAGAACAATGTAACAGCATAATAAAATGTAAATACACGCAAGGAAGCTAAACAGATGTCAATCAATCAATCATTGTGCCATGCTGATAAGCGTGGGCGGTCATGTTTTGCTATCTCACTCGATCACCAGTTCATGGATCAGCTCAGTGTTCTTGTATGGACCATGCCATGTAGCCAAGCCATCCTCCAGGTATTTACTTCTCGGTCTTCCCCTTGGTCTTTCCCTTCGATCTTGCCAGTTGTCACCAAGTTCTCCAATTCATTTCTTCTCGCTGGAGATCACAGGCAGCGAACGCAAGCAAGCAAGCATTTATTCTCATAACACGCCCAAAAAATGTTGACTGTCTACGTCTAATGACTCTAATCAGTTTACGATAGTCATTTGTTTCTTGAAGGACTTGTTCATTGGTATTTCTGTCTGTCCATGGTATTCTTTGCATTTTCCTCGCAAGCGAATAAATAGCCTAACAGATTGGAAAACACGAAATAGGAAGGAATGGCGCAACATTAATGGAATAAAATAATATAATTAATAGATGGGCAGAATACACAGAAGAGCTGTGTGGTTAATCAGACTAGATGTAAGTGTTCAAGCCGATAACCAAGGTCCACCAATACTTGCTTCAGAAATTGAAGCTGCACTACGCCACACGAAGAAAGGAAAGGCACCAGGTCCAAACAAATATTGAGCGCTTGGGAGATTTTGGGATCGAAATATTGGCGCAATTTGTAAGTAGCGTGATAGTACATTCCTAATGGCCATTTAAAATCTATGTTTATGGTTCTGTTAAAGAAACCATGTGATTTAGAGTGCAAAGATTATGGCACAATTTGTTAAAGAAACCATGTGATTTAGAATGTAAAGATCATGGCACAATTTTTTACAGAAACCATGTGATTTAGAATGCAAAGATTATGGCACAATTTGTCTAGAGTCATATATGTCAAAACTGTTACTGAAAATAATTATGAAAAGCGTGAACAATAATGCTAACCCAGAAATTGGTGTGGATGTTTAGAAGGAAAGGCACAATGTCCTGTTCGTTAAGCACAGAAGACACAAACAATATGTTGCACGATTTATTGCCTGGCGTATTTCACTGCATTTCCTCATGCGCATACTGCAGAGTTATATATCATGATTTTAGTAAATGAATTTTACTTAAGGCGTAAGCTGAAACAATTAAAAGACAGCCACAGGTATTGTTCGAATGTTGAACGTCTGTTATCGCCATGATAATTTTAAATTTAACACGAACTATTTTTGTTCGCACAAAACCGACTGGAACCGCCTAATTATTAACGCCTCACTACATTTGAGGAATCGTTTACTGTTGACGAGATGCAGCGAAATATAACAGGCCATTCATCATCATCATCATCATCATCATCATCATCCACTTCTGCGTCAAGCGTCGAGGGGAATAATATGCGTTCCAGCGCCCGGTGGCCGGCACTGGATAGTGTCATTCCGTGTGGTTGTACAATGTCTTTGATGTCGTTAATCCATTTTCTGCTTGGACGTCCTCGTGGTCTCGTCGCAGATGATCTTTGATGTAAGGCCAATGATGGTAGTTGCTGGTGTTGCATTCTTACGACATGGCCAAACCACTTGATCGTCTGTCTTTCAATAAATGTGGCACAAGGTGTTGATCCCACAGTCTGTCTGATAGTAGCATTTCTTACTCGGTCTCGGATTTTTAAGTTGGCAGCTCTCCTCAGGCATCTCATTTCGCAGGTGTTGATTTTGCGAAAGTGTGATTTGGATAAAGTCCAGGTCTGAGATTGGTAGCAAAGGGTTGGTGTGAATATGCTGTTTATTATCTGTCGTTCTACGGACATGGGTATATTTGGACGTTTCAGTAACGGTGATAGTTGATATGTAAGTGCACTAGCTTTTTGACATCTGATTTCAATTTCTCTGTCCAATCTGCCATCTTCAACATTAATAGTGCAATATATTGTTTGTGGCTTCTGCGCTTACATTCACTACGGGAATACATTCATTTGAATGCCGTGTACTATCTCATGACACTAAAAGCGCAATGGCTATACGATGAACTTCATTCCCACCAAAAAATGTATGGGAATGTCATGAACTCAAGCTAACTTCTGCTGTTATTAGAGACAGTAAGTTGGAGGACAGTTCGAGCGAAGAACTAGTATAAGACAGTAAGAAATCGAAACGTTGCCTCTTGTGCACCAACCAGTTCATTGAAAACCACACGTTAAAAACCATCGTTATTGTTAAGTCCCCTCAAGACGAGCCGTCGTAAGCAGAGGGGTATCTGTATACGGTGTTCTTTACATTCTCACCGTGCAGATTTCAGTGATTCTAAATTCGATGTTATTTCTTGATAAACATTACCATTAGCGAAAGCATTCAATTCCAGAAATGAATAGATTACGTCTGTGTGATAAGATAAACTGACAACAAGTAATACAGTGTAAACATGTATTTATCGATCTCGATTATGCGTTTACACTGGGCAATCCGAAGCAGAACAACTGTGCACGTCTCATCTTGTTTATCAGTTATACTGTACAACTTATACAGCCTATACAGTTCTTTTTTGCACGCACGATTTCCATAATCCTTATTCTTAGTATCTCATTTCGTCAGCGTTCTTACGTTTTCGAGTCTATTGTCCTATTCTTCTTCTTCTTCCTCTTCTTCTTCTTCTTCTTCTTCTTCTTCTTCTTCTTCTTCTTCTTCTTCTTCTGCTTCTTCTTCTTCTTCTTCTTCTTCTTCTTCTTCTTCTTCTTCTTCTTCTTCTTCTTCTTCTTCTTCTTCTTCTTCTTCTTCTTTTGTTCGCTTGAAATCTGTATATATCTGCAATGTTGTCTCTTTTAAAAATTTTATTGTCTTTTTTTTTTAAATTTAGTTCACTGAGTGGTCCATAGAGTTTATCTGTTGTTTCTCTAGACCAGTAGTTCTCAACCGTGGAGAATATTATTTCAAGATCGTGTTAAAACAATAACCAATTACTTGATAATGTTATTCCCTCCATATTTTACAGTTCTGTACTTCACGCCCTTCTGAAATTCGTTTTATAACATAGGTATAGACCAAAAAATCATGTTTTATGTAGACGTCTAGACTTATTCTAGTACGTCTTACTAAATTTAGCTTCCATTTGTATGTATAGCCGGTCTCTGTGGCTAAGGGCTTGCGAACGCGGTTTGTGAGCCCGTATACCCGGGTTCGAAACACAGCGGTGCTGGTTTTTTCGAAAAAGGTATAGGAGCCGGTCGTTCAGAAAGCAATGGCAAACTACTGAACGTAAAATTTGCCCAGGAATCACGAACAGTGAAAATGCTGGGGTTGACTGCTACGTCCTGTGAAGGACATGCAACTTAATTTTTTTTTAAGGTATGTATACTGTGTAGGGGCGGGAGAGGGTGGGGGATTTTTAGGGAGGAAATACCAGGAGGGGGGGGGATGACATTCTGAACATATAGTTAAGGGGTGCATGGGCCAAAAAAGGTTAAGAACCACTGCTCTAGACTAGAAGGTTTATCTTGATATATCGTATTTTGGGCAGTCTTTGAGTGTGTGATCTGCAGTTGCGGCGCCTATCAGCATGTGCATAGGCTGATTCGCCAATCTTGAAATTTGTTTGTATATGGTTGCGTAATCTATTGTCCTTTAGCCGTTTCCTTCGTTCTTTGTATTCAGTCGTTTCCTTGTGCACTGTATTCAGCCGTTCCCTTGTGCATTGCATTTAACTTTTTCCCTGTGCATTTTATTCAGCCATTCCGCTGTGCACTGTATTCAATCGTTTCCTTGTGCATTGTATTTAACCGTGTACTTGTGCAATTTATTCAGCCGTTCCCCTGTGCACTGTATTCAATCGTTTCCTTGTGCATTGCAATCAGCCGTTTCCTTTGTTCCTTGTATTCAACCGTTTCTTTGTGCATTTTATTTAGCCGTTCCTTTGTGCACTGTATTCATCCGTTTCCTTGTGCATTGTATTCAACCGTTTCCTTGTACATTGTATTCAGCCGTTTTCTTCGTGCATTGTATTCAGCCGTTTCCTTGTGCGTTGTATTCAACTGTTCCCTTGTGCACTGCAGTCAGCCGTTTCATTGTGCCTTTTATTCAGCCGTTTCCTTCGTGCATTGTATTTGGCCGTTTGCTTGTTGATTGTCATAAGAAGGCCATTCTCATCGCGACCAATAGAAAAGACTCTCGTTCACTTGCCATGTCTCCTCCCCCACCCGCCTTCATGCACACTGTGACACTTGATGATGATGTGTGGCTTGTTCGTAAATGCTCTCCAGTCGTTTAGGTTGCGCCTACCTGATAGTCGGGATGGCCAGATGGTATTCTATGGCTGAGAAGACGGAGCATGGCGCAGTACAGGCGGATGTTGCTCCATGTTGTCAACGGCCAGGGATCACACTATTGCTTGTCGTCTTCACAATAAAATGTGGTGAGATTGGGGCGGATTCCCCATAACTCGTCGATATATATTTAGTAAAACGGTATTTCTTCTGTCCCCTTTTTTGACTTTACTGCCGCCAACTACTGGACCAAGGTCACTTGAAGACAAACTAAAGGAAATATCTATAACAGTTAAGGAAACTGACAAGTCACACTGGGTTAAGCAACAAAACAACGAAAATGTGTTAGAGATTCCACCTCTCGGGAACAACAACACAGACGATCTAGAGGAAAAGGCTTCACAGGGGGAATAGGCCGGTTGGATTCTTCATCATTGAAACCGGTGAAATGGGTGGCAGATATTGTCAGTTTTCAGGTCAATACGAGAAAGAGTTCACCTGGATGCTGTAAGTGTCTCTCCGATAAGTCTTGCATGTTTTTGAAGAATACTATGAATGAATCATCGAAAAAGGTGAAATAGACGGTAAGCTTTATTAGAACTCGATAAGAATTAACAAAATGGACGTTGCGGCCAAAGCCTTCGTCAGCTTCTTTGAAGCATAGACTGCAGCCAGATTTTACTTCTAAGTGTTCCATCCAGTATGTTCTGGCATGTTCGCTGCCACAGTGTCTCACAGAAGATGTCAATGTGTTAAGAAATAAGGAGAAACCATCTCGCTGCATTTGTATGATTTAGCAGCGATTTAGAGACAATTCCGCGCTGTGGCAACTGGTTTACGCAATTCGCACACATAATTTGTCAAATTTTTCAGTGTGCTTTGACAAAACGTGAGAAAAAGTACAATAAAAAAAACAACATCCTACTTTCACAGATAATGCAATTTACACACCACACAATAAACAAATAAGTTATCAGATTGTTTAGTGTGCTTTTATACGTAACAAAAAAATGCGATCACAATTGCAATCAAGCTGCTTGGATGTTCCCTTGTGTAGTTATCATATTAATGATGTTTAACTTCGTCTGTGCCAGCGATTTATGACTTTAATGCTTCCTTTTCCACTAAGTTGTCATGATTGTTACTTTTAACTTCTTTCCCCTCAGACATTTATCACTTTAAAGCAACAGCAACGTTTGATAAATTTAGTTGCATATCCTTTACAGGACATAACTATCAACCCCAGCATTATTTGGCTTTTTGTGATTTCTTGGCAAGTTTACGATTGCTTTCCGGCACTCATTGTATAAACTTCAGTGCAAGGCAGTCCACTTCCAAGCATTCGTAACCACAACACCGGCAACCTTTGATAAAAGTAGTTAATAAAAAACGCGGCAAAACGAAACATTCATTGTTGTTGTACTTACCCAGTTTGAAAGCGTGGCAGAGATTCCTGTATGTCCAGCATTTTCTTATCACCAGGTGTTGACCTATTGTCTGAGAGCTGATCTAGTTCTGCTTGTTGACTGGGCTCTTCTCTGTCCTTATTGTTTGCATCAGAAGTATTTACATTATATTCTATAACAGCTTCGGTATCAGTCATCAGATCTGCATCAGCTGTTTCGCTTATCAGAGTGTTCGGGCTTACTTTCTGCTGAAGACTTTCGGATGCTGATCCACAAAGCTGCGGCATCTCATTGGCTTGATTACGAGAGACTGTGTAATTATCATCTACATGTTTAGAATGTGAAGGACTTAGTAATTCGGCGGAGCTGTATTTTTGTGAGTGTTTGTCATTTTTACTTGCAGTTTTATCCAAATTAGGTCTGTCATTAGATGTTAGAGACATAGGCATGTCATTGTTATTTTTTATTTCAGTCCCATGAACTTTTTCATCAAAGGCTAGAGACATTGGTATGTCATAGTCACGTCTTGTGTCACCCTCATCATATTTATCCTCAGAAGCTGGTGAAACTGGAATGTCACTTTTGGTTTCATCCTCATTAAACCTTTCATCAGAAACTATTGGCATTGGTATGTCGTTGTCACCTCTAATTTCATCTTCATCAAATATTTCATCAGAAACTTGGAACGTTGGTATGTCACTATTTGTTTTATCCCCTACATCAAGTACTCCCTCATCTGAAGAGATTTGAGATCGGCAGCTGCTACCAGCAGAAACACTGTCTTGAATGGGCAGTGTAAATTCATCATTCATATTTCTAACAAAGTAAGCAGCTTCAACAAAAGATGTACCATCACGATGAATACCTAGGCTGTTGTGATCTTGACAGTCATGTGAATTATCCTGCTTCAGATGGGATGCGATATCTCCTTTGGGTGGTTCTGAACCCTCACTTGCCAACTCATCCTCAAGAAGAATAGTGCCCTTATTATTTTCTGAGAAAAGAAGTGGCTGGATCTTTGAAACAGAATTATAATCCTGTCCTCCATCAATAACAGCTTCAGATAATTTATCTAAAGGAAGCTGAGGGTCGGCAGCTGATGGGGTTTGACTTGTGCTTGGCTGTTCTAACAAGTTAGGCAGGTTCTGACCTGAAAGCATTGGTTTTTCAATGTTAGAAAGATCTGCATCCTTGAATGCACTAGCTTGTTCTTCTATGGGCTCTAAAACAGTAGCTGGCGAAACTCCATGTTTTGTTGGCTTTCCTTTCAAGGATGTGAATAAGGGCTGGGCAACATTGTTTGTGGGTTTGGGTTCTGTGAAACCTGGGTTAAGTTCATAGCTTTGGTCATGTGCATCAGGATGTGTTGATGTGAATGTTGGTGCTTCTAGGTTTTCTGAGGAAGAACCCATGTCCTTTAAGTTGTGATCTCCATTTGGAACTACTTTTTCAGTTACACCATGCTCATGTAAGTCAATGCCAGTGTGTTTCATAAGAGCATCATAATCCATGACTGACTCATCGTCATAGGCTTCAGATTGTAAACCAGCTGAGCTAACTTCCTCATTCTGAGCCAAGGATGATGGAAAGATACGTCCAGTTGCTTCATCAGCAATATTCATGGAGGATGATGCCAGAGTTATATACTCTTCTACTTTTAAAGGTTCTTTCCCATAAGGAAACATGTGAGACAGTTCTGAAGGTTCACCTTGAGGCAGCTGTGAAGATTCACCTTGAGACAGCTGTGAAGGTTCACCTTGAGGCAACTGTGAAGGTTCACCTTGAGGCAGCTGTGAAGGTTCACCATGAGGCAGCTGTGAAGGTTCACCTTGAGGCAGTTGTGAAGGTTCACCTTGAGGCAGCTGTGAAGGTTCACCTTGAGGCACCTGTGAATGTTCACCATTGTCAAAACTTTTCTTGGATGATGTTCCCAAAGAGTCTTCTACATTTTCATCACATGAAAATGAATTCAATGACTTTGAAGATTCCTTGAATGCACCAGAAACTGTCTCTATATCTCCACAGGAAGCAGGTTTCAATAAGTCTTGTCCCTGATAAGAATCTTTTGAATTATTATTAGAAAGTAGATTTAGTTGTTGGTTGTTTGTATCATCAAAGGATGTCTGATCGGCTTCATCCGGTGCCCACAAAGTAACGTTGGCACTTCTCTGCAAAGCTGAAACAGCATTAGGAATGTTGTTGCCAGCTAATGAATTGTTCAAATGATCTTTAGTCAGTTTGGTAGTAGAACTTTCTATCTTGTTTCTGTCCCTGCTGGCATCAGATTCAATAGACAATCCACTATCAGTATTGATTATGTCAAATAAGGGTTCGTGTTGTTTTTCTTCTGCAGTGCCCATGAGACAGTGTGATTCATTTGAGTCGCCGGACTCTTTTCCCAACTGTTGCTTTGGAGACAGTGTATCTTGGTCATCTGTTACTGCAGGTGTTATCTGATAAACAGATATCTCCGGTGTTAACGACTGGACACAAGTGACTCCTTCTGGTGAGAGTTCTTCAACATCGCTGTTTTGGAATCTGGAGCCTTCTGAAGGATGACTTGTTTGAACACAAGCATTGGTCACAGGTGTATATTCTGAAAATTGATTTGTGGGACACTGGCCACGGATATATCATCTTCACCTTCAGGATGAGGTAAGATCTGATATGGGGTAATGTTCGGTGTCAGTGAATGAATCACAGTGAGTCCCTGAGTCGGAGAGTAAGAATATGAATCCTCAGTACCACCCTGATGTTTCAAGAAAGAATCTGGTGATGTTGTTTGAGGTATACTTTTCTCATCTGGCAATGCTGATTTGGGTTGATTTAAAGACAAATTAGAAGAAGCAGCTTCACCCGTAAGCGATGAATATGAAGATCTGTCTGGAATATCACTTTGTGCATCACTAGTCACAGTGCCTGAAGCTGGACTTTCTATGCATTTTTTCTTTGGTTTTGATGGCAGTTCTGAACCTGCTAGTGGATGTTCTAAATCACTTTCAAGACTTGTATTTGAGGACTGGCTGAGCTGTTTCTTCCTTGAGCGCCGAGATTCTTGTTCATTTTCCTTTGGTAATTTTGTGGAAGACTGTATTACCTCTGATGAATCAGCATCAGGAGTTGTAGCCTGTTGATTGTTCTTAAGTGTTGTGTGATTAGATATGGAATCTGGAGACAATAGTGAGACATCATCTGAGAAGATGGAATTCTGTTGAATGTCTCCACCAGTTGTGGGTTGTGCCCCATGATCAGTATCTGTAGTGAAATGTGATACATTACCAACATCATCTTCTTTCTTGGTGCCACTTTCATCTTGTGAGTTCAGGTTCTGTAACTCAGTATTATCATGACAGCTTTTGTCATCTCCATTTTTGATGTGTTCAAGGCCTTCATCTTCAGAAACGTCCATGTCTCGAAGGTTGTTAACATTGCAGCTGTCATCTGTTGTCTCCATCAATGCAGAATCATATTTTGATTTCAGATGCTCATGGTCATCAGATGGAAAAGAGCACTCCGGGTAGGATAACTCTAACTGTAAATATAAGGATTCTGATCCATCCTGTTCCAAAGACTTTAATTCATCCTGTTCCAAAGGACTTAATTCATCCTGTTCCAAAGGACTTAATTCATCATGTTCTATAGAATTTAGTTCATCCTGTTCCAAAGGACTTAATTCATCATGTTCTACAGAATTCAGTTCATCCTGTTCCAAAGGACTTAATTCATCATGATCTGCAGGACTTAATTCATCATGTTCCATAGAACTTAATTCACCATGTTCTAAAGGATTCAGTTCATCATGTTCCAAAGAATCTTCAGAGTAAGTGGAGTCCACATTGGCTGGCAACTCATTGTATACTTCAGAATCAGTAATTGGATCATCGATTGTAAAACCCTCTGAAAAACTGTCTAGTGAGTCTTCAGACATTGTGTCTTGGCTAGAAGAAGAATCTTGGTGAGAATGTGAGCTAATCTGGTCGTCAAAATAATGGCCTGGGTGAGTAGTGGATTGATCACTCAAGCTTGAATATTGGTCAGCAGGCAGTTCTTCATCACTGTCATAGGAGGATGAACACACAAGTGTAGGAAAGCTATCAGAACTATCACCTAACATATGTTGCAAAGTGAGCATTTTTCTACCCATACCACATTCAATATCTTCTGTGTACCGAGCTAAAGCTGAGACCAGCTGTTGCCCTTCTGGTTCTGAGTGCCTTCGAATATCATCTTTCCGAACAGCATTGTCAGGTCTGATTCTTCTCTTCACACCTTCAGATTCAGACGGCATAGTTTGTGATTGGTTAACTGCGATAAATGCTGTAGAATCATTGGTTTCATCTTCTGCTGCTAATTCTGGAACACTAGCCAGGGAAGTTGTGCTTGAAACTAATCGTAACCGTGATCTACTGCGTGCGGGACTGATGTTGTGGATAATCTGTTTGCCATCAAATCCTACAATAGAACCTTCTGAATTTCTGTGCTGCAGTATTTTTGGTGGAACTTTTGGCTGGGTAAGGTCTTGATCTATGCCAGGATAACTCTGACTTCTTGTGGTTGGAGTGCTGTCCCCTGATGTTTCTGTTGACTTTACAAGTAGATTCACTTGTTTCTTTTGGAATGTCTGAAGGTTTTAATGTTTTGGGAACAACTAGTGGTAAAATTTGTTTCCCTGCATCTTTCTTTATATATTTATGCTTTGGCACATCCTCAGAACTTGAGGAAACTTCATGTGATGCAGGATTTTGGGTGAACTCTCTTAATTTGTCTGAAATACTAGAATCTCTTGGTGACTTGTCATTATAAGATCTTGTGGATTTCTGGTCAGTTGAAATGTTTGATTCATTCAAAGTAACTCCTTTTCTTTCTGGACTGTGAGAAGGAATCTTTTTGCTACTTGATGACCTATCTTGTGAATGTGTTTTCCTCTGTGACTTTCCTGAAGCACCATGGGATTGAAAATCAAGATCTCTTGCAGATTTTCCATGAGGATCCCCTAAATATTCTTTATCCTTGCCTTCTCAAATAGTCATGTTTGTCAACAACGCTTTCCTTTGACAGCTTTTCGTTAGGTATCCCAGGGGATTTCTTTCTGTTGTTTTCTCAAAAAGCTATGTTTTGGTGGTTCATTTCCTGCCAAAACCTGTGACTCCCTAAGATTCAAATCTGTCTCTTGTCTGGTACCTCTTCTAAGATAATCATGCACTGTTATCTCTGGATTCTCCATGAGCAGAGAGTCCTTGTCTACTTGAGCTATATACTCCTGCCTACTGCCTTTTGTGAGAAAATCAAAACCTCCTTCAGAATTTTCAGGATCTGAAAATCTGCGCCCAGTTAATTCCACTGGCAAATTTATCACATCCGTCTTCTCTCTTTTGCTTCCTTTTTTGAGAAAATGATGCTTTGGTATGTCAGGGCTTGAGGACTGTCTGAAGGAAGATTCTTTCACATTCACTATCACTGGATGGGTGGAAGCATCACTTATCAGTTCTTTACTGCCTCTTAAATATTTACCCTGAAGGTCTGGTCTTGGTTCTGGTGACTTATACAATCGACTTGTTACAGCAGCCGCTGCTCCTGTGAGTTTTTTCTCTGGTGTAGGAGACTTTGGTTTAGGTACTGATGCTCTTATTTTCATTGTCCGTGTTCGGCCTCTTGATGGCCGATTTGATGAATTTCTTTTTGTAGACATGTCTGATTCCAAATGCAGATTTTTCTCACCTAGTTCATCAAAATTTTCATTAGATGTCTTATTGTTGTCTGCTTTGTGGTAGACAATATCACCACCACGCTTGTTCTTGCTTTCTGAATGTGAATAATTCTCTTTCAAGTTGCCAGCTTTTCTCACATCTTCTCTGTCAGCATCTTGGTCGATGTAATTGTCATCCTTGTCATCAAAATCCATAGATCTGTTACTAGGAGACTGCCCAGTCATTAAATCATCAAATTCCTCCTCCTCATCATCATCATTATCAGATGAAGTGTAATAACTATCACCAGATGGAGTTGGTGTAAAACGATCTTCAATTGTTCTTCTGAGTTGGTCTACAAAAAGCAAACTGGCAGTTTTTAAAGGGTACTTGTCACCAGCCTCCTGCATGTCATCATAGTTAAGAACTGTTTCACTACAAGCATTCCTCATTGGGTGTGGAGTATCCAAGCCAACTTTGATGAGATCTTGCTTCTCTTGCAGGTACAGCTCTAGCTGCTGAGCTTGTTCTGATAGCATTTCCAGGTCTCTGCTCTGAAAACAAAACATTGAAAAAGATCTGAGCTGGAGTTAAAGTGCAATGAAAATGACTGATAAGTAAGTACATTTAGGTAGGTAGGCAGTCAGGCAGACAGGCAGTCAGTTAGTAAGTTAGTTAGTTGGTAGGTTAATTAGTAGGTAGGTTAATTAGTACATAGGTTAGTTTGTTAGGTAGGTAGGTAGGTAAGTAGCTATATACCGAGAACAGGAGTCTTGAATGGGGGTTCTGTACAATCAAGACACATCCCATTGGTGCCCGCGATGTGGTACAGGGGTATCCCTTTAAAACCCTCACAATGGCTTTAGTTTTCCTTTATGCCTGAGACCGAAGTCACTACAGAACAGAAGACAACAACTGATGAACAAACTTTAATAAGTAACCTCCACTGGCATAGGATAGTTTGTGATGGAGTTATACTTCTCCATAGCACAAAGTCTGGGCTGAATTGTAGAGACTATGTGTTACCCTTGCAGCATGATCCCTGTCTCGATCTGCCTAGTTTACTCCAGAGGAAAGTTAACATCAATAAATCTGGAACAAGACAAGCTGCTGGATCAGCAAAGCAATGCTCAAACTTTCCATCTGTAGGAGCTTCGATCCTAGACCAGTTGTTGATTAAGGCTTAGGGTCTGGTCTGCCCTGCCATGACATTTAGTCTTTAGGTTGCATTTTCTCGCACCAGTATAAGGCTTGTATCTTCCCAATTGCACTCATCCATCTGAAACCATTGGTACAATGTGAGGTGTCAAGTTTGGTGAGCTCCTCCCAACATTTGGCGCTAACAAACAGCAGGTAGAACTGTCTATTGTTATACTACAGCTCAGTCATATTTGACTAAGACCTGACTATTTCCTAAGTAACTAATTACCTCTTTATTAATCTCTTCTAACATGGTGGCACTTTGAGACCGCAGCGACACTTCCTTCTCGTGGATCATAACCCTGCGTTGCTCTATCTCACCCAGTCTGTGCTCATATTCCTCAGTAGCATTTTCTTCTTCTGCATTCAGTGTCCTCACAGTGTCCCGGAAGTTGAGAGCATAAATGAACTCCTTCTGAGCCAGACCTAATAGTAATAAGAATACAATGGTAAACTACAAGACTCGTACATTTAGTCACATAAAACAGATTTATAATTGCATTTAAACTGTTGACATCCAAGCATTCAATAGTCGTTAATTTATGTTATTTTGTTTGTGAATGTCCAAACTGGCTAATTATTGATGTATGGCAAATCTGATCAAATATAGCAGCAGGAAGGCAAAGAGATAAACACATGGGTTACCTGACCACATGGCCTGACCAGTACAAAAACGCAGACCTGACTCAAGTCTGGTGATTGCGTGAGATGACAAACCTTGACCGTGCACATTTATCAGGGTGATGATAATGATGATGTTTATAAAGCACAACATCTCAGTAATGTCACGAATCACATAACAAAACCATACAAACTATATATTGCTTCAGCAGTACATCGCCCTGCATAAACTCAGTATCAACAGTCTTAAGACATGTATGCGATGTATGGAATAAGCAATTGTTTTGAGAATGTCAAGAATCTGGAATTAACTACTACTTTTATTAGAGGCATCAGTTCTGAGTGGGGGGGAAAAAACCAAAGCAGAAGGAAAACTCAAAACCAAAGAAAAAATAGTCATTGTCTTGAACTACCCACAGTCTTGACAGACAATAGGGTATTACATTGTGCTTCAATAAAGGCATAATAACCTCTTCATAGCACAAAGCCTAGGCAGAACTGTAGAAACCATGTGTTGCTCATACAGCATGATCACCCTCTCAGCCTGCATAGTTTACTCCAGAGGAAAGACAACAAACAGCCAAGTCTGTACTGCATTGACTATATCAGCCCTGTCCATGCTTCTTCCGTTTGTATTGGTGCATTATATTGCTGCTGGTCTGCTCATACAATACATTTCAACTACGGCAGGTCCGGGTGTGTCCGAGTGAGTGATATGAAGTGCTACTTCCAAATGCTCTCTATCAATTTAAAGCTGAAACTGCCAGTTGCAAGTTTCTTTAGCATATCCTTCTGTCTGTCCGCCCATCCATCCATCTGTCTGTCCACCCGTCCATCAATCTGTCTGTTCCCCATATTCAATCACACATAACCGTATGAGGTTATCAACTCCTAAAGCTAATCTATTATGAGCAATACCTTTCATTTTGCCCTGAACAGAGGACTTTTTATTCTGTATTTCTTGTCCATCTTCTCCAGAAAGTAGAACTGTTTCTTCTCCTTCTAGAATTAGCTGCGCTGAATCATGGTCACCACTATCACCATCCAGCAGACTTGATGGCAGAGGGATGGCATCTGTTTGAACAGTGGAGTCTGTGGGCATTCCTTTCAGTTTCTGGATCTCAACTTGAATTATTTTCTGAACTGAAATGACAAGATTTTGAATCAACTTAAAACTAGCCATTGAATTAAGAAAAGAATTACTGAATAACTTAATCAGTTATTGTGATCATTACCGGCACCAGACTGTTTTGGGCCCCAGACTGTTTTGGGCCCTTGTCTTGTCATGCTTTCTCACATAGTCTTAAAGAGCACAGTCAAAAAACAGTCATCTGCTACCTGTAGTACCTACCCCTGCTAAACCCTGTTCCTGGATCTAAAAATATTGGTTGCCAGGAGGCAAATCTACTAAAAAAGACATTAACATTTTCATATATTGTCTAATTTTCAAGGGGGCCCATTTCATCACGGGCACACAGGACTCTCTTGCCATTTGGCAACCTGACACCCTGGCCAGTCCGCCACTGCCTGTATGATCTGTTGTACTAGTGTCTGTCTCTTGTCATTATTCAATCTTCCACCAGGAGGTCCTAGATATAAATGACTGCTATAGATACACTTAGTACATTATCTTAAAACTAAACAGAATATTTACATTTATTATAAGAGAATAAATTATAGACCACAGCATTTTTGTATAATTTGTCTCGAAAAAGAAAATAAATTGTCATAGCACTTTTTTGTGAGGATCAAACCAAAACTCTGAAGTATGCACCATAAGTGACAGTTAAGCATACCTAATGACAGCATTAATTCTGATTGAAATATATACAAATAATCTTCTTAAATACATTGTAACTTACATTTTTCTCCACCCTTCATTAATTCCAACTTTTTGAGTTCCACATCTTGCAGGAACTCTTCTCTACCTAATCCTGCAGCTTCAGCCATCCTGGCAAGTCTTATCCTTTCCGCCTGTAGCTCCTCATTGTGTCGTTCATGCTCTGCATACATCTTCTCCTCCAGCTCCTGCCTCTCTTCCTCCTTCTTGTCAGCTTCTTCCCTTAATCTCTGGAGCTCCTTCCTAGCAAGAAAAAGAAATGACCATCAATACGTCACTGAATTCTGGGGAAGTGCGTGTAACCTCCATTAACTGCTGCACAAAATTGGCCCAATTTGCTTTGTTGATCGCGTTCAATACACACTTGGATAACTGCATAAGTGCCTCAGAATCCTACCATATATCACACAAGGAGAATAACTTCATAAGTGCCTCAGCATTCTCCCATATATCACACAAGTAGGGAGTTAACACAGTGCACAAACTTCACAATAAGTGAGCTCTCAAATCAGTGCAAAAACATATCAACGCTGGTGACGTTCCAAATGTGTGTGTGTGTGTGCGCGCGCGCGTGCGTGTGTGTGTGTGTGTGTGTGTGTGTGTGTGTGTGTGTGTGTGTATAGTTGCCTTTACAAGACGTAGCAGCCAACTATGGCATTTTTGTGTGTGGCTGGTTGTGATTTATGGGCAAGTTACGTTCAGTAAATTGCCATTGCTTTCTGAACGACCGGCACTCATACCGATGTACCGAAACCAACGCAATGGGGCCTGCTTCCTCGCAGTCCTGGCTAACGTAGTAGGATCGCTGATTCTTCCAAAGTCGGAGAGTATCTGCCTGCACGGATAGGAACCACCAGTCTGCACACCAAAAAGCCAGGCATGGGACAATGGATACTCACGCAAACCTCAGTCCGGTATGACATCACACTGATGTTGGACAACAGGATGTTTTCATCCGACATACAGGACTTCATGCTGGAGTTCACAGCCAGCGAACGCAAGCAAGCAACACAAATGACACTTGTACATTAGATGTATCTATTGTGTTGCACATTACGTCGGTATGTACAGTGTTTTGGTTACATTAACAACTCATATGATATTCTCGGTGATAACAACTGATCGATTACAGTAACTGATCCTTGCTAAATACCTGAATCCTTAGAGCATTATGTAAGGGATTGTCAAACTGTGTAAGGTTGAATCTCCATAACCTAAACAGGGGTCCTCAAACTATGTAAGGTTCGATCTCCATAACCTAAGTCAGTGTTCCCCAAACTATGTTATGTGAGGTTAAGTCTCCCTAACCTAGACCAGGGATCCTCAAACTATGTAAGGTTCAGTCTACATAACCTAGACCAGGGATCCTCAAACTATGTAAGGTTCAGTCTACATAACCTAGTCCAGGGATCCTCAAACTATGCAAGGTTCAGTCTACATAACCTAGTCCAGGGATCATCATATTATGTTAGGTTTAATCTCTCCCGTGTGTTGCCGGGTCCCATAAGGGAAGCAAAGAATAGCAACACTGCAGCCTACCACGCATGTCGTAAGAGGCGACTAAGGAGGCTTGATGGTTCCGTTGCCCTGCTACTGAGTGAGTGCGTGGCGCGACACTGTGAGCTGTGAGTTTCGTGTGAAATGCTTTTTAATCTGCCCGAGGTTTTTTGGAATGTGACTGCATGTTCGGAGCGATGGCGGAAGGCTATGTCCCAGAGTTGACCGGTTTTTGCCTTATGCAGAAATGCGTGGCTGCTGGGCTTCTGGTTGACTGCCACTACCGTCGACGATGAACTGTATTTCGTGGATTGTGTGGGTGAACATCTAGGAAACATCCAGATGGGAAAATGACTGCTGATTCCATCAGAAATGAACTGGATGTTTTGTGGGGGACTATTGTGTTGACATTCTGGCGGCGGCATTATGCACAGAGATCTGTGCGGGCTGTTGTTTGTCGAGACTCCTGTCTTTTCCACTTTTCACATTGGGCAGTGGGGAGTATTTTGTTTGATATTCACTGGCACAGGAACGGAGCATAATGGGGACGACCCGTTGCTGTGAAGTTGGAACTGCGACTAACTAACTAGGTTCAATCTTCATCTAGACCAGAGACCTTTAAACTATGGCTTTATAATCTGCACCAGATCATCATTTTAAATGTACTCAACCAATAAACACTTCATAACAGTAGGATAGTCATGTTTATCATTTTATAAAACTAAAGATGCATTCCAAGCAAAAGTTGCATTTCACACAATGAAGAATATTCAACGCCAACTTTCTCAATCAGGGTGAGAAAAAGAGCTCTTGCGAGTTATAGTGCGTCAATCCTGATGCATGTAAGTGAATCGCGGACAATTAGCAGCCTAATAGGGAATTATGTGGAATCTGGCAGATATGTGGTTTTATAGAACAATGATGAAAGCATCTAGGACAGATACGTAGTGTAATGAAGCTATTTTGTAAGAAGATTTCTTGAAAGAAGCTAACTCACAAAGAGAACTTGTTACTTATATCAGAAGAAGACAGTCTACATTCTTTGGAGACATCATGAGTAGGGATAAGCTGCAGTATATCATGACAAAGAGAACATTGGAGAGGAAGAGAGGCAGGGGAAGCCAAGAGAGAACATTCTAGGCATTTTACCATCATGACAGGGGAGAATATCAGTATCGGAAATATCGCCAATACAAAAAAACAAAACCAACAGAAGGATATGGACAGACATAATAACAAACGCGTTGCAACCTATGGGTGAGAATGACACGCTACATGACATGAGCAATAAGAGGGTGACTGATACATTATTATAAACTTTGTGACGTCAGATTATAGAGTTGGCAGATTGTTATGAAGTCTATGAGCATGAACTTTGGCCTTCCAGTTAATGAGTTATTCTTGAGAAGGTGATGTCGCTTGCTTTATACATCCCCATAGCTGGTGCTTCTGTAACCAGCTACTTTAGTTCTGCTGGATTTAGGGCAAACAGCACGTGCATGTCGTGATTCTAACGGACTCACAAAGTATGATGAGAAGGGAGAAGACGGGCATCCTTCGGGATGTGTGGCAGGCTTCAATTGAACAGTCAAAAATAGAGAGTATCTGTTGCATTTTTCCCCAGGACATGCTGGTGTGTTGGGAAACGATTAGGCGGACAGACTGGTTGGGTCTACACACTTTGGCGGGGTACTGATGCATGATAAGGTAGACGTGGTCGGTGCTTTATGGAATCGTGTGTATAGTGCAGAAAAATAGATATATCATCACAGTCTGGAGAGAATGTGCTGCAGGGAATGACCAGAGGATCTGGTTGATACTCAGGACTCCGAGGAAAGGTCAGACGGATACATAATGAGACCGCTACTGGTACTATTAGTATTGGGACTTTTCGCTGGCTGTTGAAGATGAGGTTGGAGCACGTATGAGAATATTCTGAGTGCTATGATCTCCGCTTCTTGCCTCAACTCATCCACATAGCTGGTTTGTGGCCTTTGTCTTTGACATAAATTACTGGCTCTCATGACAAGTGAGTACCCAGCTCTGCTCAAGTATAGTATTGTCCACTTATTCCGGTGGATACTATGTCCCCTGAAGTGCACATGCCACCCTTGAGCAATACCCACAGTTTACCACGAAGATGTGCATTTGAAATTTTCCCATCATTGAGCTAAGCTGAGAAACTTCTAGTGACAGCTGAAATGTGGACTCTGAGAAAAATTCAAAGAACATATGAAAACCATAAACTGTTTTGAGAAATTTGACAAAGGCAAAATGTTTGAGCTTGTAATGATGAGAAATATATTTTAAAACCTTGTGATAACTGGCAAACATGAGGGGGAAAAGCAACGGGCAGACGAAGAGATACACATCTGGATGAGTTGGTCGAATAGCATAACTAGGACAAGAAGACAGATGTTACTAGAGACTGTCAATTGCATGAGACACTAACTGTAATCACCCACGCTTATCAGCATGGCGCGTGATGATACTGATTCAGACCAAAATGACATTTCTCATAATTTCTTGTAGTACATTTTAGATTTTCGTAACTTATCTTTCAATTTTGAATATTGTTATTTATGAGAAACGTTTCTTATTATCTTGACGTCTGTCAACATTTTGACTGGTGACTTATGTATATTTGCATGCTGGTTATTTGCAATCATGTGTGAAACACAAAACTTACCGGGCAGCGTCTATTCTCTCCACCTCATTCCTGAACTTTTGCTCCAGCTCCAGACTATATCAGTGAGACAAACAATAAGTGACATAACATGCAACATTCGTATAATAAATGAAGGGTTCGTGAATAGTAGTGTGCATCAAAGCAAATATGTGTGTGTGCACGCGTGTGCATGCTTGTGTGTGTGTGTGTGTGTGTGAGAGAGAGAGAGAGAGAGAGAGAGAGAGAGAGAGAGAGAGAGACAGACAGACAGACAGACAGACAGACAGACAGACAGACAGACAGACAGATGGCGCATAGCCTTCATTTGATTCTTAACTGATTAAGTGCCATGGGATAATTAATCGTCTTTAGCAACTTCCCATATCTGCTAATGGCTTACATTCAGTAGTTTTCCTTATGCAACCCCCTTCATCTGATATATAATACAACATACCTGCTACTATATTTTTTAACAACTTTTGAGTTGCTAAGATAAATACTAAAGTCCCGTCATGAATGGGAAATATGACCCCCAAATACTGGCCTCTTGGTTTTAAGCGTTTAATCAATAAGAGACGAAGTGTCATCATAACAGTTTTACATCATTTAGACAAATGAAAACAAGACTGACAAAATGAAAAAGTTAGTTGCATTTCCTTTACAGTATGTCACAATCAACGCCAGTATTTTTGGCCGTTTGTGATCTTCTAGGTCAAAGAGAAGATGGGTGCAGGATGTGGCGGATGAACTCCAGGTGGGTGTATCGGACGCGGGTCATCTTGCTTGTGATCGAGAAGTTTTCCGGAAGGTTGTTATGGGAGCGAGGTTCTGCAAAGGACATGCTATTGAATGAATGAATTAATGATCTTTTAGGCAATTTTACGTACAATTGTTTGTTATTGCTTTCTGAACGACCAACGTTCATGCCATTGTGAAAATCAATGCAGGGCGGTCTGTGGCTGATCTCGAACCCGTTATGCTGGTTTGTGGAGCTGTTCACTGCCCTAAAGACTGCCGAAGTACAACTTCAATAATAACGGAGACGACTGAGATGAAGAATATGGGCCAGAGTTTGGGTGTGAGTGTGACTGAAATGAAGATCGTATGTGGATCAACACCAGTGTTCCAGTTCTGAAAGATACTATCTGGCATGATGGTCTCTGCTTCACCGGGTCAAAACACCAGAAGACATCTAATTTGGAACTGTGCATATTTCTTTACCACAGTGCTGTACAAATTACCACATTAAAAGCTAAAATATAAACACTGGGCATTGGGAGTAAATCTTTTTGTTTGTGATCTTCAACAGTGATAAACAGTAGTAATAAAACTGGTCATTGTTGCAAAAAAGCAGTGCAAGTCACATATCAATACATATTTTTGTTACTAATAACTACTAAGAAAGCACTTTACAACACAATCTTCCTACCAAAGCTATGTTACCAATGCCAAACCTGGACAATGACAGAAAAAGAGAAAAGAAAAATCACAACAACAGAAAACAGATTCCTAAGAAGAATACTCAATGTATCAAGAAGAGATAAGATCAGAAATGAAGAAATCAGGACTAAAGTGGGAGTTATAGCTGCACTAGATTTTATTAAAGGCAACAAGTCAAATGTTTTGGCCATGCAAGTAGGTTACCAACTAACAGTATACCGCAACAAGCAATGATGCACAGATCAGATGGAAGCAGAGGAAGAGGCCGACCTCGTAAACAATGGACGCATGGAATAACAGTCCATGGAAATATCGATAAACGAAGCCCATAAGCGTGCACTCTACCGCTGTTCATGCTTCACCTCGACACGGCAAGGTACAAGAGGAACATGATGAGATGAGATGTTGAGATGAGAATTCTTTATAGCTATTCAATTAACATTTTAAAAATGTCACATATTATCCAGACTTTACTCAGAAGATGTAGTGGAAATATTAAAAATGTATGTCACTAATCAAATGAAATCAATTGAATTACAGATGGGTAAGAGATCTCAGGGTCGGCCTCTACTACGATACAAAGATACATGATTGATACAGGCATTGATAATGCACATTGGGAGCAAGTCGCCGCTGAACGTGTTGCATGGAGGGCAAACATCAGAAATGGAATAAAGACAAAGGATACAATTATTGCAGATAAGTTACACACCGAGCGTGTGAGACGTAAGATGGTGCATGATGGTGGAAATGACCACATGTTCATATGCACCCACTGTGAATGGACATTTACAGCGCGAATTGGCCTTATCAGTCACATTCGCTATCGCCATAGGTAAAAGTTATTATGCCTTTTTAAAGCACAAACTATCGTCTGTCAAGACGGCTAGATGCCAATGAATGTCACTAATGCATGCAATACTTCATTAGCACCAGAAGCGGGCAAGACTGTATACAAAATATTGGAAATTAACAGCTTCTTCTTGTCATTGCATATACAAAATACGGAATACATATGTACAATACAATAGTATACATTACTCAAATGCGTGTATTGATTTGATTTATTATACTGAAAGTTGCAATAGTCACCGCTCCTTATTTGAATAATGTCATATAACTCTTGCATTCCCTTTTCTTGATTTTAACTGATTCAGTGCCAAAGGATAGTATATTGCCAAATGCGACCTGCCATTTGGACTTAAGGACGATATATCGCTACACTAGTGTCATTATTTATGTGTTTTGTTTCGTGGTATCTTCCGCAATTTCAATGCTCAGTGAACTGAAATTTACATTATAAAACTTGTTTATTTGATTGTGTGTCATGTTTGGTCCAAACCTACTTCTGATTGACACTGAATCCATTAACAGTTTTTTTTTTTTTAAACTGGTGCACTTGATTCATCATTATAATTATCAAATATTCCAGGCCTTGGATTTGTCATAACGCTTCCTGATCATGTCATACCATAGCTGTCTCTCTTGCGATGCGCTTCTTTCATTCTAATTAAATCACAGGTAAGGAGCTGTTGGAGCATTTTCTCCAGGACATGCTGGTGTGGTGGGAGACGAACAGACGGACAGACTGACTGGGTCTGCATCGTCGGGTGGGATACTGGAGCATGATAAGGCAGATATAGTCTGGGCCTTTTGGGATCACGTGTATAGTGTGGAATAACAGATAAATCATCATAGTCTGGAGAGAATGGTGCTGCAGGGAGTAAACAGAGGATCTGGACGACACTCAGGACTCCGAGGAAAAGCCAGACGGACACATAATCAGAATGCTACTGGTAACATTAGTTTGGGACTCTTCAATGGCTGATGAAAATGAGGACGGAGCACTATGGGAATCTCCTGAATGCTGTGATGTCGGCTCTTGACTCATATCAACTTAACTCCACTCTGTAATTGTAATAGTATGTTTGCATTAATACTCTTAGAACTGCGAGTGCCTGTTTTATAATGTTTTTCTTGGTCTATCCCTTCTTCTGTTATTCAATATTTGGCCTTCTCATACTCTTTTTAGTATTTACTCATATCTTAGGAAGTGCTTTTCTATTACTTTTAGAAGTAATCTTTGTACATAATTAAGAAATTTAAGTCAACAGTAAATGCAGTTTGTAAATCTATTTGATGATTTTACTAAATGTGGTATAACATTACTTATTGCATCTTGTCATGTGCATACTGTAGAGTTATATATCATATGAAGTGAATAAATTAATTATACTTTAACTGAAATACATAAAACACATTGTCAATGATATTGTTCGACTGGGGCGCTTTAATAATGCCTACAGCAGTGGTTCTCAACCGGTGGGAATTCTCCCCAGGGGGGAATTTTATGATTTCCGGGGGGGGGGGGGGGGAATTAAGATTATTTCAAGATCGCATCCAGTTACTTGATATTATTTCTCCCTCCAAATTTTACGGTTCTGTACTTCTCGCCCTAATGAAATTCCTTTTATAACGTAAGTCCCGCAAATCACGTTTTATGTAGATGTCTAGACTTGTTCTAGTATGTGTTAGCTTCCATTTTTATGTATACTGTGTAAGGGTGGTGGATTTATAGGGAGGACATTCGAAAGGTGGGGGATGACGTTATGAACATATGGTAAAGGGGAGCATGGGCCAAAAAAGGTTGAGAACCACTGCCCTACGGTAATCGCAATTTTAAAATGAAATCTTTCTGTTTGTACAAACACTTGCTGGAACTGCCTTATTGTGAAGATATATAACTCAGCAGTAAGCACCCGACAATTTGTAGTGAAATATGCCAGGCAATAAATCGTTCAACATATTACTTGTGACTTCTGTGTTTACATTCACTACGGGAAAACATTGTTTTGAAGTCTTTTGATAATGATTGTTATCGTTTATAATATAAGCAAAGAACTCCTATTGAAGCTTATAGTAACATAAAATGGTATTGTTGTAAGCGTGAAAAATAAACTGTCTAACATCACAAATCATCACAAATAAACAAAGTCAAATATGAAAAAAATATAAACGTAAAGTGAATGATAAGCACAAACACACAAGAAGCATTTTATACAATGAAAATAGCTACTGCAAACAATGATAATGAAAAACTGAAGCCCATCAACCATAAACTTTCATTAAGAGTAATAATATGCAAATTGTATAAAACGGCTAAGGCTAACACAATAAATTAAGAAAGAACAAGGAGACAAGCATTAGTGAAGCATATTTTATAAATCTAATATTTACTTCTAAAATATCTACACTAGTAACCAAACGCGGCATGCTCCCAAGCCCATGTAAAAGCAAATGTACTACTTTTGTAAGAAACCAACACATTTTACATAAATAGATGATACGTAAATATTTCAGTGTGGATCCAGCAAGGAGGAAAATATGAGGGGACAAAGCTGTGTTACTTGAATGTACTGCATGTACACCTTAAAATAGTTGCTGTGGGAGATGGAGCATTCTAAGGTTTGACTGGGGTGCTATGATGAAGAAATACAAAACTGAAGCTAAACTGAAGATGCTATGGCATATTTCTAGATTAAAAACTTAAAAAGTTTTAATTAATTCTATACTACGTCAGTGAATACACCTTTCTCTCTTACATATTTCATAATCAGAACACTTTCAATTTTCTTGAGAGAAGTGTGTGATGTGTGGAGTAACCCTGAACACAGTGTTTTCTTTAGAGAAGAGTGATATGTGGAGTAACTGAACATATATATATATATATATATATATATATATATATATATATATATATATATATATATATATATATATATATATATATATTTTTTTTTTTTTTTTTTTTTTTTTTTGAGAGAGAGAAAGAGATGCCTGTGATGTGTGGCAAAACCTTGAGCGTAATGTGTTTTCTTGAGAGAAGCATGCGGTATGTGGAGTAACCTTGAACATATGTGTTCACCAGAAGTGAGGCGCTAGAACCTCTTGCCCCCGGGTCGATCTGGCCCTTTAGCTATAACAGCGGCCAATCTAGGAGATGGAAATCTCTGATTATAGAACCCAAAATGTAAGGTAGACCGACGTGCTGAGGACTGAATGGCCACGAGTGAGCTGGTCGTGAACGCGTAACGTCTGGTATGCGGGCGGGGCGACACCAGGCGTATGGACTCCTGAGGAACATCCCCTGCCCCTTCCCTAGAAGGCAGGCTCTACTAGGGTGACTGGCTATTTCCTGCTTTTAAATCAAACCAACTATGGAAAATAAAAAGAATTATCGCCGAAGCAACGGAGTACGTGCTTTGTACTCGATACCTTTGACAACAGCCAGGGGGAGAAAATGAAGCGGAAGGGAGGAGGTATGGGAGAGGGGGGACAGAAAAGTAAGAAGAGGTCTGGAGCCAGAAGGGGTAGGAGGAAAACGGAGCGTTTGGGGCTAAAAAAATGTACGGGTTGGGTATTGGAACTGCCAGTATTTCCGCCGTATTGATGCTTAGGTGGCGGTAAACAGGGTGGCAGAGTGGTGCAGGGACACAGGGGCCGTTATAAACCCAGACAAGGCATCGGTTGTGTGGCATTCTCTGGATAACCGGGTCGTCAAGGCAGACGTCCCAGGTATTATGTTGAATGGATATCCTCTTAGTAGAGAGAGTATATTGAAGTACTTGGGTATCACCTTTGACAGATGTTTGTCTTTTAAGGATCATGTGGAGGATTTGGTGGTGAAGGCTGGTAGGGGACTTAATGCATTGCGGGCGATGGCAGCAACTGGGGTAGATCAGAGAATGCTCTACAGGCTCTTTCAGCAGTTAATAATTTCTGTCATTGAGTATGGTTTGGGGCTGCTGACAGTATCAAAGAGTCAGCTTGAAATGTTGATTGCATACAGCATGCGGCCATTTTGGGTAATCCTGGGGTGCACAAAGGACACACCAATTATATGTATGAGGCATATCCTGGCGCTACCAACAATAACAGATATGCATAGGATCCTTCAGGCCAAATGGTACCTGAGAGTTGCCGCAGACAGGGATCACCCGCTGCATGCAGCAATGGCATATGGTCAATGGTCATAGACTAAGACGAGGCAGGTCCTGGATGGCACAGGCAGAAATGTCTATACGTCAGGTGTGTGATCTGGAGACCATCAATCGTGAAAAAGAGTGGGTTGAAGTTCCGAAACACATGACAGACTGGCACAATGTAATAGTAACACTGGGTCGTGAGTGCAGAGAATGGGCAGCGGGCCTCATTGAGTTTGAAGTGCAACAACTGATCCAGAGTAACACACATCAAGGTGACATATTCGTCTACACCGATGGGTCAGTGGTGAGAAACAGACGTAGTGGTTGGGGTTTTATCGCAAAGGCTAATGGGCGAGTCTTGGAAAAGGAGAGTCTGGCATATGAGACTACCTTGAGTAACTTTGAACTCAGTGTTTTCTTTGGAGACGTGTATTATGTGTGGAGTAATAATGAACACAGTGTTTTCTTTAGAGAATTGTGATGTGTGGAGTAACCTTGAGCATATAGTGTTTTCTTTACAGAAGTATGTTATGTGTTGAGTAGCATTGAACATAGTGTTTTATTTAGATACATTTTTATGTGTGGAGTAACCTTGAGCGTATACTGTTTTCTCTACACGTTTGTGTTGTGTGGAGGTATCTTGAACATAGTGTTTTTAGAAGTGTGTAATGTTTGCAGGAACCGTGAACATATAATGTTTTTTTCAGAAGTGTGTAATGTTTGCAGTAACCTTGAAGATATAGTGTTTTTAGAAGTGTGTAATGTTTGCAGTAACCTTGAACATTTAGTGCTTTCAGGAGTGTATAATGTTTGCTGAAACCTTGAGAATATAGTGTTTTTAGAAGTGTGTAATGTTTGCAGTGACCTTGTTCATTTAGTGTTTTTAGAAATGTGTAATGTTTGCAGTAACCTTGAAGATGTAGTGATTTTAGAACTGTGTAATTTTTGCAGTAACCATGAACACGTAGTGGTTTTAGAAGTGTGGAATGTCTGCAGTAACCTTGAAGATATAGTGTTTTTTCAGAAGTGTGTAATGTTTGCAGTAACCTTGAACGTATAGTTTTTAGAAGTATGTAATGTTTGCAGTAATGTTGAACATATAGTGTTTTTAATGAAACCTTAAAAATATAGTGTTTTTAGAAGTGTGTAATGTTTGCGGTGACCTTGAATATTTAGTGTTTTTAGAAGTGTGTAATGTTTGCAGTAACCTTGAACATATAGTGTTTTAGGAAGTGTGTAATGTTTGCAGGAATCGTGAACATATAGTTTTTTGTTTTGTTTTCAGAAGTGTGTAATGTTTGCAGTAATCTTGAAGATGTAGTGTTTTAAGAAGTGTGTAATTTTTGCAGTAACCATGAACATATATTGTTTTTAGAAGTGTGTAATGTTTGCAGTAACCATGAACATATTGTGTTTTTAGAAATGTGTAATGTTTGCAGTAACCTGAACATATAGTGTTTTAGGAAGTGTGTAATGTTTGTAGTAACCTTGAACATATAGTGTTTTTTTTAATGTGTAATGTTTGCAGTAACCTTGAACATTTAGTGTTTTTAGAAGTGTGTAATGTTTGCAGTAATCTTCAAGATATAGTGTTTTCCTTATAGTGACTCTCAAGAACATTGAAAGACTCAGATAACAATCACACTTAAACTTGCCAAATTCGTTAAATTTTCACAGCAAACGTCCAAGACGTCAAATAACAAATAGAAACACTTTATAAAAGCATGACTTCCAAGGAGATTGAATAAACAGTGGTATCGAATGCTGGGGAAGTCAGATTTATCTAGTGTAGTCTGACCAAATGTAATAAGTCAGAGAACACATTCGTGTTGGTTAATGTTTATGCCCATAACGCGAGTGTGGATTCCCAGAAGTGGCAGTGCTTAAGTGACATATTAGGTCACTAGAGAAATGTTATTTTCTGTGGCGATTTCAACGCTAAAGGCAGATCATGGGGAAATTTTTAATTTCCTCAACACTCAGGGGAGGGAGCTCGAGACTACACATTATGTGATAGCCGGGATTCGCAGGTAAGGGCCAACTCCATACCACGTGTTGTAGAGAAGTTAAGGAGTTCAACAATGAGTGAGTTTCTGGATACAGAATGAGTCAAGCAGCAGATTCAACAACCTGGGATAAGATGTATTCTCAAGTCATTTAGTAACACGTCTACTAATTTATTTTTTTTAATGCAAGGGACATAAATAAGAAACTCTAAAATAAAGATGAGTTATTTCTCTTGGAAGAAAAAATAGCATTAAAAATAATAATTAAAATTGTGAACAACTTCGAACTCACCATATTCCTGCTGCATTGTGACTGCAGGAAAATAAAACACTCATAAACTACGCTGAGTTATAACAATAGTCACATAATTTTTCAGTTCTACAAAGACAATAAATATTCCGGCTCTGTAAATCAGCTAGTCCAAATGAATATCTCTCAAAATAAAGAAGTTAAGGCAATCCAGTTTCAGATACTGCCCGTTGTTGGTCTAAGGTATTAGCCCTTTACACTTATGGGCCGCTGAGGTAAAATATACTGTGGCCATTTACATATTCTTGTGGGCCGCTGAGTTAAAATATACTGTAGCCATTTACACATACTTGTGAGCCGCTGAATTAAAATATACTGTGGCCATTTACAATACTAGTGGGTCGCGGAGGTAAAATATACTATGGCCATTTACACATACTTGTGGGCCGCGGAGGTAAAATATACTGTGGCCATTTACTATACTAGTGGGTCGCTGAGGTAAAATATACTGTGGCCATTTACATATTCTTGTGGGCCGCTGAGTTAAAATATACTGTGGCCATTTACTATACTAGTGGGTCACTGAGGTAAAATATAATATGGCCATTTACACATACTTGTGGGCCGCTGAGGTAAAATATACTGTGGCCATTTACATATTCTTGTGGGCCGCTGAGTTAAAATATACTGTGGCCATTTATACATACTTGTGAGCTGCTGAGTTAAAATATACTGTGGCCATTTACAATACTAGTGGGTCGTGGAGGTAAAATATACTATGGCCATTTACACATACTTGTGGGCCGCGGAGGTAAAATATACTGTGGCCATTTACTATACTAGTGGGTCGCTGACGTAAAATATACTGTGATCATTTACACATACTTGTGGGCCGCTGAGGTAAAATATACAGTGGCCATTTACTATACTAGTGGGTCACTGAGGTAAAATATACTGTGGCCATTTACTATACTTGTGGGTCGCTGAGGTAAAATATACTGTGGCCATTTACACATATTTGTGGGCCAATGAGGTAAAATATACTGTGCTCATTTACACATACTTGTGTGTCGCTGAGGTAAAATATACTGTGGCCATTTACTATACTAATGGGTCGCTGAGGTAAAATATACTGTGGCCATTTACACATATTTGTGGACCAATGAGGTAAAATATACTGTGGCCATTTACACATATTTGTGGGCCACTGAGGTTAAATATACTGTGGCCATTTACTATACTAGTGGGTCGCTGAGGTAAAATATACTGTGACCATTTACTATACTAGTGGGTCGCTGAGGTAAAATATACTGTGACCATTTACACATAGTTGTGGGCCACTGAAGTAAAATATACTGTGCCCATTTACACATACTTGTGTGCCGCTGAGGTAAAATATACTGTGGCCATTTACTATACTAGTGGGTCGCTGAGGTAAAATATACTGTGGCTATTTACTATACTAGTGGGTCGCTGAGGTAAAATATACTGTGGCCATTTACTATACTAGTGGGTCGCTGAGGTAAAATATACTGTGGCCATTTACTATACTAGTGGGTCGCTGAGGTAAAATATACTGTGGCTATTTACACATATTTGTGGGCCAGTGAGGTAAAACATACTGTGACCATTTACACATACTTGTGGGCCGCTGAGGTAAAATATACAGTGGCCATTTACTATACTAGTGGGTCACTGAGGTAAAATATACTGTGGCCATTTACTATACTTGTGGGTCGCTGAGGTAAAATATACTGTGGCCATTTACACATATTTGTGGGCCAGTGAGGTAAAACATACTGTGGCCATTTACATATTCTTGTGGGCCGCTGAGTTAAAATATGCTGTGGCCATTTACTATACTAGTGGGTCGCTGAGGTAAAATATACTGTGGCCATTTACACATATTTGTGGGCCAATGAGGTAAAATATACTGTGACCATTTACGTAGACAGTCAAAATTTTTTGGACATGTTATGAGAAGAAATGGATTGGAGAACTTAGTGACAACTGGCAAGATCGAGGGGAACAGACCAAGAGGAAGACCGAGAGGAAAATACCTGGATGGCTTGGACGAGACAGGAACACTGAGCTGATCCACGACACTGGTGATCGAGTGAAATGGCCAGTCATGACCGCCCACGCTTTCCGGCATGGCACATGATTGATTGATTGATTACACATATTTGTGGGCTGCTGAGGTAAAATATACTGGGGCCATTTACACATACTTGTGGGTCGCTGAGGTAAAATATACTGCAGCCATTTACACATACTTGTGGGTCGCTGAGGTAAAATATACTGCAGCCATTTACACATACTTGTGGGTCACTGAGGTAAAATATACTGCAGCCATTTACACATACTTGTGGATTGCTGAGGTAAAATATACTGCAGCCATTTACACATACTTGTGGGTCGCTGAGGTAAAATATACTGCAGCCATTTACACATACTTGTGGGTCGCTGAGGTAAAATATACTGCAGCCATTTACACATACTTGTGGATTGCTGAGGTAAAATATACTGGGGCCATTTACACATACTTGTGGGTCGCTGAGGTATATTAAATTACAGCCGTTTAGAGATACTTGTGGTCACTGAGGTAAAATATATTGTGGTATTTTTTACATATACTTGTCAGTCACTGAGGTAAAATATACAGCAGTCATTTAGATATACTCGTGGGCTGCTAAGTTCAATATACTGGAGCCATTTATATATACTTGTGGGCTGCTAATTTCGATATACTGGGACGATGTACATATATTTGGCGTCCTCGTGTTGCTGGGGCCCATACGGGGGAGCAAAGAATAGTAATACTGTTGCCTATCATGCACGCCGTAAGAGGCGATTAGGGAGGGTATGGTTCCGTCGCCCAGCTACTGAGTGAGTGTGTGGCGCGACACTGTGAGCTGTGAATTTCGCATGGAATGCTTTTACATCTGTTCGCAGTTTGTAGCGTGAACTACATGTTCGGAACGATGGCGGCCGGCTGTTGCTGGATTGACTGGTTTGCCTTTTCGGTTCACGAGTGCATTTTTCAAGAGACTCCTGGGAGTCATCGCTGGAGCTATGGAGTTCGTGCTTTGTGCGGTGCTTTCGGCGGGTCGCCCTGCGGAAAGAGACCAAGCCATATGGGATAAAACCCGGGTCAATGAAGTCTTTCTGGTGACTGCCGTTTCCATCGACAATGAACTGTATTTCTCGTGGAGGACTTTTGTGTTTGCATTCTGGCGGCGGCATTATGCACAGTGTACCTGTGCGGGCTGTTGGCTTGCCGATACTCCTGTCTATTCCATTGTTCACATACGGCAGTGAGGAGCATTTAGTGTGATATTCACTGGCACAGGAACGGAGCATAATGGGGACGATCCGTTGCCGTGAAGTTGGAACCGCGACTAACTAACTAACTAACTAACTAACTAACTAACTAACTATCTAACTATCTAACTAACTAACTAACTAACTAACTAACATATATTTGGGAAATGCTAAGTTCAATATACTGAGACTATTTCTATATATATGTAGGATGATAAGATCAGTCTACTGAAGTATGTTAATTCACTTGACAGCCACTAAGGTCACTAGAGGATGATAAGGTCTCACACTGACCAGCACCCTAGGACATCTTTTTGTGGTGCAGCCTGTCCACACTCTGATTCTCCAGTCTGCATTAGGTTTTAATAACTGACATACCACTCCACCGATGTGAAGTTCCAGCACCAATCCTACACACCCCGCATATTTCTGACCTATAACGGGGGAAGGAGAGCTCGTCATCAGTTCCCTTTCAAAATATAAAATACTGTTCCAACAATTGTAATCTTCAGCGGCTTTCAAATAAACAATGACACTAATCTAAGCATATCAAAAGAATATAAATCCAAGAAAATTATACTTTTGCAAAACAGATCTTCAAAAATAGATAAGCTTTAAACATGTGTCCGAAGAATTCACAGGGTCTGTATTTAAAGTCGGAACTCACAGATATTTCAGCAAAAGTGTATGACCAAAAATGATTTTCAAAATTGACTGCTAATCTTGCAGTTACCAATCTGTGTCATGCAATTCAAAATTAACCACATGCTGTAGAAGGATGCTCTTTAATTATGCTTTGATAAGCACTAAACACATACACAAAATACAAGGAATAGTCCTTATGTAAACTTAAAAACATCCATGCTTGCATGCTGGTCATTTAAACAGATAAGATAAAATCCTGTTCAACCTTTCTGGGTTATCTCCTTAGTGTCAGAAAGCATTGAAACAAAAACAGACAGGATCTTGCTTTTATCTGAAATTCTTTATGTGGTTCAACATGAGAAATGAAGTTTGGATAAACACTGACTCACTTATCTGTTTCAACGCATTTTATCCTCATACGAGCCTATTTCAGTTCTGTGTTTTAGTCTTTCTGGACTGTAAATTGATTAATCTTATGACTGTTGATGGGTTTTTTTTTTTTACAGGTAAGCTAAATACACAGCATGCTAAAAAAAAAATTTAACTCTGCTCCAGAGTTGACCCAGCCAAATAGTGGTGCCGAAAATTGCTCTCGAACGTAAAAGCGGCTGGCATGATTTTGACCACATCACCATCAAGTTCCGATTGGTCTACGAAATAGCACCATATACCCTCAAGGGGTGGAAAGTGGCCTTTAGTTGTATTTTATTACACATGTCACTCACGCTAAGTTAAAAGTGGGCTTTACTTGTATTTTGTTACAAATGTCACTCACACTAAAATGAAAGTGGCCTTTACGTGTATGTTGTTACACATGCCACTCACGTTAAGTTGAATGTGGCCTTTGTTGTATTTTATCACAAAAGTCACTCACGCTAAATTGGAGGTTGTTTCAAAAAGTTCACTGAATCTTTGACTCATTTCAGCAATTGATTCTATCCAGGAAATTACAGTTTTAAGAAGATGGAAATTATCTTGCCAACAACATTACTGAATAATTTTCTTATTTACTCTCGAACAGAAGTGTTGGAAGCTTGTATGTTGTGCAAGTAGCATCGCCAGAGCTGAAAAATATCTTTGAATGAACGAGTTTTGAGGTACGAGTGTCAAATTTTGTGTTTTGTTTAGGAAACCATCCTCTGAGACATTAACTGTGCTGGGTACTAGACATATTTTTCTGAATTTCCTAGGATTTGTTTGGGGAAAAAAGGTCGGCATGTAAGGGGATGTTATGACCTAATATATGTGAAGGCCTAACACTTTACAGCCGAGCAATAGTATCTGCTACGGAACTAACTATATCTTTAACAATGAAAAAAATGTGAATACTGAAAATCAAAGCTGCCATATTTTCATCTAATCACTATTTTCTCTACTCTTCACTATAAGAATTTTACATTTCTCTTTGTTTAAGATTTGTAGATGTAACATATTGCGAAATGTAGTCAAGAGTAATTCACATTGTAACCATACACTAAGTCACAGGAAGCATGGAAGTAAAAATAGTTGTTAAGAATGACTGCCATATATTTATCAGCAATCATTACACACTGAACATTATGCAGCTTAAAGTAATCAACAAATGCATTTATGATGATCAAAATGCAGTCAGGGGATGCATATATACTAAACAAATATGCAGTGAATGTGTCGCATTTTCTTGGATCTATACATATAAGCTGAACAACTTCCACTTACTTTGGGTTAAACATCAAAACAGGTGAAACTTTGTTTACTGGAGATGAAATGTCATTCATAGAACTGGAAGCACTCAAGTCACTAAAGTTAGTTGGAACAGTCTGCGGAATAGTGTAAATAAACTGTCTATGTAATAATACCAAAATCACATGTAGAATGTTAAATCCAAGTCTCACATTACGGATTTAACATCTTAATTTAGTAGTACAGTCTGCATTAATATGTAAAGAAACATTATTCGATGGGGCTTCAAACGAAAACCTTAAATGTTTGTTTTTGTGTGTGAATATACTCTGGAAAACAAAGGAAAGAACAAATGAATCATTTTTTTTTAAATGTAGTCACCACTACGTTCAATGCGAGTTCTACAGCGTCGATAAAGTGCTTGGATTCCTGGAGAAATTCTCTGGGGTCACTATTTGTTGTACCTGATCCTGTCGCGAATAGCCTTCACAGAAGTCACGCTGTTTTGAAACTTCCCACTCCATTCATACATCTTGTGGACTTACAGGCATGCATCACCATACTGGACCTTCATTCGTCGATGAATTTCTATAGATTTAACCTCTTCACTGATCACAAACGGATAACAGAACGCTCCTCCTCTTTGGTACATGTCAAAAGTGGGGCGGTCATCTTTAAACTGTCTTTATGACGTCACCGTAATCGTCTGCACTGTGATGTCATGTGCTTAACGCTCCTGACATCCTTAACAGTATTGACAGGTTACAGGACAATGCCATGGTTATTGTCATTTATATCACACTTTCTTTTTTTAAATTGAAGCTCCATCGTATATATGTACGTTTCTGGAGTTAATCCAGTCTCATTGATACATAGATACAGAATAATTTTCGGGTAATTACCTGGAATGGAAGGAAGGAAGCCGTAGTATTGCACTGGCTAGTAGGCTTGCCTGCTGGCCATGGTTCGAATCCCCAAAATGTATTGTTGACCTTGGCTACAAGGTCGACCCAAACTTAAACGGGAACCGATACATTTTCTGGGAAGCAGAGTTGGCCAGCATGACAATGACCACGTGACCCACAGAGAGTTAACTGGTCTATACACAATATGGAGCTAGCACCATGTACCCCAAGACGTGGAAAGGGGTAGTTTTCTATGTGTGTGTATGTGCTAGATCTGGAGAGAAGAGATGGCGAGGAAAGGAACTGTTACACCATCTCATCATGTCAAGAACTAGTATGTGTAAATGCCTAATATATCATACATCCATGGCGTCATCTGCTATATATTTATCTCTGCCTTTCAACTATAGGATGTACTTTTTAATGACTGTGCAGTGTTTGAAAATAATGCCGGTCCAAGTTTTGTATCCACCCTCTGTAAAGTTCATGCAACATACAAAACTTGGACCGGCAATATTTTCAACCACTGCACAGTCATTAAATTACACCCTGTATTTAACAATCACCATCTCACAGGATCACCAGAGTCTTGCATAAGGTCTGTGTTCTTATCCTGATTATGAAATATGACCAAGTCATTCAGATATTTATCGCTCTGCCTTTCCCATCAGTTTTGCCAATAGTAACTAAGTTTTCTCATTTATTTCTCCTCACACAAAAATTCCGTCTACGTCTACAAAACAAATACACACCAATGCAAATGAACTACTGCTGCGCCTCGCTCTCCTCATGCGTGCAACCTGCACTGGGTTGTTGAACTGAAAGAGGTTGGTTTTGCCCAGCAGAACCACATCCCCTGGAAAATTGTCAAGAAGATGATTTCAGTCCATGTACAACTTTACTGTCAGTACTGTTGGCAGCACACACAAACAAAACACAGACATAAATAACCATGTAACAACAGTAATGCAGTTTATTAGAAAACGGGATTTGTTTACTCTACAACATTACATGTGGTGGGGCAGCATCAAGACATGGACTAGAAGAAGCCTGTAAGAGTGCACCACGAAGACACGCGACACGGTGTTCGGTCAGTCGGTCATTTTGCCATTACCCCTACCCTGTCCAACCTCATAAGCAAAGGTGCAATTTGGGCCCATCCCAGCTTCAGATTAATAATCCTGAGACAAAATCAAGCACATTTCATAAATTAATTTGAAAGGGGTTGTTGTCCATAGGAAGTTTCTTCTTCTTTATACCCATGGGGAGATAGACCCTCAACCAACTCAGGCCGAACTGTCCTATCTTTGACCATCTCCTACAGCATATGCATGCCCTCTCCAAAATTCATCTCTATCTTTATTTTTCTCTGTGTGTTTTTAGATCTCCCGCTATTTCGTTTGCCTTGTGGTGTGCACACAAGGGAGTGTCTAATTATGACAAGGTAATGGATCCGATCTGTGTTTTTGTCTCTATTATACCATGTGGTCTCCTCTCGTTCACTCTGCTAACCTCTGGGACACCCTCACTCAAGGTGGAGTATCTATACCATTTTAGCCCACCCACCCCCCAATCCGATCAGAGCAGCCAACATATAGTTGTTGGTTATGGTCTCCAACTTCACGATGGTAGGCACAGGATATGTTTTTGGAGTAAGTGGCTATGGTCATCGATTAGTATGATCATTCCTATAAGGGGAAGCAATGGCAAACAACATTCTTTACAGATGCCTGGAAAATCATGTTTTGTCATTTCAAAGAGAAAAGAACTTGGAGGTTTCGGTAAAAACTGAGGTAATCAAGGCAGCTTGCCCAGGCAGTCACTATACAATGTTCAAGCTTCAGACTGACTGAAATGGCCTCCGAGAGACTGTCCTTGGGCATTGGGTTGGAGTCTGTTGATTATAGATTACATGAAACCTGTGGAGGACACATGACCACTCCAGGCCTGACTCCAGCCAGGCTGTATGTGATGTGCTGAACCATGACCTGCTTACATGCTAATGTGTCTCTCCGCAGATGCTCCAGGGCTAATGTTGCACACCTCGCGGACTTCTAAGCTTCAAGAGGGGAAGGACGTCTCTATAAGATCGCCCCCTTGAAGATGGTACTTCGATGTAGCGCCAGGAACAAAGTCTCCACACTGACCTCATTCTGACAGAATCAAGGCCTTTGCAGGACTCAGACGTCCTCAAGGTCAATGCATCGGACTTCAGTGATAAAACCCACTGTCTTTCAGATGAGTCACAAATAACAACAACAATAACAACAACATCTGACAGATACAATTTTTTTAAAAGAATTATTTTGACTCTTTACATTTGAAGAGAAATTGTCTGGTCGAGTGGATACAATGCCAGGCTCCCTTTCAACGGACCCGCGCTGGGTGCAAAAACAGTCCGTGGGGAATGCACAAGCCAGGTGGCCTTAATTCCGTAGGCTCAAGACTCTTTTCCTACACAGCAAGTACTATAGACAGTAGTGACAGCTTTTTTATTTTCGTGTGTGTTGTTTTAAAATTTTTTTACATTGTAAGAGAGACGGATGCAATCCCGCCAATACTAATCAGATTCTATCTCAAGGGTTGGTCTATAACAGATCACTTTCATGTGCATTGGTGTCTTCATAAGTGGTCCAGTCTCCTCCCATGTGTAATACCCATAGGCACATGCAGGTATAGTTGATCTCACACGCTTACCGGAGTCTTGGATCCGGTCTGTATCCTTGTCCTCATTATGCCGTCAGGTCAAGCCATCCTGGTAATTATTTGTTTGTCCTTCCCATTGCTCTTTTCCCATTAAGGGATAATAATATTATGAAAACATGTGATATAGAACTAAAGCAAGTAGAATGAATTAAGTAGGGGAAAGGTTTTTGAAAGGAATGAATAACATTGTCACCAGCTACACTCCACACATAGGCTAAATATATGCATCAAACAAAGGCAACTTGTATGATCATATGGCTTTCATCAGATTCCTTCTCCAGTTTTTGGGCACTCTTCACCTTCAGGCTTATAAAGAGTTAATGATCATTGATTGATCCCCTATCCTTATCATCATCGCGGCAGTGGCGTGCAGAGGTTCTTTGATGCCCGGGGCCAACCCCTTCATTGGATGATGCCCCTAAATTGTTCTTTCCCTAATTCATTCCTCCTCCCTCCCACTGCACTGTGCTGCCCCCTCTCCCTAATTGGATGCCCCCCTCACGGCTGGATGCCCGGGGCCGTTGCACCCCCGCACCACCCATTGCACGCCACTGCATCGCGGTAACCAATCCGAAGACTGATGTTATGGTCATCTGATCTTGTCTCTCCACTGTTTCCTCCATCATAATGTAGCTGGGGCTGGGTAGAACATAGCAGTCATCGTGGCCAGCTGAAAGGCTTCTAGATCGCCTGCTCACGCACCCACATGCTCGAGGTGTCTGCAATGTCGGGTGTCCATCTTCATGCTGCTCGACCTAGACCTCTTCTAGCAGCAACCATGCCTTCCATCTCTTGTCTCCCAAGTAACTGGGACATTGAATATGGTTGAAGTTTTTGTGTCCTCGACATCATGCTCTTTATGAGGCGGTTTTCATCAATGTTCAGGTATTGAAGTGTCAGTGTTTGTCTTCTTCTTGGTCCATGACATTCCAAGAATGTTTCTGTAACATTTAATTGATAAAGTGCCATTGGATGATTAATAGTCTTAAGCGACTTCACATATCTGCCAATGGGCTTATATACAGTAGTTTTCTCTAAGCAACCCCCCTTAATTTGACATATAGTACAACATGTCTGTTGCCATATTAATAACTTTTAAGTTATAACTGTGACGACCCTACTTCCCATTTTCCGCCATCCAATTTTGTTTGGTCCAAACTTATTTTTTGTTTTGCACTGAATCTCACAATCGTATGTTGCAACAGATTGTGAAATTGTCTATGTCTCACAATCATATATTGCCACAAATTGGGAAATTGTCCATGTCTCACAATCGTATATTGCCACAGACTGGGAAATTGTCCATGTCTCACATTCGTATGTTACCACAGATTGGAAAATTGTGCGTGTCTCACAATACATTTGTACATTCCCACAGATTTGGAAATTGTCCATGTCTTACAATCGTATGTTGCCACATAGTCCATGTCTCACAATCGTATGTTGGCACAGTTTGGGAAATTGTCCATGTCTCACAATCGTATGTTGGCACAGTTTGGGAAATTATCCGTGTCTCACAATCGTATGTTGTCACAGAAAGATGCATGTTCTTGAAAACCACTTCAGCTGGTTTGCTAGTGAGTGCCGTAGGTTCTTAGTACTGCATTGTCGTGGCCAGTCTATATCTAACGCCTGTTGAAGTTTCCATCATTGTTGATTATGGTGTAGAGATAATCAAAGTTTCTGACATTGCCAATTTCTTCATTGTTGATTATGGTGTAGAGATAGTCACTGTTTCTGACATTGCCAATTTCTTCATTGTTGATTATGGTGTAGAGATAGTCACTGTTTCTGACATTGCCAATTTCTTCATTGTTGATTATGGTGTAGAGATAATCGCAGTTTCTGACATTGCCAATTTCTTCATTGTTGATTATGGTGTAGAGATAATCGCAGTTTCTGACATTGCCAATTTCTTCATTGTTGATTATGGTGTAGAGATAATCACAGTTTCTGGCATTGCCAATTTCTTCATTGTTGATTATGGTGTAGAGATAATCACAGTTTCTGACATTGCCAATTTCTTTATTGTTGATTATGGTGTAGAAATAATCACAGTTTCTGACATTGCCAATTTCTTCATTGTTGATTATGGAGTAGAGATAATCAAAGTTTCTGACACTGCCAATTTCTTCATTGTTGATTAGGGTGCAGAGATAATCAAGGTTTGTGGCACTGCCAATTTCTTCATTGTTGATTATGGTGTAGAGATAATCGCAGTTTCTCACATTGCCAAATTCTTCATTGTTGATTACGGTGTAGAGATAATCACAGTTTCTGACATTGACAATTTCTTCATTGTTGATTAGGGTGCAGAGATAATCAAGGTTTGTGGCACTGTCACTAATGTCATTATTGATTTAATTGTTAATTAACATGTAGTTTTGTCAGTGGATATTATTTTTGGTTTATTATTTTTAATTTCCCTATTCTCAGCAATTCTATTTAGCTTTGCAAATGTTGAACCCTAATATAAGTACATGTCTGTGTTATACTTTTCTTGCTTACTCAGCCTATTCTTTACTTTTGCCCTGGCAATTTGCTTTAAGGTATTTTCAGTAACAGACACTCATCCTTCTTTTAATAATGGTTCACGAAGATGAAAAATAAGAGAAAGTCTTCACATATATTATCATAAATATATAAAGAAGCCACCGGAAAGTACTCATAATATGCTTACCTTGATTGAGCTGTATTGGTTCTGTAGCATCTATTCCATTAATGGCACACAGCGCTCCTTGCTCGGGATACAAGATGATATCCCCATTAATGTTCTCAATGACACAGTGATTGGACTTGCTATCTGGTCCTCTCAAAACTAAAGACAATGATTTGATTGAGTCAATTAATGGTCTCTATAACACACCGACTAGACTTGCTGTCTGGTCCCCTTACACAATTATAACAGAGATTTCATCTCGTGTCCAGTAATGTTCTCTATAATTCTGGTCCCCTCAAAACTACAGACAATGATAACAGAGATTTGATTATGTCCATTAATGTTCTCTATAACAAAGCGATTAGACTCTGGTCCCCTCAGAACTACAGACAATATCAGATTTGAATAGCCTCAAATGCAATCTTAGACTACACCAAGAATACAGGTAACTTGAGGGTGTTCAAATAACTCCTGTTCTGTCAAATAATTCAGTATAAAGGCTGGCATGAAGTTTTGTGACTTTCTATAAACTAATTCTTGGGAATTTATTGTGATGGTTTCCACTTTACTTCCACGTCCATTTAAAACATCTGCATTATATAAACATTCTTTAGTGGATCAAGATGAAGAAAAATTCAGGAATTCTCTATAGGATCTTAACATCAAAGAAAACTGGCAAGACATCATCATATATTGGAAATTGACATTCTTTAGCCTGTTAAACGTTAAAAAGACATAGAAATCAGGGAGGGTATGGTTTTCTGTAAGAAGAGGCATGAGCTGACCACAACAAAACCAACACAAATGTGAACACAGGACATTCTGGGCATAAGAATGCACGAGGCAGCAGAACTTGTGAGAGATCGAGAGTCTGCCTGGCAGACTGTAATAAGAATGACATTCTGCAAAGGACCAGCAGCACAATGTGGAATTTTGCCAAAGCAGAGCCAGTTACGGTTTTTGTTTTATTTCCAACACCAGAGAAGAGTTATGAACTTGGAGAGGGGATGGAGAGCTCAGCAATACAATTCCCATGTATCCTTATGAACTGTGTTCAAGTGATCTGAGTGTTAATGCCGGGACTTCACAATTAAAACTCAGTCTTGAAGAAGATTCACAAACAACCAACCAGACAATGCAATCTGTACCACATGTTTATTAGTCGCTAATATGATACAACTAGAAAGTCGAATAGAAGCCCTGGAGATGCTGATATACAGAAGAATATGTCGTATTTCATGGAAACAAAAATAATCAAATGCAGAGGTTCTAGAAAAACTAGGAATGGAAATAGAGTTGATGAAAGACATAAAAAAGAGGCAAGTGAAATATTTCGGCCACGTTAAAAGAACATAGCACCATTATAAAAACCATACTGGAGGGCAAGGTTGAGGGTAAGCTAGCAAGAGGTAGACAATGATACAAGTGGGAAGATAATATCAAGAGATGGACGAGCATCAGTCTGACAGAATATACAGTCAAGGCGAGAGACAGACAGTGTTGGAGATCCATAGCAGCCAACTTTCATTATGGAGACGGCACCTGGTTGATGCTTGATTGATGATAAAACTTTGGTCAGATATTTATTTGTGACGTCATTGCATGATGACAGCGATGTGACCAGATATCTTCACATTCCGACATACTTGTTTTGAAATCAGCTGCAGGCCATTTGGAAGCAGACCGCCTTGTGTTGATTTTTTAACAATGGTATGAGAATTGGACGTTCATAAAGCAATGGCAAACTACTGAACACAAAATTGCCTAGACAATCACAAACGACTAAAAAAAATATGCTGGGATTGATTGCAACGCCCTGCAAAGTCATGTATCTGACATCGCATGATATGCGTTCCATGATTCCTAATATCCCATTCACTCAATCCGCATTATTACTTTAACTCCTGTTGCCTCATGATGTTACCATCTTGATTCATTTTTTTTTTTGGTTCGCATATCCTATTACAGGACATTGCTGTCAACACCAGCATTTTACCGCTGTTGTTGATTTCTTGGCAAGATTACCCTTAGTAGTTTGCCATTACTTTCTGAGCGGCCGGCTCACATATTCTATAAGTAACGGGCATGGCGAGAGCCGTTACCGATTCACGCGCAGCTGCGTTTGCTCACGTGGATAAACGGGATTACGGAGACAGTCGCTACGCCTAGGCCAGGGAGGCCGGCCTTGATTCATTAGCCTCAGATATTGAATAATTTGAAGCGAAAACAACTTGTGTACTATAAAGTGATAACATAGCGATACTGACTGGGACAAAATGAGTTAAGTTAGCAAAATAAGAACTTACATCCTAATATGCATTGTTTTCTTGACATTGTGAAATACGGACAAAACTCACCTTTGTAATTATCTTCATGCATATCGTCGACACCAAAATAGGTTTTTCCCTCCTGTAACATTCAGATAATGAAGGCGTTACTATTAATTTACTTTTTTCAAATGTTAAATTTACTTGCCATGACAGAAGAAGACAAAAACTGGACAACAATTGTGGCAAATCATATAATTAACTGAAGCTGAGATACAGGCCATGAAAGGAGAAAGATACTGAATAGTCTGGCATCACATTATGGAAATTATTGAAACACCACATCATAGAAAGATACTGAAACATACCATCATGGAAAGATACTGAAAACCACATCATGGAAAGATACTGAAACATAACATCATGGAAAGATACTGAAACACCGGCATCATGGAATAATACTGAAATACCACATCACGGAAATATACTGAAACATAACATCATGGAAAGATACTGAAATACCACACCACGGAAAGGTACTGAAACATAACATCATGGAAAGATACTGAAACATAACATCATGGAAAGATACTGAAATATAACATCGTGGAAAGATACTGAAACACCACATCATGGAAAGATACTGAAATATAACATCATGGAAAGATACTGGAGTATAACATCATGGAAAGATACTGAAATATCACATCAAGGAAAATACTGAAACATAACATCATGGAAAGATACTGAAACATAACATCATGGAAAGATACTGAAACACAGACATCATGGAAAGATACTGAAATACTACATCACGGAAAGATACTGAAATATAACATCATGGAAAGATACTGAAACGCCACATCATGGAAAGACACTGAAACACCAAATCATGAAAAGACATTGAATAGTCTAGCATCATCCTGCAGTTTTATGACTAATTGTCTAGCATCTATGCATCTATGCAGAAGAACAGGCCATACTCAATTTGTTCTGTTCTGTAAGCGGATTAGTATAGTTGTCGTATTTCTGTTTCAAAAGAATGTATTCCCTTAGTAGATTTAAACACAGAACCCACAAATGATATGTTGCACGATTTATTGCCTGGCATATTTTACTGCATGCTCTTCAAATCAAGCCCGTTATTAATGATTACACTATTTTACAAAACTATTTTAAGTCACTCCCAATGAATGTCAGACAGAGAATACTGAAATGTTACATAGAACCTGTTCTGCTGTATGGTAATCAATCTTGGAATGTGAATGGAAAAAATTAGGAACAGCCTAAAGGCAATGGAGATATGGTTTCTGGGATGAATGTCACGAATGCCTCACAGCCAGAGTAATAAACTAACTTGTCTGGAAGATAAAGAAAGTAGAATATTTTACATACAAGAAAGACACAAGCAGTGTTCTTTGGTCACACTATGAGAAGAGGGACAGTGGAGAACATCGTAAGGCTGAATGATCATGGAGAAGAAGCAGACCAAGAGAAATTATTCTGGATGTTCTAAGATGATGGCATAGAAAAATGTCATCAATGAATTTATCAAGGAACGAAATCTGTTTGTGAAGATACATAAATGACTACACTATTTGGCGGGGCACATCATGATGATGATTACCATATCCCCAATTTGCTGCTGAATGGTGTGTTAATGGGTTTACTTTGTACTTTTATCAGACCTATGAACCACTGAAAAAATAAGTAGAAAATATTTCATTACCCTCAGCTCGTGAAGGACAATTCCAGGTGTGAAGACATCAACAGCGATACCAACGAAGTGTGGAACTTCCAGTCTGATAATAAGTCCGTATGCGCTGGATCTGTAGGGTCCTAGAGACTGCAGGCTGAGGCCTTTATTCTGAATATGTTAAATGTGTATGGCGTTAGTGGTAAGAAACGAGGAGAAAAACAAGAAGCGGAAAGGATTGCGGGGGGGGGGGGGGGGATGCATGAAGAGGAAGTGGAAGCAGAAGGAAAAGGAAGAGGAAAAGAAGAAGGAAAAACATAAAGCGGACAAGGAAGAGAGGGAAAAGAAGAAGAAAGAGACGGAAGAGAAGAGAAGTAGTAGATAAAAAATAAGCAGAAGAAAGAGACGGAAGAGAAGAGAAGAAGTAGATCAAAAATAAGAGGATGATGATGTGGTAGTGGAGGAGGAGAGGTAGTAGCAGCAACAGCAGCAATAACAATAGCAGCAGCAGTTTAGATTATAAATGTGTGGAATACTTTTATCATGGTTGTTAGTGATGCCTTAATGCCATATTGGCTGCAGCCTTTAATATTATCTTCCAAGCATATTTGTAAACTCAAGTATTCTGTTACAATCAAATATTCTGTTATGATAATTTGGCGTGTCCAGTGTGTGCCGCGTGGTTACACACCCGCTTCACACGCCAGTGATCCGGGGCTTGTTTCTGGATCCTGTCAGGGATATGCACTACTGACGAGCTCAAACGAGAGCGAAACTCGAGTATAGTGCTTCCATATTGACGTGGATAGGCCTTAGGTTCATACCAGAATACGATCAGCGTTGCCAGTAGTGGGTTGTGCTCAATATTTAAATTTCAAATCCCGAAACAACCAAATAATCAAGTATTACAGTCAATCCAAGTGAGTAAAAAAAGGAGTTCTTAAAAGCTACATCGAGCCAAAACTGAGGTATGGAAGAGAATCATGAACAATTAGCAGACTTGTGAAGAATTATTGGGAAACTGCGGAGATTTATATAGAAGAATGATGAAAACACAGTGGATGGATAAAAAGAGCAATGAAGATATATTCAAAGAGAACTGGTTACTCTCATCAGAAGAAGACAGTCCACATTCTTTGGGCGTGTCATGAGAAGGGGAATGCTGGAGTATATCGTGACTTTGGGACAGCGTGAAAGGAGGAGAGGCAGGAGGAGAGGCAGGAGGAGAGGCAGGAGGAGAGGCAGGAGGAGAGGCAGGAGGAGAGGCAGGAGGAGAGGCAGGAGGAGAGGCAGGAGGAGACAGAGACGATGTTGGACAGTTTGACATCATGACATTGATGAATATTTTTTTTTTCGCATATCCTTTACAGGACATCGCTGTCAACATCAGCATCTTTCAGCTGATTGTTGATTTCTTGGCAAGATTACACTCAGTAGTTTGCCATTGCTTTCTGAGCGACCGGCTCACATACTTCGTAAGTTACCGACATGGAGAGAACCGCTATCAATTCTCACGCAACGTCACGTTACTCACGAGAGTATACGGGATTACGGAGAAAGTCGTGTAACTCCTCGACCAGGGAGACCGGCATGGAGGAAAGTGGGTATCAGAAATGATTGTTAGTACACAAGACAGCAGGCTGGGCAGGGATATGGTCACCAACACCACACGGTATGAACTTTGAGAAGAAGTAATACAGTACTAAACTGAACATGTATTTCCCTCCTTCTGTCAGGTCTTAGTCAGATATGACTGAGCTACCGTATGACAGTAGACGGTACTACCTGCTTTCTGTCAGCGCCGAATGTTGGGCGGCGCTGACCAAACTCGACACCCCACATTGTGCCAACGGCTTCGGACGGAAGAGCGCAATTGGGAGGGTACAAGCCTTATCCTGGTGCGAGGAAATGCAACCCAAAGACAAAATAAGTCATGGCAGGGCAGACCAGGCCCTAAGCCTTGGTTGGCAGCTGATCTAGGATCGAAGCTCCGACAGGCGGACTGTTAGAGCATTGCTTTGCTGATCCGGCAGCTTCTGCAGCTTGTCTTGTTCCAGATTATAGGTGTCAACTTTCCTCTGGAGTGAACTAGGCAGGCCGAGAGAGGGATCATGCTGCATGGGCAACACATGGTTTCTTTATTTTAGCCCAGGCTTTGTGCTATGGAGAGGCAATAACTCCATCCCTGGTCTTAACCGGTCTCGGAATCAAAGCGAGAGGCAACTGTTACGGGTTATAAGTCCTTGTCAGTTGGCGTAGACATGGGGCGCCACGCGTTGCCTCTGACGGTGGGAGACACCTACAGGTGTCACTGATCAGCTACCGCCCGCCTCAAGCTGGGCAGCCCCCAGCCAATTGGGTGCTGATCCGCCACAGCCTGCCTGCTTCAATGGGTGCTTGGGGCTAGGACAAAATCTGAATCGCAGGCTGTAAAACCAATGCACCAGGTACTAATAAAAAGAATAGAAACCTCAAGCTACGGCTTGCAACCTGGAACGTGAGAACCATGTGTCCAGGATTTTCCACTGACTTGACAAATATTGACGATGTGAGAAAAACGGCTGTGATTGATGCTGAACTCAATCGTCTTAACATTGATATTGCTGGCCTGCAGGAGACTCGCCTCGCTGAGGAAGGGTCACTCAGTGAAAACAATTACACCTTTTTTTGGAAGGGAAGAGGGCAGGCAGAAAAAAGGCAACATGGTGTGGGCTTTGCAGTGAAGAATTCGACTACTGGGAATGATTGATATCCCAGCTGGAGGTAATGAAAGATTATTATCACTGCGCTTGGCAACCTCTTGTGGATTTGCCACCATTCTCACTGCATATGCACCGACACTCGCTTCCTCTGATGATGTGAAGGATACGTTCTATGAGCAGCTAGACTCTGTGATCAAGGCAGTTCCAAAATCCGACTACATTTATATGCTCGGTGATTTCAATGCTCGTGTGGGCAAGGACTCGAGTTCATGGCCAGTGTGCCTTGGAAAATACAACATCGGTCGCATGAATGATAATGGGCAAAGGCTGCTGGAGCATTGCACTAGAAATGACCTATGTATTACAAACTCCTTTTTTAAAACAAAAGAGATGCATAAGGTCACATGGAAACATCCAAGATCCAGCCATTGGCATCAGCTGGACTTCATTATCACACGGAGACAACATCTGAACCATACATCATTAACTCGAAGTTACCACAGTGCTGACTGTGATACAGATCATTCTTTGGTTGTTGCAAGGGTTAGACTGAGACCAAAGAGAATCTACACAGCTAAACACAAGTCTAGCCCCAGGATTAATATTACTAACACTCACGATCCTGGAAAGTGCTTTGAATTTCAACAGCAACTTGAAGACGCTTTCAATGATACATCAGAAAATTGTATAGTAAATGATAAATGGAGTAAACTTAAGGAAACTATTTATAAAACAGCGGTAGGGGTTTACGGCACTGTGGATCATAAGAGGCAGGACTGGTTTGCGGCAAACAGCCAGATACTGCAGCCCTTGATTGATAAAAAGAAGATAGCTCTCTTAAGAAACAAGGAAAGACCAACGCGTAACACTTTGAGTGAGCTGAAGCAAGCGAGGAAGGATGTACAAAAGGCTGCCAGGCAGTGTGCGAATGACTATTGGATCAAGTTATGTGAGTCCATTCAAATCGCAAGTGATAAGGGAAACATCAGAAGCATGTATGAAGGGATAAAGAAAGCCTGTGGTCCAATGATCAAAAGAAGTGCACCGCTGAAAAACTTGACTGGAGAAATCATCATTGATAAGAAACAGCAGATGGATCGATGGGTCGAGCACTATTTAGAGCTTTACTCAAGTGAGACCAAGCTAGCGGATGATGCCCTCAACGCCATAGAGGCCCTACCAACTCTTGACCACCTGGACACACTTCCCACTATAACAGAAGTTAAGTGTGCTATAAATGAGCTTGCATCTGGCAAGGCTCCAGGTAAGGATGGGATTCCAATAGAGGTAATCAGGAGTGGGCAAGACACACTCGCTCTACAGATCCACCAGCTAATAGAGCTATGCTGGCGAGAAGGACAAGTCCCACAGGATTTCAAAGATTCAAACATCATAACGCTGTACAAGAACAAGGGAGATCGGAGCGACTGTAACAACTATAGGGGTATCTCACTTCTGTGTATTGTTGGGAAAGTATTTGCCAGAATTGTCCTGCACAGACTTCAAGTCCTGTGAGATCAAGTCTACCCCGAATCACAGTGCGGCTTCCGTCAGAACCGGTCTACCATTGATATGATATTTTCATTGCGACAGATGCAAGAAAAATGCCGGGAACAAAATCAGCCACTGTTTATTGCCTTCATCGACCTCACAAAGGCATTCGATTTGGTCAGTAGTCAGGGTCTGTACAAAGCACTAAATAAGACTGGCTGCCCACCAACTCTTCTGTCCATTGTGGAATCGTTCCACACAGGCATGAAGGTATAATCAAGTATGATGGCTCAACTTCAGAAGAGTTTGAAATCAAGAGTGGAGTTAAGCAAGGTTGTGTACTAACCCCCACCCTCTTTGGGATATACTTTTCACTTCTACTGAAATATGCCTTTCGTGATCAGGATGACGGTATATACATTCACTCACGCTCAGATGGTGGCCTCTATAATGCTCAGAGATTGAAGGCCAAGACCAAAATTAGCAGGGTACTAATCAGAGAGTTGCTTTTTGCGGATGATGCTGCGATTACGACCCACTCTGAGGAAGAATTACAACATCTACTATCTGCATTCTCCAATGCTTGTTCTGAATTTGGTTTAACAATTAACAAAAAGAAGACACAGATTATGTCACAAGGTGCACATGGTGTACCATCAATCTTTATTGACGACGCCGAACTGGAGATAGTAGACCATTTTACATATCTAGGATCAGAGGTAAATAGCAAATTATCCCTCGATCAGGAAATCAACATCAGGATTGGCAAGGCAGCAACAACAATGAACATGTTAGCAAAAAGAGTCTGGGAGAACAGGAAGCTTACTGCCAAAACAAAAGTCCTCGTCTACCAAGCCTGTGTCCTTAGTACTCTTCTTTATGGCAGTGAAACCTGGACAACTTACTCACGCCAAGAGAAACGTTTAAACAGCTTTCATATGCGGTGTCTGCGAAGAATACTTGGTATTAAGTGGCAAGACAAAATCACAAATACTGAAGTATTGGAAAGATCAGGTTGTGTGACGGTGTATTCCATGCTCAGTCTTCGTAGACTTAGATGGATAGGACACGTTAGGAGGATGGATGATGGTAGAATACCAAAGGACATCTTTTTTGGTGAATTACAGACGGGTAGGAGATCTCAGGGTCGGCCTCTACTACGATACAAAGATGTGTGTAAGCGGGACATGATTGATACAGGCATTGCTAATGCACATTGGGAGCACGTCGCCGCTGAACGTGTTGCATGGAGGGCAACTATCAGAAATGGAATAAAGACAAAGAAGAAAATGATTGCAGATAAAGCACACACAGAGCGTGAGAGACGTAAGATGGTGCAAAATGGTGGAAGTGACCATGTTTTCACATGCACCTACTGTGGGCAAACATTTGCAGCAAGAATTGGCCTTACCAGCCACACTCGCCACCGCCATGGAATGTAGTTATTAAGCCTTTTTGAAGCACAATGTACCAAACTATCGTCTGTCAAGACGGAAAGGTGCCAATGTAATTTCCCTCCATATGGTATTTTCTCATTAAAGAGCTTTTGAAAATTGCGCAGTTTTAGAAAGATGTGTTATATTTAAACACTTTACAAGTATGACTAATGTTTATTTATATAGACAAGTTTGTAGTTTTGAAAACTGAAAACATAAGAAAGAAAGAAAGAAAGAAAGAAAGAAAGAAAGAAGACAGACAGACAGACAGACAGACAGACAGACAGACAGACAGACAGACAGACAGACAGACAGACAGACAGACAGACAGACGGACAGACAGAAAGCCAACCAGACAGAAAGCCAGCCAGACAGAAAGCCAGCCAGACAGAAAGCCAGCCAGACAGAAAGCCAGACAGACAGACAGACAGACAGACAGACAGACAGACAGACAGAAAGCCAGACAGACAGACAGACAGACAGACAGACAGACAGACAGACAGAAAGCCAGACAGACAGACAGACAGACAGACAGACAGACAGACAGACAGACAGACAGACAGACAGACAGACAGACAGACAGACAGAAAAAGGTGAAGTAAGGAAGGATGGATGGATGGTATGAAGGAACTGTTATAAATTTACCTCCAAGCTCTCACACCACTTCTCTATCCACGTCTGTGTCAGCTGATTTGCCTGTAAGCAGAGTACTCTCGTATTACAAATATTCATGAAGATGGGCGTGATGGAGGATGATAATAATGACGATGATAATGATGAGGAGGAGGAAACGGATAATAATGATGATGATAACATCTCGTTAACAATGAGCAGGCAACTCTTGACAGTGCATTGTTTTAAGGACAGGGAGTCCAATTGGTTACGTCGCCTGTCTTGCACACCACAAGTTGTGAGTTCAATTATGGCTATCGACGTTTCGGTTCATGAGTGAAATTTCTCGGAGGTCGTCGCTGCAGCTACGGAGGTCGTGCTTTCTGCGATGCTTTTGGCAGGCCACCCTGCGTAAAGTGACCGAAACATATGGGATAATACCCAACGCAATGAAGTCAATCCTCTCGCCTTTAAAACGCCTCTTTGGGACAAAGGCAGGTCCATGTCTTTAGCCTAGAATATGTGCAAGGCCTAAAGCTTCACAGAATCTCTGATAACAGCCGGGTGCTCATGGGCTCAAACTCCCATCGTAGCAGACTTTAAAATTGACATCGGCTTCCAGGCTCTCCCAGTGTACAATAGGCACCAGGAAATGTGAAAAGTAAATGAGGGATAAAGACCACATCTCGACTTGAGCTATGATTGTTTTTGTTTTTTTCTCATATCCTTTTACAGGACATCGCTGTTGTCACAATCTCTTTTGCAACAGAATGAGATTGGCCGTTGTCTAGATCCTGATGCTCCTTCTATATCACTGCAGAGTGTAAGCTGGGTTAGCCCCATGTCCCACAATACAAGTCATTACTTTAGTACACATCTATTAGTCACTGAACAAGATTGCGTTTGCGCACAGAATATCCCTTTAATGATGAATGAACACGGAAACAGGCAACATATATAAATCCAGTAACAGTAATTCCAGAATATATCCTCATCACAACCTAACACTCAAATAACACTGCCTTCTCCAGGCCTTCTTAATCTAATCCACCACGTCAGTTAACCAGCCACTCTCCCCGGCCCGAACTCACTCGATCCAACCTACTCTGGGTCTAGGCCTCAACTAACTATCCAGTCCCCTACCTCCACACAACACTACTCCCCAGCCCAAGCTGTCTGCCTCACAACCACACTAGCGGGCTGACGCCTCCTCGACTCCCCCCTTAAACTCACTGCCTCCAACGGTCCCCGTCTGTCTTCTTATTTGCCCTTTCCGGGGACCTTACCACCCAGCCTCATTTTACCTCCGTCTATTATTTCTCAGTTTAAACAATATAAAATGACACAAAGTAGTGCAGCTTTACATAACAGAGTTACGACACACACAGAACGTTGCGGCGGTTAGCCTTCATCAGCAAACAAACACATTCACAAACACAACATACAGTCAAGGAGAACTCCTGTGACTACATTAGAAGGTGATGACAGGACGAGAGGAACAAATGCATGGAAAAATGGAAGCAATGAAGAGAAAATGAGAATTGACAAAATGTTAATTGAAAAGAATGTTAGTTGAAGAAAATGTTTAATAGAAAAACTGTTTATAGAGAAAAAAATCTGCATACTCACCTCACAACCTCACCTGCGTGGTGGTTGTGTCTTATCTATGCCTGTCTGCGTGGTGGGTGTGTCTGTATGTATGTTGTGTTTGTGAATGTGTTTGTTTGCTGATGAAGGCTAACCGCCGCAACGTTCTGTATGTGTCGTAACTCTGTTATGTAAAGCTGCACTACTTTGTGTCATTTTATATTGTTTAAACTTTCACAGCTTTACCGCAGTTCCACCAAATTGTATGCATATTATTTCTCAGGGCCGGTTAGCTTGTTTATATAGTACCACTTTCGCTTAGGTCCATCACGCCCAATGTTAATGAACCCAGACATGTTACAGCTGTCAACATCAGCATCTTTCGGCTGATTGTTGATTTCTTGGCAAGGTAACGTTCAGTAGTTTGCGAGCTATGATTGACCTGTAAAAATATGGTGTTAGCACCGTGTACCCAATACTCCGCCAGATGCGAAAAAGGGCGCATTTCCTTAATTACTAGCACTTCACACCAAGGCGGAATATCTTTATCTTTTACAGCCTTGGAACTGTCTTGCTTGTTCTATTTCATCTTGGCAGACTGAATCGCGGAATCAGTTACAGGATCACAGAATTAGTTACATAATCAAAGAATTTATTTAAGAATAACAGCTTAAGTTACAGAATCACAGAATACATTACAGAATCACATAATATATTACAGAATTACAGATTAAGTTACAAAATCACATATTCAGTTACAGAATCACAGAATAAGTTATAGAATAGCATAATATATTACAGAATCACAGATTAATTTACAAAATCACATATTCAGTTACAGAATCACAGAATAAGTTATAGAATCACATAATATATTACAGAATCACAGATTAAGTTACAAAATCACATATTCAGTTACAGATTCACAGAATAAGTTACATAATCACAGAATAAGTTACAGACTAAGTTACATAAATACAGAATAAGTTACTGATTAAGTTACATAATCACAGAATAAGTTACAGAATAAGTTATAGAATCGCAGATTCAGTTACAGAACAAGTTATATAATCACAGAATAAGTTACAGAATCATATATTCTGTCAGAGAATCAGTTACAGAATAAGATAAAGAATCAGTTAAATAATCACAGATTCAGTTACAGTATCACAGAATAAGTTACAGAATCACATAATAAACTACAAAATCCCAGATTTAGTTACAGAATCACAGAATCAGTTACTTAATAAGATACAGATTCAGTTACAGTGAAAGCCATCCTTACCTTGGCTTCATTCTCTTTCAACTTTTCAGTGATCATAGAGCCAGTGTCATGAGCCGGCATCTTCTGAAACATTCAGACAGGAATGTGTTACACTTTTTGTCAATACAAATGTCAAACTAAACTGGCTTGCGCACAGCAAAGCAAAACGTGGTGAGTTTAAAGCCACGTGTAGCTTCGGTGCCAATGAGTTTAAGAGGGGAGGAAACATTGTCTTTCATAAGCCAGGGGATCAACATAGCACCACCTTTCACTGCACTCTGTACAGCTTGCTTCCAAATATGTCTGTCCCTTGCAAGTTTCTGCCAGGGCTTTTGTTGTCTATATATGAACGTTATCATTCATATTTTTGCTCTTCTTTTTTCTACAACTTTATACCTATATAATCATATATTCTAACATTATTTTCTTATACAATCATGTAAGCTAACATTATTTACCTATACAGTCATGTATTCTAACATTATTTACTTTTGTGATCATGTATTTGAGTGTTGAGATGCTACATTGAACCTGTACTTTTATATGGATGTGAAGCGTGGACAATGAGCAGTCAGGCTGAAAAACATCCGATGGCTGTAGAGATGTGGTTTCTGAGGAAAATGCAAAGAATACCATGGACAGCCAGAAAGACCAATGAACAAGTCCTTCAAGAAACAAATGAAGATCGTAAATTGATTAGAGAAATTAGACGTAGACAGTCGAAATTTTTTGGGCATGTTATGAGAAGAAATGGATTGGAGAATTTGGTGACAACTGGTAAGATCGAGGGGAACAGTACAAGGGGAAGACCTAGAAGCAAGTACTTGGATGGCTTGGCCTTGTGGCATGGTCGAGACAGATCCACGGACTCTGGTGATCGAGTGAGATAGCAGAACATGACCGCCCACGCTTATCGGCATGGCGCATGATGGATGGATGGATGGATCATGTATTATAACATTATTTACCTACACAATTATTAACATTATTTACCTATGTGATCTTCTTTTTTCTAAATCGTTATACCTATACAATCATGTATACTAACATTATTTACTTGTACAATCATGTATTCTAACATTATTTACATGTACAATCATGTATTCTAACATTATTTACAAAAAAAGTCGCTTAAAAGTCGACAGGGTCGACTTCATCGCACCGGGTTTTATCCCATATGGCTCGGTCTCTTTCCGCAGCGCGGAAAGCGTCGCACAAAGCACGAACTCCGTAGCTTTTAGCGACGGTCCACAGGAGTCTCCGAAACATTTAACTCGTAAACCGAAGGGTGCGGCCCGGAATCGAACCCACAACCTTCGGAGCACGAGTCAAACGGCTTGACCACTTCGCCACAGAGACTCTCAGTAACATTATTTACATTTATGATAATGTATTCTAACATTATTTATCTATACAATTACTAACATTATTTATCTATGCAATCATGTATTCTAACATTATTTACCTGTACAATATATGTATTGTAACATTATTTACTTGTACAATCATGTATTCTAACATTACTTACCTGTACAATCATGTATTCTAACATTATTTACATTTATGATCATGTATTCTAACATTATTTACCTATACAATTATTAACATTATTTACTTAGACAATCATGTATTCTAACATTATTTACTTATACAATCATGTATTCTAACATTATTTACATATACAATCATGTATTCTAACATTATTTACCCGTACAATCATGTATTCTATCATTATTTACATATACAATCATGTATTCTAACATTATTTACCCTACAATCATGTATTCTAACATTATTTGCCTATACAATCATTAACATTACTTAGGTATACAATCATGTATTCTATCATTATTTACATATACAATCATGTATTCTAACATTATTTACCCTACAATCATGTATTCTAGCATTATTTACCTATACAATCATTAACATTATTTACCTATACAATCATTAACATTATTTACCCATACAATCATTAACATTATTTACCTATACAATCATTAACATTATTTATCTATACAATCATGTATTCTAACATTATTTACCTATACAATCATTAACATTATTTACCTATACAATCATTAACATTATTTATCTATATAATCATGTATTCTAACTTTATTTACCTCTACAATCATGTATTCTAACTTTATTTACCTCTACAATCATGCATTCTAACATTATTTACCTATGTGATCATGTACTCTAATGTTATTGTAATTCACGTACATGTGCCATCATTTATTAAACTATTCCAAATTGAAGCCTGACTAATATACTGCTACTGCATACATACATACAACTGCTAGAAATACAAATACTGACAACTACAAATGCATAATAAGTTATAGCAAACACAGATTAGTGTTATAGATAATAAATAAGTACAGAACAGCTGCACAAGAGTAATTGGTGCTTTACTGAAACTAAATATTATAATCAGATTGTTGACAAAAGATAAGAAAAAGCTGAACTGAAAACTGAGAAAAGTTACACGTTTTGCAAGAGAATGTACAAAGAAGATTTCTAAAGCTAATACAATACAAAGACTATTATGGACTGACCTACGACATAAAGAAATATCAAAGAGAGCACTGGATAATACAATACTGGAGGGAAAAAAAAAGAAAAGGATAGACCAAGGACAACATTTACAAAATAAGCACAGATCAATCAATGCAGACATACTCGGATATGAAATTTAATAATAAGTAAGTTAGTTGCATATCCTTTACAGGACGTAGCAGTCAACACCAGCACGTTTTGGCTGTTTGTAATTCCTGGACAAGTTTAGTTACAGTAGTTTGCCATTGCTTCCTGAACGGCCGGCACTCACGCCATTGTATGGAAACAATCACAAGGCGTTCTGCTTCCAAATCGCCCGATGTGTTTCGAACGCGATATGAAGGAATACGAATTATATTCGTTAATTCCTTCGCCACAGAGGAGGCGAAATTATACAGAAGGGCACAATATGGACAATTGTCGAATGGAATGATCTGGACATGCTCATGATCAGCCACGAGTGGATATATCTATATCTATAAAAGGCGATGTATGTATGTATGTATGTATGTATGTATGTCTGTCTGTCTGTCTGTTCGTGCGTGCGTGCGTGCATGCATGCGTGCATACCTGTGTGCGCGTATACGTGTGTGTGTGTTTGTATGTATGTGTGTGTGGGTGGGTGGGTGGGTGGGTGGATGGATGGATGGATGGATGGAAGGATGGATGGATGGATGGATGGGTGGGTGGGTGGGTGGATGGATGGATGGATGGATGGATGGATGTATGTATGTATGTATGTATGTATGTATGTATGTATGTATGTATGTATGTATGTATGTATGTATGTATGTATGTATGTATGTATGTATATATGTATGTATGTATGGATGGATGGATGGATGTATGTGGGTCCATTCTTTATGTGTTCGCGAATAGTCCATCCGATTGAGATGAAATTTTCTACACGTCTTCTTCTCATTCCAGTGGAACCAACTGTCATAGTTGTTTTTAGTGTACTATCAGCTATTACCATACTAAAATTTAATTTTGTAATTACATGACTGAACATAAGAAAATATAAAACAAAGGACATAACTTTTAGTAGCATTGTTATATCTTAAGTTAAGTCCCCTGGCTATAGATAGATAGATAGATAGATAGATAGATAGATAGATAGATAGATAGATAGATAGATAGATAGATAGATAGATAGATAGATAGATAGATAGATAGATAGATAGATAGATAGATAGATAGATAGATAGATAGATACATACATACATACATACATACATACATACATACATACATACATACATACATACATACATACATACATACATACATACATACATACATACATACATACATACATACATACATACATACATACATACATACATACATACATACATACATACATACATAGATACATAGACAGACAGACAGACAGACAGACAGACAGATAGACAGACAGATCCCCGCCAGGGCCTGGGCGAAGCCGTCCGGGTCAGACAGACAGACAGACAGACAGACGGACGGACGGACAGAGACAGACAGACAGACAGACAGACAGGCAGGCAGACAGACAGACAGACAGGCAGACAGACAGACAGACAGTCGGGAACGGAAACTTATATGACTACTTATATGAATTAAATGAGATGCTCCCCACCAGGAGCTGGGCGAAGCCGGGCCGGGTCAGACAGACAGACAAGCAGACAGACAGACAGATCCCCGCCAGGGCCTGGGCGAAGCCGGGCCGGGTCAGCTAGTGTGTGTGTGTGTGTGTGTGTGTATATATATATATATATATATATTAGTTTTATGATCGCTGGCCTGGAACTCAGGCGTAGTCTACACATTTGCTACTTGTAGGAGTGCTCGGGGCTGATTTAACGTGAGGGTCCGTTTTCCCAATATCAGTGTCCCTCGCCATCAGGGGAACCCACTCTGACTTCAGAGATACTTGCTATTTACGCCCCAATTCAAGGACAAGAAATCCAAATTAAAATTATGATAATGATCACATTACAGTAATGGTTGAAAAAGAAATATCACAGTACATACAATCTTCTCTAAGCACAATATGAGCAAAGAATTGTAAAAAAAACACACACACACACAAATGGCATAGGTATGTGTGTGTGTGTGTGCTCGCGCTTGCGTGTGTGTGTGTGCGCGCGTGTGTCTATGTCTGTCTGTATGTGTATGTCTGTGTGTCTGTATCTATGTCTGTCTGTGTGTTGGGTGTGTATGTATCTATGCCTGTCTGCGTGGTGGGTGTGTAAGTATCTATGTCTGTCTGCGTGGTGGGTGTGTCTGTATATATGTCTGTCTGTGTGGTGGGTGCGTAAGTATCTATGTCTGTCTGCGTGATGGGTGTGTCTTATCTATACCTGTCTGCGTGGTGGGTGTGTCTGTATCTATGTCTGTCTGCGTGGTGGGTGTGCCTGTATCTATGTCTGTCTGTGTGGTGGGTGTGTCTTATCTATACCTGTCTGCGTGGTGGGTGTGTCTGTATCTATGTCTGTCTGCGTGGTGGGTGTGCCTGTATCTATGTCTGTCTGCGTGGTGGGTGTGTCTTATCTATACCTGTCTGCGTGGTGGGTGTGCCTGTATCTATGTCTGTCTGTGTGGTGGGTGTGCCTGTATGTCTGTCTGCGTGGTGGGTGTGTCTTATCTATACCTGTCTGCGTGGTGGGTGTGCCTGTATCTATGTCTGTCTGTGTGGTGGGTGTGCCTGTATCTATGTCTGTCTGTGTGGTGGGTGTGCCTGTATCTATGTCTGTCTGTGTGATGGGTGTGCCTGTATCTATGTCTGTCTGTGTGGTGGGTGTGTATGTATCTATGTCTGTCTGTGTGGTGGGTGTGTATGTATCTATGTCTGTCTGCGTGGTGGGTGTGTATGTATCTATGTCTCTCTGTGTGGTGGGTGTGCCTGTATCTATGTATGTCTGCGTGGTGGGTGTGCCTGTATCTATGTCTGTCTGTGTGGTGGGTGTGCCTGTATCTATGTCTGTCTGTGTGGTGGGTGTGCCTGTATCTATGTCTGTCTGTGTGGTGGGTGTGCCTGTATATATGTCTGTCTGCGTGGTGGTTGTGTCTTATCTATGTCTGTCTGCGTGGTGGGTGTGTCTGTATATATGTCTGTCTGCGTGGTGGGTGTGCCTGTATCTATGTATGTCTGTGTGGTGGGTGTGCCTGTATCTATGTCTGTCTGCGTGGTGGGTGTGTCTTATCTATACCTGTCTGCGTGGTGGGTGTGCCTGTATCTATGTCTGTCTGTGTGGTGGGTGTGCCTGTATGTCTGTCTGCGTGGTGGGTGTGTCTTATCTATACCTGTCTGCGTGGTGGGTGTGCCTGTATCTATGTCTGTCTGTGTGGTGGGTGTGCCTGTATCTATGTCTGTCTGTGTGGTGGGTGTGCCTGTATCTATGTCTGTCTGTGTGATGGGTGTGCCTGTATCTATGTCTGTCTGTGTGGTGGGTGTGTATGTATCTATGTCTGTCTGTGTGATGGGTGTGTATGTATCTATGTCTGTCTGCGTGGTGGGTGTGTATGTATCTATGTCTCTCTGTGTGGTGGGTGTGCCTGTATCTATGTATGTCTGCGTGGTGGGTGTGCCTGTATCTATGTCTGTCTGTGTGGTGGGTGTGCCTGTATCTATGTCTGTCTGTGTGGTGGGTGTGCCTGTATCTATGTCTGTCTGTGTGGTGGGTGTGCCTGTATCTATGTCTGTCTGTGTGGTGGGTGTGCCTGTATCTATGTCTGTCTGTGTGGTGGGTGTGTCTGTATCTATGTCTGTCTGTGTGGTGGGTGTGTCTGTATCTATGTCTGTCTGTGTGGTGGGTGTGTAAGTATCTATGTCTGTCTGCGTGGTGGTTGTGTCTTATCTATGCCTGTCTGCGTGGTGGGTGTGTCTGTATATATGTCTGTCTGCGTGGTGGTTGTGTCTTATCTATGTCTGTCTGCGTGGTGGGTGTGTCTGTATATATGTCTGTCTGCGTGGTGGGTGTGCCTGTATCTATGTATGTCTGTGTGGTGGGTGTGCCTGTATCTATGTCTGTCTGCGTGGTGGGTGTGTCTTATCTATGCCTGTCTGCGTGGTGGGTGTGCCTGTATCTATGTCTGTCTGCGTGGTGGGTGTGTCTTATCTATGCCTGTCTGCGTGGTGGGTGTGTATGTATCTATGTCTGTCTGCGTGGTGGGTGTGTCTGTATCCATGTCTGTCTGTGTGGTGGGTGTGTCTGTATATATGTCTGTCTGTGTCTAACGCTGTCTCTGCGTGTCTATGTGCACATCTGTGTATGTCTGTGTGTGTCTATGTGTGTGTCTGTCTGTCTGTCTGAGGTGTGTGTACTTTCTCTCTCTCTCTCTCTCTCTCTCTCTCTCTCTCTCTCTCTCTCTCTCTCTCTCTGTATGTGTTTTTGTCTCTGTCATTGTCTCTATGTCTGTCTGTCTGCCTCCGAGGGTGTCTGTGTGTGTGTATCTGTGTCTCTCTGTATAACTGTCTCCCTCCGAGGGCGTATGTGGGTGTGTGTGTCTGTCTCTGTAAGTGTATGTGTGTGTATGTGTCAGCCTCTGTCTCCGTGGGTGTGTGTCTGGGTCTGTGTCTGTCTGTGTGTGTGTGTGTGTGTGTGTGTGTGTGTGTGTGTGTGTGTGTGTGTGTGTGTGTGTGTGTGTGTGTCCGTCTCTGTGTGTGACTGTCGCTGTATGTATATGTCTGTCTGTCATGGAACTGCTGAGAAGTCACCTGGTAAAACTCCCAAAAGTCCAATTCCCCTTTGCAGTCAGTCTAGAACAGCCGATCTAGTCGAAGGGCTACAACCGAGGTATAAATCTACCCCACGCAAGGGCGATTGGTGGCCCTTGACTTCTAGGCTGTTCGGGTGAGTAAAGCTCAACCCAACCGGGTCCGCTAACGCATTCGCAATAACCTTCTCAGAACAAAGACAGGCTGAGTTGAGATCCGGCTTTGCTAGTAAGACGTGGTTTTGGGACGACTGTGTTAATTTCGTAAATGGGAAAGAGGATGCCATTGTCTTGTTGTTTGTTAAAGAAAACGGACACAACGTCCAGTGTTGGGACGGGAGCTCCTCAATTCTGAATGCACAGTTTGTCTTAAGGTTCTATCTTCTGAGAGACTTACTTGACGGGACCAGAGAAAGATGACTTGGTGAGGGTGGCAAAATGGCTGGCCTACCTAAGTGACGGAAAGTGCTGCTTCTACACTACACCACGTGCCGGGAAGTCACTACGCCACAGTCCAGGACCCGTCTCAACCGCTAACTGATCCTCAGTCAGTCCACCAAGTATTATGAGGGCTACTCACGGGCGAGTATCGTGTCCTCTTGTCTGTGATCAGTTTTGACATTGTGACCCACTAGCCAAACGGGTAGAGAAGAACTACATTACCCTTTATTTCAGGATGGCCTGGTGTTCCGGGAACAGTCTACCATTTCGTAATAGGAACATTGGTGACCTTCATTACAGGGTCACGCGCTACCGGTACTGACTTTGAGTGACAGAGTCCACTTGAACTGTGCCAACTTTCTGTGCTTATAGGCCCAGTTATACCCATCCTGATCCCATTAGAGACCACCATCTATTTCCAGAACTTTGACATTGTTACATGTGTGTTAAATGTTATTGTGGCTTCTTAGGACCGTTGTCTAGCACAGGCCTTACCCGTGAATCTTGAAGGACAGGCCTTACCAGTGAAGCTTGAATGACCGGCCTTCAGAACTTCTACAGGGATGTTAGTCATCACGTACCACCGCAACTAAGAGTCACCACATTGACATGTTAGTCATTCCAGTTGAGTCTACACCTCGGCAGAGACATTCCACGCTACGTGTGCAGATGAGTGACCTCTTTAACCTTGTGGTGTCGTACCCAGTGTACAGTGATGAGTGAGACGGCCTGAGACTAATCCAGATAGCCATTTCTTCTATCGCTGGCGGTGGCCAGGATTCTCTCATGAACATTCCCCTTGTTGATAATCCTCTTGTACATTATATCATCTAGTCATTATGTGTAGACACCAGAGTCGTGTCATCTGTTCTGGATGAGAGGTGAAAAGGGTATTGTCCAGCGGTTGATAGTGAGAGAGACAGGAATCCACGGGCTGGTGGGATCTGTAGACTGAGATTTATTGTATTCCCAGAGTGCATCTATCCCGTTATTAAGATGTAATAGTATGCTTCCCTCACCCCAGGAAATACTACGACACTGTCTCTGTCTGAGTGTGTCTGTATGCGTGTGTGTCTGTCACTGTATGTATGTATCTTTGTGAGTGTATCTGTCTATAAGTGTGTGTGTGTCTGAGTATGCGTCTGTGTATGTGTGTGTGTGTGTGTGTGTGTCACTGTCTGTGTGTGTGTGTGTGTGTGTGTGTGTGTGTGTGTGTGTGTGTGTGTGTGTGTGTGTGTGTGTGTGTTTGCGCGCGCGTATGTGGAGGGGTGACCAAGTAAGTAGATGCACAAGAGCACTAACCACCGGACCATAACAAATCTAGTATTGTACACTTAACAATAGATGTTATTTTAAACCCATCTTGGATTGTATTTTAGAATAAGATGCCACGTAAAGTACGAGGGCGAGTCAATAAGTAAGTCACACAGTTCTGTGCGATGGCAGGTAAATTTAGTTGGTGTTTTCTACAGGTGTCATTGGGTGACAGGAACATCGAACTTTATATTCCCGTTCGTCAGGTGGCGCTAGGTGTCTCATGCGCATGCGCAGCGCATAACAAAATAGCTACTGTACTTACGGAGTGTACAACCAAAGAGCAACGTGCTGTTGTGTGTTTTCTTTTTTCTTTTTTGTGGGCAAAAGGACTGTCTGCAAAGGACATTCATAAGGAAATGCTTCCTGTTTATGCTGACAAATGTTTGTGCCGTAAAGCGGTGAATAGCTTGGTAGAAACATTTTCTCAAGGATACGAATGACGCAGAAGTTGAATCTGAAGTAAAAACGTGGTTTAGAAAACAGAACACGCAGTTCTATGCAGCCGGTTTGGGAGGACTGATAAAACGATGGGATAAGTGCATCAGTGTTGGTGGAAATTATGTTGAGAAATAAAGGGACAATGTATGTATAAAAATATACTGGTTTCAAGTTGTTATCATATTTAGTCATTTTTCTGCATGCATTTGTGTCTTACTTATTGACTTCCCCTCGTACGTTAACGACATATTTAGCATCGGTGTCAACTCTTTCTATTCCAGACTGTTGTAGAATCCTGTTGATTCCAGTTGTTCACTATTTCTCCACTTGACAAATTAGGTATGTGCTGGTGATGACTTTGTTGCATCCCCATAGGCATTCAGCACACTGGGCAGACAGCACACTAAGCAGACAGCACACTAGGCAGACAGCACACTAGGCAGGCAACACACTTGGCAGACAACACACTGGGTAGACAACACTCTGGTCAGACAACACTCTGGGCAGACAACACACTTGGCAGACAACACTCTGGGCAGACAACACACTGGGCAGACAACACTCTAGGCAGACAACACTCTAGGCAGACAAATCTCTGGGCAGACAACACTCTGAACAGACAACACACTAGACAGACAACACTCTAAACAGACAACACTATAGGCAGACAACACTCTGTGGCAAAACACTCTGGACAGACAACACACTTGGCAGACAACACTCTGGACAGACAACACACTTGGCAGACAACATTCTGGGCAGACAACACACTAGGCAGACAATACTCTAGGCAGACACCACTATAGGCAGACAACACTCTAGGCAGACAACACACTTGGCAGACAACACACCTGGCAGACAACACTATGGGCAGACAACACTATGGGCAGACAACACTCTGGGCAGACAACACTCTGGCAGACAACACACTGGGCAGACAACACACTTGGCAGACAACACACTGGGCAGAGAACACTCTAGGCAGACAACACCCAGAGCAGACACCACTCTGGGCAGACAACACGCTTGGCAGACAACACTCTTGGCAGACAACACATTGGGCAGACAACACTCTGGGCAGACAACACACTACGCAGACAACACTCTACGCAGACAAAACTCTAGGCAGACAACACACTGTGCAGACAACACACTGGACAGACAACACTCTAGGCAGACAACACTCTGGGCAGACAACACACTGGGCAGACAACACACTGGGTAGACAACACACTTAGCAGACAACACACTGGGCAGACAACACTCTGGGCAGAAAACACACTACGCAGACAACACTAAGCAGACAATACTCTGGGCAGACAACACTCTGGGCAGACAACACTCTGGGCAGACAACACACTTGGCATACAGCACTCTAGACAGGCAACTCACTGGGCAGACAATATACTAGGCAGACAACACACTGTGCAGATAACACATTAGGCAGACAAAGCACTAAGCATACAAAACTCTGGACTGACAACTCACTAGGTAGACAACATACTAGGCGCAGACAACACTTTAGGCAGACAATAGACTGGGTAGAGAACAGACTGGGCAGACAATACACTGTGCAGACAATACACTGGGCAGAAAACACACTAGGCAGACAGCACATTGAGCAGACAGCACACTAGGTAGACAACACACTAGATAGACTACACACTAAGCAGACAAAACTCTGGGCTGACAACACACTGAGCAGACAGCACATTATACAGACAAAACACTGGACAGTCAACAAACTGGGCAGACAACACACTGGGCAGACAACACACCAGACAGACAACACACTAGGCAGACAACACACCAGGCAGACAACACACTGGACCAACAACATACTAGGCAGATAGCACACTGGGCAGACAGCACACTTATACCCAGCATAAAATAACACAAAGTAATGCAGCTTTATAGATAGAACACAATTATGGAAACAGTTTCACAGCCTGGGATTCTTAGATAAGTAGCATGTTTTGTTCATTTTGTTTTTTCATTTTCTTTTCATTATTCTCATTTCTTTTCATCTTAACATTCTTATCATTTCTTCTCATCTTGACATTCTTCTCATTCGGTAATCATGCCTTAAAGTGGTCACTGTGGTATCTCGAGAGACTCCGTGGCGAAGTGGTCAAGCCATGTGCCTCGCACTCCGAAGGTTGTGGGTTTGATTCCGGACTACGTCTTTCGCTTCACGAGTGGTTTTTTCTCGGAGATCCTGGGGGTCGTCGCTGGAGCTACGGAGTTCGTGCTTTGTGCGAAACTTTCGGCAGGCCGCCCTACGGAAAGCGACCGAACTATATGGGATAAAACCCGGCGCAATGAAGTCGACCCTCTCAAGTTTTAAGACTTTTTTTTAAAGACTTTAGTATCTTGCCCATGTGTATATGTCGTGTTTTGTGTGTATGTATGCTGTGAACGCTAGTCGCTATAACATCCTATGTTTTCCGTAATTGTGTTCTTTTAAGATGCATTTATTGAAAGACAGAAGATCAGGTTGTTTGGCCATGTCGTTGGTATGCAACACCATCAACTACCATCACTGGCCTTACATCAAAGATCATCTGCGACGAGACCAAGAGGACGTCCAAGAAAATGGATTGACGACATCAAAGACACTGTACAGCTACACGGAATGACACTATCCAGTGCCGCCCATCGGGCGCTGGAGCGCAAATGCTGCTTGCTTGCTTGCGTTCGTTGGCTGTGAACTCCAGCGCGAAGTCCTGTATGATGGATGAAGACATCCTGTTGTCCAACATCAATGTGATGTCATACCTGACCTGAGGTTTGCGTGAGTATCCGTTGTCCCGTGTCTGGCTTATTGGTGTGCAGAATGGTGGTTCCTCGCCGTGCAGGCAGATACTCTCCGACTTCGGAAGACTCAGCGATCCTACTACTGTAGCCAGGACCCCGAAGGGACCTGTTGCCTAGGATGCACGACTAGGACGTGTTAGTAGGTCTTGGCCAGTATAGAACCTGGCCCTGGTGCCTTGGAAACACCTCTGCATCCAATTATTCCTCCCCACGATGCTTGACGGCAAAAATGGAATATGATGATGATGATGATGATGATGATGATGATGATGATGATGATGATGATGATGATGATGATGATGATGATGATGATGATGATGATGATGATGATGATGATGATGAAAGATGCATTACTTCGTGTTAATTTATATTGTTTACATTTCCATAGCTTTACCGCAGTTACACTAATTTTACTCATACTCTATTCCCAGGGTGCTCTCCAAGCGGTGACTGCAAGATGTGGCTGCCGATTGCCTACCATGATCATGTGGAATTTCCACCACTCTCTTGAAGTCACAAAGCATGCACAGTTTGAGTCATCGGCAGACACCACGGTCAATCCTCTTTTTGTATCCAGACTAGTATCATCCCAGAATTATCCGCAAGTTGGTGAATAGAGGACTTGGTCAGTATAAACCCTGACCATAGCACATCAGCCCCTCTGCTTCACTTCTATACCAGGTAACTCATCATACGCTGAACTATGGCTGCAGCGAACATTTACATCTTCTTGACTCTTTCTACGCCAATTAACTAATCTTATATAGACAGGTAACCCCAATTATCAAATACTTTTCTTAACTGATCCAGCGCGAAACTAAAAAGTAGATTTGGAGCAAAAATGGTGCACAAAAATGAACAAATATTATCATATGAATTTGCATTCACTGAGCATTAAACTTACTGAAGATACCGCGAAATGAAACAAATGACACAATAATCCTAGTATGGCTATATATCATCCTTCTGTCCAAATGGGAGGTCACATTTGGCGATATAGTATCCTTCAGCATGGAATCAGTTACGGTGATGAATCTATTACGTTGGTGGTTATGTAGACTATTACGGTGGTGGCTATGTAGACTGTTACGTTGGTGGTTATGTAGACTGTTATAATGATGGTGGTTGTGTAAACTATTACGGTGGTGGATATGTAAACTATTACGGTAGTGGTTATGTAGAATATTACATCATATTACATTGTCTGTTCCAAATATGACTAAAAATAAATAGACTCAAACAGTACGTTTTTCGGCATATCATGCAACAAAAAGCCAACAATTTTTATAGGGCATTTAAATCTTATGAATAAAATTAAATCCATCAAGATGACAGGAAATAAAAGTTGTGTCAGATTTCATTAGACACAAATAAAATAAAAAACTGTTTACATCAGAAAGTAAAACGGTAGCCTTTTTTATACTACATAAATAAAACAACGGCTTTTTTTAAACTACAGAAAACAAAAAAAGCAGCTCTTTTATGGCAGAAAATTTAAGCACGTGTATTTTGCTAATAACAGCTTGTCGGTGAGATTAAAAACAACAACAACAACAACAACAACAAAACAGATTTTAAAAAGTGTTTCAAAATAGTATGTTTTCTAAAATAAGCACACATATAAAGCATTATCAATACAGACAAGTGGTGTTAGATATAAGAAATACCGTGAATGGAAAAACCCGAATAATTTACAAGTAAAGACAGTTAACTATGTGGTGACAGTAAACAATAAGTAAAATATAAAATAGAGACGATCAGACTACTCTCTACTCCCTACTGGTACCTCATATTTAGATGAGGACTGGATGTTGTCTAGAGTAATGACTGATGTTCTGCGAGAACCAGGGACCAAAAGTATGAGGTCCTGACTGGGTAGGGACTGAAACAAGCAGAATAATCAGAACATATAAACTGTTTAAAATGTACTTCGGTTGTTACCAGATTCAGTGCCAAGCAAAAAATAGGTATAGACCAAATACAAATGAATGGCGGAATATGGGAAATTGGGGTGTGTCATAGTTATTACTTAAAAGTTGTTAATATGGTAGCAGACATATTGTATTATATATCACAATTAAAGCATGTTGCTTAGAGAAAACTACTGAATGAATCTCGGTGATATATAAGCCCATGGCAGATACGGGAAGTCGCTTAAGACGATTAATCATCCCATGGCAATAAATCAGTTAAGTTCGTATGTTCACCATTTCTGTAATTGACCTTGTAATATTTTTTGTGTGGATCCCCCCCCCCCCCCTTAATTTACATTTACCGTAGTGCCGTACGTTGTAAGGTATGTACACCGTGTCTGTGTTTATTATCCTTCAATTTTCACAGGAGTTACACATGCAAAACTGTTTTATTTCCTATTGTCATATCCTGCTGCAGCCGTTATTTCTATTATCTATTATTAATGGGCTAATTAAACTACAAATCACATCAATCAGCGGTGGTTTGTTTTTTTTAACCAGTCATTTTTTTCACAGCCCTTGAAGTCATGTTTGCTTCACACATGACTACACCTTTGTGTAATGATGTACGCCATGAATGTCGAACTTGGACAGCAATCTCCCAAATGTGGTGATGAATTCCAAAAGCTTTTAGTGAGATCTTCAGAGTGTCGTGTAATGGTCTACTTTCGTTAACCTCGTCCAGGCACTCGTTGGTTGACTCTGTCCATCCAAAGCATTCATGAAATCGTCTCCGTAACCACAGCCTCAGACCTCAGCGAATGCCCTACACTTTAAAACACCTTCAACATTCACCAACTGACTCCACCGATCCCTGAACCTCTTTATGATTATCTACATCACTGTGCTTAGAACAAGCCTTCCGGTGATCTGTCTCTCCCAGCAGAAGCTGAAAGGTGGGAATGTCTAATTGTCCCTGGTTCAAGCAAGGTAAGCTACATGTCACAACAGTTAAGGCCTGCTGACCCAGTTTTATATTCAAGTCTTAACTCCAACATTCATAATCTAAGAAGATTAATCGACAGATTCCTGCTTCAACTATACTATACCAAACCAGCAATCTTATGAGAAAAGCATTGGACAGTCAAGAGCAGACAACTCAACATCACTGAAATAGCAACAAGAACGTTAACTCACAACTCCAGCCCGCTGTAGCATGTGTTTCAAGCGCTCAATTTCCTCCCTTAGTTCACGGATCAGCTGTACATTGGCATCCTAGAAGAGCATCAATAATACAATGACTATGGTTCATCAACATTACAAGGACTATCAAACATCAATAATTATACAAGGACTATCATTGGCACCTTGCCGTCTTGACAGACGATAGTTTGTGCTCTAAAAAGGCATAATAACTTTTAACTATGGCGGTAGCGAGTGTGGCTGATAAGGCCAATTTGCGCTGTAAATGTCCGTTCACAGTGGGTGCATGTGAACACGTGGTCATTTCCACCATCATGCACCATCTTACGTCTCAAACGCTTGGTGTGTGACTTTTCTGCAATAATTTTCTCCTTTGACTTTATTCCATTTCTGATATTTGCCCTCCATGCAACACGTTCAGCGGCGACTTGCTCCCAATGTGCATTATCAATGCCTGTATCAATCATGTCCCGCTTACACACATCTTTGTATCGTAGTAGAGGCCGACCCTGAGATCTCTTACCCATCCGTAATTCACCAAAAAAGATATCCTTTGGTATTCTACCATCATCCATCCTCCTAAGATGTCCTATCCATCTAAGTCTACGAAGACTGAGCATGGAATAAACTGTCACACAACCTGATCTTTCCAATACTTCAGTATTTGTGATTTTGTCTTGCCACTTAATACCAAGAATTCTTCGCAGACACCGCATATGAAAGCTGTTTAAATTGTTCTCTTGGTGTGAGTAAGTTGTCCAGGTTTCACTGCCATAGAGAAGAGTACTAAGGACACAGGCTTGATAGACAAGGACTTTTGTTTTGGCAGTAAGCTTCCTGTTCTCCCAGACTCTTTTTCTTAACCTGTTCATTGTTGTTGCTGCCTTACCAATCCGGATGTTGATTTCCTGATCTAGGGATAATTTGCTATTTACCACTGATCCTAGATATGTAAAATGGTCTACTATCTCTAGTTCGGCGTCGTCAATAAAGATTGATGGTACCCCATGTGCACCTTGTGACATAATCTGTGTCTTCTTTTTGCTAATTGTTAAACCAAATTCAGAACAAGCATTGGAGAATGCAGATAGTAGACATTGCAATTCTTCCTCAGAGTGGGTCGTAACTGCAGCATCATCTGCAAAAAGCAACTCTCTGATCAGTACCCTCCTAATTTTGGTCTTAGCCTTCAATCTCTGAGCATTGTAGAGGCCGCCATCTGAGCGTGAGTGAATGTATATACCACCATCCTGATCACGAAATGCATATTTCAGTAGAAGTGAAAAGTATATTCCAAAGAGGGTGGGAGCTAGTACACAACCTTGCTTAACTCCACTCTTGATTTCAAATTCTTCAGAAGTTGCACCATCAAACTTGATTATACCCTTCATGCCTGTGTGGAACGATTCCACAATGGACAGAAGAGTTGGTGGGCAGCCAATCTTCTTTAGTGCCTTGAACAGACCCTCACGACTGACCAAATCAAATGCCTTTGTGAGGTCGATGAAGGCAATAAACAGTGGTTGATTCTGTCCACGGCATTTTTCTTGCATTTGTCGCAATGAGAATATCATATCAGTGGTAGACCGGTTCTGTCGAAAGCCACACTTGTGATTCGGGGTAGACTTGATCTCCTAGGACTTGAAGTCTGCGCAGAACAATTCTGGCAAATACTTTTCCAACAATACACAGAAGTGAGATACCCCTATAGTTGTTACAGTCGCTCCGATCTCCCTTGTTCTTGTACAGCGTTATGATGTTTGAATCTTTGAAATCCTGTGGGACTTGTCCTTCACGCCAGCATAGCTCTATTAGCTGGTGGATCTGTAGAGGTAGTGTGTCTTGCCCACTCCTGATAACCTCTATTTGAATCCCATCCTTACCTGGAGCCTTGCCAGAAGCAAGCTCATTTATAGCACACTTAACTTCTGTTATGGTGGGAAGTGTGTCCAGGTGGTCAAGAGTTGGTAGAGCCTCTATGGCGTTAAGGGCATCATCCGCTAGTTTGGTCTCACTTGAGTAAAGCTCCAAATAGTGCTCTACTAACAATCATTATCGTGCCTCGTATTATAACTAGAAAAACAAGTAAAGAACCCTTTTCCCATATTGAGTATATGGTGCTAGCCTCATATTTCTATAGAGTAATCTGCACCCTATTGGCGATGAGGTTAATATCGTACGGGTATTCTTTACTGCCAAAAAAGAATGTCAATTGCAATGAGAAAAAGATTGTTGAAGTACTACATAGAACCTGTCCTTTTGTACGGATGTGGAACGTGGACAATGAGCAGACAAACTGAAAAACAGCTAATAGTTTCTGAGGAAAATGCAAAGAATACCATAGACAGCCAGAAAAACCAATAAGTAAGTCCTACTAGAAGTAAATGAAAACCGTAAATTGATTAGAGAAATTACAACTAGACAGTCAAAATTTTTTGGACACGTTATGAGAAGAAATAAATTAGAGAACTTGGGGACAACTGGAAAGATCGAGGTGAAGAGAACAAGGAGACGGCAGATAAGTAAATATCTGGATGGCTTTACCACGTGGCATGGTCGAAACAAGAACACTAAGCTGATGCATGACTCTGGTGATCGAGTGAGATGGTGAAACATGGCCGCCCACGCTTATCGGCATGGCACATGTGTCAAAGACTTAGGAGAAAGCTCTAAGCTAAGGAGAGCTAAAATAGAGCTTAGGAAGAGGGCAAGTGACGTAACAGGATAGGAGATCAGACAGAAGAGACACAAACGCTATAAATAGCTATAACGGGACACACTTGTGTCAAAAAGGAGGGCAACCAGTACAGATGAGCTGGGGTTACCCAAGAGACTGGGAAACCCACTTCTCGAGGAAGGACCAAGTAATTCTGGTCAGCACAGCCCAGTGCCCAGCACGTAAACTAACGAACGCACGCTGAGCTAATTGCCCATGGCTGAACACGCCACGCTCAGCGGGCTCAGACAGAGACCGGACGGCGTAGGAATCAGACGTGTATCCGCTGGGGATACTTTGTTGTTGTTAAGGACAGTATAATAGTTATATAGTTCAGCTTAGCTTCAGTAGTTGTAATATTAATATCATCTCCTCATTCCATCTTATCTTCATCACATCCTATGATGTTTAATACCGTTGTGGTATTCCGCTCATGGAGCTATTGTATGATCAGCTCCGAATAAAAATGTATCCTTTTGCAAACCATACGAGTTGTCACTTTCATGTAGTGCAAAAGAAGGGAATCCTTGTATGCCTGTCGCAGGTGAGTTGCTGACAACATGATGATGATGATGATGATGATGATGATGATGATGATGATGATGATGATGATGATGATGATGATGATGATGATGATGATGATGATGATGATGATGATGATGATGATGATGATGAGAGCGATGTTATGTACAGGACCTGCTGCATTTTGATGATGATTTTTTTTTCCGCGTTACCATCCTGTTTCAGGATATTGCGGTCAACATCAGCATCTTTCAGCTGTATGTTGATTCCTAGGCTAGATTACGCTCATCAGCATGCCACGACTTTCTGAGCGACCGGCTCCATACTCTCATAAGTCACTGGCGCGACTCGAACCACTTCTAATTCTCGTGCACTCACGTCAACCACGAGAGTATTCGGGGTTACGGAGAAAGCTGCTAACCCCTCGACCAGTGATGATGTCATGTACGATTTGTTTACTTGCAAGTGGTCAATGGAGCGGCTGCTTGGTACTTGAAGACATGTCAGACCTGTGCAGGGTCATTAGCATACTGGACCAGGAGTGTAAGAATTTGCCACAGGTAGCGCTGAATGGGAGGTGCAATAACTGATACGACAGTTCGCGCCCAGGTGATGTAATTATTAACAGGGATGGCTCTGTGCTAAAGGGCAAAAGAAGTGCCTGATGGTTTATAGTACCTGTTAATGGACGGTATTTAGTGCAGGAGAGTCTGGCATATGATACCACAACATCTAGTCTGAGAATGGAGATGAAGGCAGTATTTACAGCAATTCCGCTTGATGGAGGACAAACAGCAAACATATGTTGTGATTATAACAGACTCACGGAACATGCTGAGAAGAGTGAAGACAGGCTTACTTCGTGCAGAGTGTCATGCGTCAATTAAAACATTTAAGATAGGGAGCTTCCGTTCGATCTTTTCCCCAGGACAAGCTGATGTGTTACGAAATGTGCAGGTGGACAAATTAGCTGGATCTACACCTCTGGGTGGGGTAATGGTTCACGATAAGACAGATAGGTCAATTGTGATTGCGTGTATAGCGTGGCAGAATAGATAGATTATCATGGACTGGAGTGAATGATGCCGCAGGGAGTGACCAGAGGATCTGTCCGACACTCAGTTCTCCAAGGAAAGACCAGACTGCACCTGGTACCATTGGCATTGGGACTCTTCGTTTGTTGTTGAATATGAGGACGAAGAGCTTATGGGAATGTCCTGAGTGTTATGATGTCTGTTCTTGACTCAATTCAACAGAGATACGTACAAGTAAAGGCAAGTCTTAGCAAACACTGCCACTAGTATGTGAAATCTTAGGTCTTGACCTATTTTATACTATGGCATAATGAGGTGGGGTTTCCAGTCCCCCCCCCCCCCCCCATGCCATATTTCCCACATTTTACAAAGCTGGGTCGACCCCCAGAGCCGCGCTGGCAGAAGAAAATTAACCCTGCCACTGCCAAGGATTGAACTCAAACCATTGTCTTGGCAGGCAAGAGCTGTAACCTCTACGCCTCTGCAGCCTACGAGGAATGCTGCACTTAATTACAGCTATTTATTGCATGTGTTATTTTCTTTGTACAGACACATTATCACCACAATCACTTGAGCTAACAGGCGGTCTCATTACCTCATTAACTTTTGGCTTGTTGACAATGCTCTTGGCTCTCTGGGCATAGCGAAGCGTGCTGATTGTCTCCCCATAGTAAATACTGGCCGGGGTCACAGCTGGACGGAAGGACAAATCATAAATACATTTTAGGGATAATCCAACATTGATTCAAGGAAACAAATGGTAGTGCAAATACGATGATATAAACATGAATGAACATTATTACAATAACATAAAAAGTAATCAATGAATAGAGAAGAGTGGGTATCTATTAGAAACAAAAGATATGCTAATATGAATTGAACGGGAGACTTCTCTCATATTTAGTTGTTATTTTAGGGTAATTTATCTGTTAGTATTTGATTGTATGAGTTTGTGTATGTACTCAAGATCAGTGGTTCTATTAGGGACGTTCATTTGAAACCCGTTCCAATGGCTCTATTACAAAGGCATGAAAGAAACATTAACAGGTGTGGTAGAATTAAACAAAGCATTCATTTTGAATGAATTATGCACCATGGGTTGGTCAGAAGAAGTCGCCGTAGGCATTCAGGCAAGCATCCCATTGCTTAGGTAGGCCGCGAATGCCGTCCGCAAAAAGAGATTGTGGTTGCTTACTGAACCAAGCGTTTACCGCGTTCATTATGTCTTCATCTGTGTGAAATCGTTGCCCCTTGAGAGCTTTCTTTAGAGGTCCGAACAAATGAAAATCGCATGGTGACAAATCAGGACTACAGGCTGGATGTTGCAGAATTTCCCACTTCTTCCTTTCTAATGCTTCCTGCACAATCTTTGCGACATGCGGACGAGCATTACCGTGCAACAAAATCACACGGCGAGAAAGCATGCTGGGTCGTTTATTCTTGATGGCTTTTTGCAGCTTGTATAGTGTTTGCAAGTAATGGGTAGAGTTGATTTTGACACCAAGTTCTTTAAAGTCGGCCAACAATAGCCCTTCAAGTTAAAAAATGCGCTCAGCATAATCTTACCAGCGGAAACTTGTATCTTGAATTTTTTGGCTTTTGATGATCCAGCATGCTTCCACTGCATGCTCTCTCTTTTGCTGCTCGGCCCAAAGTGGTGATACCATAATTCATCGCCTGCCATTATGCGGATGAGAAATGCATTACCCTCCACTCTGTAACGCAGCAAGTGGTTCAAACATCATCCCATGCGTTCTTCTTTTTGGTGGTCGGTCAACATCCGTGGTACCCAATGTGAACACATCTTCCGATATTGCAGTTTCTTACGAACGACCTTTTGAATTGTCGCAATTGATACATCAAATTCTTTTGCTAGCGAAGGTATGCTTCGACAACGGCTCATCTGTACTGTTGCATCTATTTTGGCGATGGTTTTTTTCTGTTGCAACAATATGCGCTTGACCCGGCCGTCAAATATCTGTCGTAAACTGACGTCCTTTCCGAAACATTCGTGCCCCTTCTGTCACTGTTGTCTTTGACACACATTTGTTACCGTACGCTGCCCGCATTCTTCGATGAATGTCCACTGGTCGACATCCTTCAAATGAAAGAAACTGAATCACCACTCTTTGAGCTTCTTTGGGGGGATTTTGGAACAACCCGGCCATTTTCTCAACGGTCAGAAACAGAACCTATGCATCATGGGACGATAAGCACGTGCTCTTTCATTCATTGGTCAGTACTTATCACATGACTATGACATGATCATGTTCAACGTACGCAATTACGCGCGGTGCTGCACAAACAGATTTCACATGAGTGCCCCTTATAACAATATTGGCTGCCAGGAATAAACAGTTATTAACATGTTCAACTTATTCTCTAATGTATAAGCGGCCCACTTCAATAGGGGTCCTCGTGGCCCATTACCATCTGACAAGCCTGGTCTGTCCGCCACTGCAAGACACCCTGGTCTATCCGCCACTGCCCAAGATGATGTTAGTTTGCGTTCTTTACATGACGTCACAAGCGACCCCAGCATGTAGTGTCTGGATTTCCTAGGCAATTTACGTTCAGTGTTGCTTTCTGAATGGCCACTGCTCATAACATTGTGAATATCAACGCAATGTGAACAGTTTGCATATTGCCTGCGGTTGAATTCAGTCAGAAAAAGTTAGTTTGGTCTGAAAATCGTTGTATATTAATGTGTTCATGTCTCACAGATGTAATTTTGAACTAAGAAAAGTGATTACTGGCATCACAAGTACACTGTTTGGGTTTGTCGTGAGAAGAGGAAAGCTAAGGTACGTCGCCACAAAGGGAAAATGTGAGGGGAGGAGAGGTAGGCGGGGCTATGTGAGAAGATGCTGGACAGTCAGACACCACGGCATGGAGGAAACTCAGTATCAGAAAGGATTGACAGCACAAGGCATGGACTATAAATAGAAGAACGCACGGATGCCTCTTCCAGAAAATCGCCTTTTTCACATGTCTATATGTCCCATAGAGGAGGAGAGCCACATGCCTTATTCCAGTGCGAGGAACTACAACCTAAAGACTAAATGTCATGGCAGAGCAGATCAGACTCTAACTGGTCTAGGATAGAAGCTCCAACAAGAGGACAGTTAGAGCATTGCCTTCCTTATCCGGCAACTTCTACAGCTTGTCTTATGTTAGACGTATTGGTGTTATCTTTCCTCTGGAGTAAACTAGGCAGGCCGAGAGAGGGATTACGCTGGATGGGCAATACATGGACTCTACATTTCAGCCTAGGCTTTGTGCGAAGGAGAGGTATATCTACATTTTACAAACTATCGTCGGTCAAGGCGGCAAGGTGCCAATCAGTGATACGTTCCACAATAAATATATTTTAGAATATACAGATGGCCAAATGAACATTTGAGAACTTACTGGCAATCATGATGGTCTTAAAATATACAGATGACCAAATGAATATTTGAGAACTTACTGGCAATCATGATATTTTTAGATTATACAGATGACCAAATGAACCTTTGAGAACTTACTGGCAATCATGATTGTCTTAGAATACAGAGAAGGCCAAATGAACATTTGAGAACTTACTGGCAATCATGATGGTTTTAGAATTTCCTCCCAGGCTGTCCTTCAGCAGCCAGGTGAGCACTGAGTCTCGGTATGGGATGTATGGTGACCTCACTCTGCGAGCAGAGCTGGGAGTTCTGGGAACATCCAGAAGATCCGTGGATCCACCCAGACTGTACATGGATCCCCCAAGACTCTGAGTTGACCCCATTGTCTCTGTACTTGGTATGAGTAGTGATCTCTCAGCTGCAATGTTACATCTTACAGTCATTTTTCTTTACATGTAATTTTTCTTCACAAGTGATTTTTCTTTACAAGGGATATTTTTGTATAAATTATTATTGGTGGTTAGTAAGAGTCATCATCATCACACCCCGGACAGGTCCAAAGCTGCTCCGACCACCACCTGAACATCTCCGACAGCGTATGTCACCTGATCGTACCAGTTCTATGTTGGCTAAATCAAATGTCTTGTGCTCTTGACTAAATATTCATGTCTGGCGGTTCCCCGCTTCACTCCCATCTCCCTCACTCTGGACTGGGATGCAGATTTCCTTAAAGTCGTCTGTTGGTCCAGCATCGCTTATAGCCCGGATGATGTCTGGCCCGTCCATTGCTCTGTCTGCCTTGATCACCGCCATATTGGCCCACCGATCGGCTCGCTCGGTGTCTTTCACGCCTGGGTGCCCCGGTATATAGATGACAAGCTATTATTATACTTAAACAGTCATCACTCTCTGTGGACAATATGTTAAGTGGCAATATTTTGGGTATATACTGTCATATCGGTCTCCTCTTTCTGCTTCTCCTTCTTCTTCTTCTTCTTCTTCTTCTTCTTCTTCTTCTTCTTCTTCTTCTTCTTCTTCTTCTTCTTCTTCTCCTTCTTCTTTCTTCTTCTTCTACTTCTTCTTCTTCTTCTTCTGTCTTCTTCTTCTTCTTCTTCTTCTTCTTCTTCTTCTTCTTCTTCTTCTTCTTCTTCTTTTCATTATTATTATTATTGTATTTCTTCTTCTTTTTAAAAATATGTTTTTCTTCCTTTATTCTTCTTTATTTCCTTCTCCATCTTTTCTTCTTCTTCTCCTTCATCTTCTTCTTCTTCTTGAGATCGTAATCTATGTTGACTACATTGTCATGACAGAGCTAGAAGTTTAGTGTTAATACATTGAATTTGTATATCCCTCTTGACTTGCTGTACAGAGGACAATCCCACAAACCTTAGTCCACAGGTACTCATCTGTTTCCTTTAAAAAAAAAAAAAGTCGCTTAAAAGTAGACAGGGTCGACTTCATTGCACCAGGTTTTTATCCCATATGGCTCTGTCTCTTTCCGCAGTGCGGAAAGCGTCGCACAAAAGCACGAATTCCATAGCTCCAGCGATGACCCTCAGGAGTCTCCGAAACAATGCACTCGTGAACCGAATGATGCGGCCCGGAATCAAACCCACAACCTTCGGAGCCCGAGGCAGACAGCTTGACCACTTTGCCACGGAGACACGGAGAATATGTTGCCTTGTTATGGACTAAACAGATGAGTAACGTTATTTGCGTGATGACGAAGGCTTAGGCAGCAACGTCCTATGTTTTCCGTAACTGTGTTCAGTAAAGCTGCATTACTTTATGTTATTTAACATTAGTTACATGTCCACAGCTTAACCCCAGTTCCACTAATTTTACAAAGGTGAGCAGAATGGAAATGCTATCCTGTGTGTGTTTATTTATTCAGTCTGTTATATCCTGTCAGCCGGTCTCTCTGGCCGAGGGGTTACACCACTTTCTCCGTAATCCTGTTTATCACGCAGTCTCGTAGCGGGCGAGAACTGGGAGCAGTTCTACCCCCGCTGGTGACTTGCGGGATAACTGAGCCGGCCGCTCAGAAAGCAATGGAAAACTACTGAGCGTAATCTTGCCAAGAAATCAACAGACAGCTGAAGATGCTACTGTTGACAGCGATGTCCTGTAAAAGGATATGCGAATTTTAAAAAAAAAAATCCTGTCATGAACTGACGAATGGTATCTGCTTATCTGCCCCTGAGTATCAAGAGTGTGGTAGATCCAATCAGTATGATTCGCCAAATTTCTGAGAGCTTGATTGTTTTTCCAATATATATCTGATGTACGAAAGATAAGTGGTTGGAAGTGTTGAATGTAAGACACGCCTGCGTGTCCAATGTGTGATCCTTTGAACATAAATTTCATTCGTTCGTTGACTTTTCTTTCTATTTTTTTTTTTCAAACTAAGAACAATTTTTACTTCTTCGTGTTCACATTGTCCCTCCATTTTTTGCAAGAGCATCTGCTTTTTCATTTCTGGGTACTTCACACAAAATGGTACCCACTGCAGTACGATCTGCTTCCTGCCAGCAAGCTCGCTTGGTAAGCCTCTCAGTTGCGGGTGATTCAGTACAGGCAGTGCATTGTCAAGATAACCACCTGAAGGAAGTCAGAGTTGGTGTTATAGGACAGCTGTGCAAGCGACTTGATCACTGCCTCCAGCAATCCAAACCTCTTAAATCATTTCCAACCAACAGAGACCCAACACTCCTCGATCACTCCTCACAGAGACCCAAACCTCCTCCACAAAGAATGGACGATAACATGCTATGAACAGCATATTATAAACATGAATAGTTTTACAGTTAGCTACATGTTCTTTACAGAACGCTCTAGTCAACCCCAGCATTTATTGGCTGTTTATAATTTACTAGGCAATTTTACGTTAAGTAGTTTGCCATTCTTTTCTGAAAAGCCGAAGCCTCATACCATAGTAATCATAGCATAGCGACGTGCTTCCAAATCGTCCACGGCTGGTTTCGAATCCTTGACTCCATATGTCGAGGAGGTGTGAAACTGCGTCTCATTAACACCTTATCAGCAGATGCAGTGGGCTGTGTGGACTCGAGGTATGGTGTCCGCCTCGAGTGCTGGAGGTCCCGGGTTCAAGCCCCGGTGAGGACCGGGATGTTTTTCACGTGGACCTCTAGTAATAAAATTTCCCCTGGTCTCTGGGTAGTGAGATCGGACGCCCGTGTGTATTGTTGCGCACGTAAAAAAATCCCTTGGCAGTTGGAAATTGAAAAAGAGTAGCCTAACGGTGCTGCCCGGACAAAATTTCGAATTAAAATCTACCCAAAGTATTTCAGGATCCTCGCCGGTGCTACGGAGTTCGTGCACTGAGCTGAGTTTCTCCAGACTCAGGTTTGAGTTAGAAGGAGAACGGAGCACTTATGGGTTACACCCGTGTGCCGTGATGTTGATCCATCGACTAAACTAAACTTAGCAGCACATGCAAACTGAATAAATCAGACACAAACAAACAATAAAAACCTACCCAGTGCCTTGATAACATTGCCCAGGGTGACCAAAGACTTGTTGATATTGGCCCCTTCTGTAGTTCTGCCCTTGTAGTCTGCATGATAGTTGGGGTCCGCTCTCTCACTGCAGAATCATATACAAAACATGGCATTGATGAATCCGCTGATTCTGACATTGAAGGAGGCACCATCTAGTCCCCCCTGCTAGTAATTTAATGATTATAAACTGGATTATGAAGACAAAATCAGCACTGCCAGAATTAGAATCCAATGCCGAGGTAGCGGGTTCAACCCCTACACCAGTCAATTTAACTATAATGTTGATTTCTCGTTCTTGACTTGGGGACGTAAATTACACGTACCTTACAAGTCGGAGTGGGTTCGCCTGGTGGCGAGGGACACTGGAAAGCGTGCAAATAAATCGGTCCAGTGCACTAGAAGTAGAAGCACTTGTATAGACTACGCTTGAGTTCAAAGCGAACTAATGTTTTAAAAAAAAAACACAGTAAGGGGTCATAAATCACTGTCTCCGGAGATTCACAAATATATTCTGTGCCTGGTGATAGAAGAATTCCGACGCCATATTGTGGAATTAAGTCAGGACTGTCTTCGCTTAGGCTCACACATGATTGTTTTAAGGTATGTGTGGTTGGTTGGCTGGGAGTGGAATGACAGCTAATCTATCAAATGACTATCCAATGACTCACATTAGTAATATAACTGATAATGGAAAGTCAAATTAAAAACATACTATACTGTACACTGGCAGTGTAAAGTTGCATTCATTTATTTACCAGCGAGAGATAGGAGGGGGATGGGGGGGGGGGGAGAGAGAGAGAGAGAGAGAGAGAGAGAGAGAACGGGGAGATAGATAGAAAGGTGGTAAAATGGAGGGCGGGGAGGGAGCGGGAGGGAGGGATATGAGGGAGGAGAGGGATAGAAACGGAGAGGAGAGAGAGGGATAGAAAGGAGAGAGGCAGAGAGAGGGGAAGAGAGAGGCAGAGAGAAAAGAAGGGAGAGAGAGGGAGAGATAGAAAGTTAGAGAGAAAGAGAGAGAATGCAGGCCATAATGCAGTGCGGGAAGCAAGGACAATCTACATTAGCAAACACTATTCATTCGCTGATTCAGTACCAAATGAAAAGCAGTTTTCGACTAAACATGGCACTCAATCAAATAAACACATTTTATCATGTAAATTTCCGTTCACTGAGCTTTGAAACTACGGAGATACCAAAAAACAAAACAAATAACACGATTACCCTACTGTGGCGATATATCGTCCTTCTATCTAAATAGGAGGTCATATTTGCCGATATATTATCCTTCGGCAATGTAACTGTACGGCGTGTGGTTCAATTAATACAAATTTTGTAAAAAGACGAGGTACGGCTATACACAACCCCCCACCCCCCACGCCCCCCCCCCCCCACCCCGTCCTCCCAACCATACCTCGTGAATGCCTATCCATTTCTTCTTGTTTTTCCTAGCTGTCCAATATTTTTATCTTCTAAAGTACGAATCTTTAAAGCATCGTTGTATCAGTATCTATTTTTAAAAACACATCAAGTTATTTACATCGGTATACTATTTTAATGTCTGTAATCAATAGTGTTCTATACATTGCTGTACTACCATATTTTTATAATCACGTTCTGTGGTATCACAATTTTAGAGTGGGCCAGATATTTGGCTAACTATGTTATTCTCAGTGTAGTTTAACATAAGATATATATGGTGTATTTTTATTGACTGTGCAGTGTTTGAAAATATTGCCGATCCAAGTTTTGTATTCATCCTCTGTAAAGTTCATGCAACAAAATAGGTAAATATAAAACTTGGGACCGGCAATATTTTCAAATACTGCACAGTAATTAAAAATACACCCTGCAGTGAATGTCAAGTGATAGATTATACAGTAAAGTGAGTAGTGCCAAACTATAGGACTGGCTGGTAGATTTCTGAGTGATGTTTGGTCAAGTTTTGGATTTAACTTTTGTCTAAAACAGTTGTCACTTTAACTCTTTCCTGTCCCAACAATGTTATTTAAAGTAATATTTTTTTTAGTGGAGAACAAGATAAAATAACAACTGTAGTAGAGATGGGGATAAAGTAACGAACGAGTTACAGCTATAGAACTCATGACGAAAGTGAGCTACAGTATTATCATCATCAAATTCCGCTTTTGCGTCAAGTTTCGTGGGGAGGAATACTTGACTCTCCAGCGCCCGATGAGTGGCACTGGATAGTGTCGTCCAGTGTGATTGTACAATGTCTTTGACGTCGACAATCCATTTTCTTATCCTGCGTCCTCTTGCAACCGAATCAGATCTGCTTTGAGGTAGCGCCAGTACTGGTAGTTGATGGTGTTGCATTCTAACGAGATGGTCAAACCATTTGATCTTCCATTCAATATATGTGGTACAATATGTTGATCCCACTGTCTGTCTAATAACATAATTTCTTACTCAGTTTCGGATAGTTAAGTTGGCAGCTTTTCTCAAACATCTCATCTCGCAGGTGTTGAATTTGCTTAAGTGTGATTTGAATAATGTCTATGTTTGATATTGACACCATAAATTTGAGTTAATATGCTTCTTCTTCTTCTTCTGCGTTCATCCAGAGTTTTTTTTTTCCGGATGTGATTGCGTTGTGCCTGTTTACAGCAGAGCTGCGTTCTTGCGCCGTTAGGCCGACACATCCGACTTCTGCGGGCATTTGTTGACCAGGTTAACCATCCCGGGGGTGTTGATATGCTATTTATTATAATATGTCGATTTGAGATATTCGATTATTTCAGTATATGTGATAGTTGATATATAAGCGCACTTGCTTTTTGACTTCTGATTTCGATTTCTCTGTCTATTCTGCCATCTTCTGTGAGCATACTCCCTAGATATTGATATTCTCTAACTTGTTTCAGAGTTATGCTATTTGTCGACTGGGATACATATTTAAAGCAATAAATGGTTTGGTCTGAAAGTGTTACTGTAATATAACTTTGGAAGAGAGGATGTAAAGTAACAATAATATAACTTTGGAAGAGAGGGAGCTAAAGTAACAATAATATAACTCTGCAAAGAGGGAGCTAATGTAACAATAATTTAACTTTGGAAGAGAGGGAGCTAAAGTAACAATAATATAACTTTGGAATAGACGTCGCTAAAGTAGCGATAATATAACTTTGGAAGAGAGCGAGCTGAAGTAACGATAAAATAACTTTAGAAGTGAGGGAGCTAACGTAACGATAATACAACTTTGAAAGAGAGGGAGCTAAAGTAACAATTGGAATGGAGTTGATTAATGTAATGTAACTGGCTGGGGCAGGGGAGTTACAGGAAATCATCTCATATTCATAGCGTGGACGGTCAAGGTTCGTTACCTCACACGATCGTCTCCTATTAAAACTACGTAATGTTCACGATTATGTCATATGGTCAATTGGCATTTACCTCTCTTCAAAGGGGAGACAAAGAGAAGAAACGATTATCACTTTTACTTCATGGCATGGAGGAAAATCAGTATTAGAAATGGTTGGCAACAAAGAGACAGAAGGATGTACACAGACATGATCACCAATGCCACACGGCATGAACTATAAGAAAAAGTATGTGCGCATGTCTATTGCACATTTAAAAAAACAAAATAACATAAACATCATAGCATGAAGAAAATTATTGGCAGCATGCGAGACAGAGCTCCGTGGACAGACATGATCACCAACGCCACACGACATGGACTATAAGAATATTGGCAGTATATGAGACAGAGAGCTGTGGACAGACATGATCACCAACGCCACACGGCATGGACTATAAGAATATTGGCAGTATATGAGACAGAGAGCTGTGGACAGACATGATCACCAACGCCACACGACATGGACTATAAGAATATTGGCAGTATATGAGACAGAGCTGTGGACAGACATGATCACAAGCGCCACACGGCATGGACTATAAGAATATTGGCAGTATATGAGACAGAGAGCTGTGGACAGACATGATCACAAGCGCCACACGGCATGGACTATAAGAATATTGGCAGTATATGAGACAGAGAGCTGTGGACAGACATGATCACAAGCGCCACACGACATGGACTATAAGAATATTGGCAGTATATGAGACAGAGAGCTGTGGACAGACATGATCACAAGCGCCACACGACATGGACTATAAGAATATTGGCAGTATATGAGACAGAGAGCTGTGGACAGACATGATCACCAACGCCACACGGCATGGACTATAAGAATATTGGCAGTATATGAGACAGAGAGCTGTGGACATACATGATCACCAACGCCACACGACATGGACTATAAGAATATTGGCAGTATATGAGACAGAGAGCTGTGGACAGACATGATCACCAACGCCACACGACATGGACTATAAGAATATTGGCAGTATATGAGACAGAGAGCTGTGGACAGACATGATCACCAACGCCACACGACATGGACTATAAGAATATTGGCAGTATATGAGACAGAGAGCTGTGGACAGACATGATCACCAACGCCACACGACATGGACTATAAGAATATTGGCAGTATATGAGACAGAGAGCTGTGGACAGACATGATCACCAACGCCACACGACATGGACTATAAGAATATTGGCAGTATATGAGACAGAGAGCTGTGGACAGACATGATCACCAACGCCACACGACATGGACTATAAGAATATTGGCAGTATATGAGACAGAGAGCTGTGGACAGACATGATCACCAACGCCACACGACATGGACTATAAGAATATTGGCAGTATATGAGACAGAGAGCTGTGGACAGACATGATCACAAACGCCACACGGCATGGACTATAAGAATATTGGCAGTATATGAGACAGAGAGCTGTGGACAGACATGATCACCAAAGCCACACGACATGGACTATAAGAATATTGGCAGTATATGAGACAGAGAGCTGTGGACAGACATGATCACCAACACCACACGACATGGACTATAAGAATATTGGCAGTATATGAGACAGAGAGCTGTGGACAGACATGATCACCAACGCCACACGGCATGGACTATAAGAATATTGGCAGTATATGAGACAGAGAGCTGTGGACAGACATGATCACCAACGCCACACGGCATGGACTATAAGAATATTGGCAGTATATGAGACAGAGAGCTGTGGACAGACATGATCACCAACACCACACGGCAAGGACTATAAGAATACTGGCAGCATGCGAGACAGAGAGCTGTGGACAGACATGATCACAAGCGCCACACGACATGGACTATAAGAATACTGGCAGCATACGAGACAGAGAGCTGTGGACAGACATGATCACAAGCGCCACACGGCATGGACTATAAGAATACTGGCAGCATACGAGACAGAGAGCTGTGGACAGACATGATCACAAGCGCCACACGACAAGGACTATAAGAATACTGGCAGCATACGAGACAGAGAGCTGTGGACAGACATGATCACAAGCGCCACACGACATGGACTATAAGAATACTGGCAGCATACGAGACATAGAGCTGTGGACAGACATGATCACAAGCGCCACACGGCATGGACTATAAGAATACTGGCAGCATACGAGACAGAGAGCTGTGGACAGACATGATCACAAGCGCCACACGACATGGACTATAAGAATACTGGCAGCATACGAGACAGAGAGCTGTGGACAGACATGATCACAAGCGCCACACGGCATGGACTATAGGAAGTATGTGCGCATTTCTATTGCACATATAAGATAACACAAACTTCAGAATTCGGTGACATCGACGCCCAACCGAAGTACGCAGTGTTCTACATAAACAAATCAAACACTGAATGGCCGCCACAACTTGTACATCCTGGCACCTGTCCATGCGGCTGAAAGTACTTATCGATCGGCTATGATACAGATTGCCAGCTATGAATACACCGTCAGTGTGGATCGATATCTAATAAAATGCATGCTTGAATAATAAGAGAACCATATGCCACCTGAGATATCGTTTAGTTGAAAGTAATAAATGACACGACAAGATTTGGAATGCCTTGGTATTGAATTCTGAAATCTATACGTGTATTGTGATGTATACTTTAAGAAAGGATATCCATGAAGTTAGAAACCTGAAAAGAAGATTGAGAAATAGAAGCGGTCCTTTTGAACAGAGATCGATTAAAACGTCGAAGTGTATATTTCATGCGAAAAATTCGAAATGCTTGTTATTGAAATATGTCTGTTGTGTTCGTCAATTGAAATCTGGGTGTTACGATTGATTTTATTGATTTATCATTTCGTGATATAGTAGACATAATTTGTAAACTGTCACTGACATTGAAAAAGTAACTATCATAATGTATTTAAAAAGGTGGAACCTTTAAAAGAGTTGTGTACATTAAGTCACACACAAATTAGTTGGTTCCAAAATTAACGCCCAGGTAACAAATAACGATAGTTCTGTGAATAGGTGTGCCTGTTTGGAGAATGTATGACGTAGAACACATGTATGTTTATTGTTTATGCTAGCCCACACCATACTTAACATTACTTGTTTAGATACCTCATGACCCGCACATTTTATTACGCAAACTTTGTCACCACCACCATCAAGTGCCTTGCCGATTGGGCGATCATTTTCTCCACATGTTGCGAACTTCATCAGCATAGGTCAGTTCGTGTGCTGATATCATTTCGTTTAATGATTGAGATGTGTTGAGTTGAGTTAAGAAGGGACTTCACAGCACTCGGGGCATTCCTATATATGCCCCATTTTCATCTTCAACAACCAGCGAAGAATCCCAGTACTGATGATACCAGTAGCAGTCTGATTATGTGTGCTTGTGGCCTTTCCTCTGAGTCCTGAGAGTCGGCCAGATCCACTGCTCACACCCTGCCGCACCATTCTCTCCGCGCCTGGGTCATTTATTTGTTTTTCCACACTGTCCCCCTGATCCCAAAGGGTCCTCACCACGTCTGTCTGAAGATGGGCACAGGGTATTGCGGACACTTCATGCACGGGGGTGGGGGGGGGGGTGCATGCGGCAGGCGAAATGGCCAGAAATCGAGAAACTTTTCGGTGGGCGGTGATAAGAGCACCTTTCTGCAAAGGACCTTTACAGATGATCCAATCTACACACACCTCACTCACAATTATCGTATGCAGCTATTTCGTCGCCTCCACCACATCGTCAGGAGTTGTGCCAACTGGTGTGTGACTGGGAGTATAGAGGCTGATGTGTGACTGGGAGTATAGAGGCTGGTGTGTGACTGGGAGTATAGAGGCTGATGTGTGACTGGGAGTATAGAGGCTGGTGTGTGACTGGGAGTATAGAGGCTGGTGTGTGACTGGGAGTATAGAGGCTGGTGTGTGACTGGGAGTATAGAGGCTGGTGTGTGACTGGGAGTATAGAGGCTGGTGTGTGACTGGGAGTATAGAGGCTGGTGTGTGACTGGGAGTATAGAGGCTGATGTGTGACTGGGAGTATAGAGGCTGGTGTGTGACTGGGAGTATAGAGGCTGGTGTGTGACTGGGAGTATAGAAGCTGGTGTGTGACTGGGAGTATAGAGGCTGGTGTGTGACTGGGAGTATAGAGGCTGGTGTGTGACTGGGAGTATAGAGGCTGATGTGTGACTGGGAGTATAGAGGCTGGTGTGTGACTGGGAGTATAGAGGCTGATGTGTGACTGGGAGAGTATAGAGGCTGATGTGTGACTGGGAGTATAGAGGCTGATGTGTGACTGGGAGTATAGAGGCTGATGTGTGACTGGGAGTATAGAGGCTGATGTGTGACTGGGAGAGTATAGAGGCTGATGTGTGACTGGGAGTATAGAGGCTGGTGTGTGACTGGGAGTATAGAGGCTGATGTGTGACTGGGAGTATAGAGGCTGGTGTGTGACTGGGAGTATAGAGGCTGGTGTGTGACTGGGAGTATAGAGGCTGGTGTGTGACTGGGAGTATAGAGGCTGGTGTGTGACTGGGAGTATAGAGGCTGATGTGTGACTGGGAGTATAGAGGCTGATGTGTGACTGGGAGTATAGAGGCTGGTGTGTGACTGGGAGTATAGAGGCTGATGTGTGACTGGGAGTATAGAGGCTGGTGTGTGACTGGGAGTATAGAGGCTGGTGTGTGACTGGGAGAATAGAGGCTGGTGTGTGACTGGGAGTATAGAGGCTGGTGTGTGACTGGGAGTATAGAGGCTGGTGTGTGACTGGGAGTATAGAGGCTGGTGTGTGACTGGGAGTATAGAGGCTGGTGTGTGACTGGGAGTATAGAGGCTGGTGTGTGACTGGGAGTATAGAGGCTGGTGTGTGACTGGGAGTATAGAGGCTGGTGTGTGACTGGGAGTATAGAGGCTGGTGTGTGACTGGGAGTATAGAGGCTGATGTGTGACTGGGAGAGTATAGAGCCAGCCCTAGTTCAGTCATAAATAATATTTTGCCCCGAATCAGTTTCCTGCTACGGGTCTATGGTGTTGTTATAGGGCCGTCACATGTTGTAGGTGGAGGGATGGATAGCCAGTCTTTCCCTCACTTGGACAGACGACGAAAGCAGGTGCCGAACTCTCGTCCAACCACGCTCGTGACACTGTCAGTACAGCTACCTAGCCCCCCACACCCCGACCCCACCCCCCTTTTCCAAATATTTAAAGTGTATGCGTAATGAAATGGCAACACGCATCCGTGTCAACGGCTGTGTCTAGTTTGAAGAATAAACTGTAGATTCCCTCTTACACACGTGCTTGCTTTACGGTCCCAAAAGAAAAGATAATGCTGTCATAAGATAAAACAACGATGGAGTTGCGTGCCCGGATGTTGTTTGTGTAGTTCCCTTCCTGAAACAGCCAGTTCCATTACCACGCCTCTAGCGAGATTACAGGCGGGATCCGCTATTTCCTCAACTAACACAGACTCCGCATGGACGCACCCAGTCATACAGCCAGCACTTATCTGGTCAGAGATTATGACGAGGAAACTAATTGGTCATCAACCTCATAAAGTTGTAAATTAGGATATGTTTAGTTAGTTAGTTAGTTAGTCGACAGATCATCCTCGTTGCACATCGAACCATTCAGTCCATAAGTGCTCGGATCCCCTCCTCAGCAAATCCCGCAGCGTGTAGCGGCTAACGACGCCAGTTCTGTGTTGGTTTATCAATCTTCTTTGGCTTCCTGCGTAGTGTTCTTGTTTGGCCACCCCTCTTTTAATTTGCTGCTCTCGCAGTCTGGCCATTGTTGTAGATTCAGTCATCACTTGGTTCTCGCAAAAGTCTCACTTCTCGTAGAGCATTCAGAATGTCAGCCTGGTCCATGGCGCATTCGCCCTCCACAGTAGCCTCACCTGCGAGCTTGTCAGCCCGCTCATTTCCTTGTACTCCCGCATGCCCTGGCACGAAGATGAAACTAATCTTTGCCAGCTGAGACCGCTTAAGAGGCAACAACCATTCTCTTCGGATCGACCCCTCCTCTATCCTCTTGATCATGTTCATTGAGTCACTAAGGAAACAAGCCTTAGTGAATGTCTGTGTCTCGAGCCATGTTATTGCTTTACTTACTGCCATGACTTCCATGGTCAGGCTACTTGTGGTTTCAGTGAAAGCACCAGAGTCCTCCTTCACAATTCTCCCTCCGGCCCTAGCTGTAAAGGCCCATGAGCTTCTCACATGTGGGACGACCGACCCATCTGTGTAGATGACCGCGTCACCGTCTAGCGAATTCTCGAAAATCAACGCTTGTACTTCAGTCTCAACAGCAGCCGGATTTTCTTGTCTGCATTTTCTATCTAGTTGGATGCAAACTGAAAAGGATGTGCAGAAGTCTGTTGGCACTTGCACCCACTCCTCGCCAGGTTCTAAGTCCTCAAGTGAACACACCTGTTGAAGAATGTCTTCGGCTTGACCCATCCACGACCGTCCTCTTTTTAACCTGCTGCCCTTCACCTTCCTAATTTCACTATGCAGTGGATGTTGTGTGTTTGCGTTAATTCTGAGGTAGGCGCGTGCCCTGCAAACTTGTATTCTCTCTTCAGTGGTTGGAAAATCAAGAAGGTAGCGCATCGCCCTGCATGCTGTATCTCTTGTACATCCAAGAATTAGATGAATTAGATGAATTAGATGTTTTAAAAAAACATAAATAACGTATACTGACCATCACGATTATTATTTGTTTTTTAATTTTGTTATTGTTTGCAATCGCTCGTTTTGAACTCAAGCGTAGTCCATACACGTGCTACTCAATACTCCCCCCCCCCCCCCCGCCTTTTCCCCTTGTAAATGCAAATCATTATCCCTGAACTTAATTTTCTCACGTTATTTTAAAGATATAGAGACTTCCCTGGGGCAGATACATTGTGTATTTTTAATGACAATTAGTTAGTTAGTCTTTGCTCTTGAGCCCAAGGCGGCGCATAGGGCAGAACTCATGGCTCTCCATGCCTGACGGTTCGCTGTTACCTGTTGTAGATCCTGGATGTTTACTTGCCCGTTGTATGCGCTTCTTAATGACAATGCAGTGGCTGAAAATATTGCCGGTCCAATATTGTATTTACCTATTATGTTGCATGAACTTTCAGAGGGTGAACACAAAACTTGGACCGCCAATATTTTCAAACACTGCACAATCATTAAAAATACACCCTATATTTAAGTGCCCGACTAAAGCGCATGAATACAAGACGCAGCACTCACCTCCCGGCTAAATCCACCAAGTGAACCTTGCTTGCGATCTCACTGGGAAGATTGTCTTCGAATTTGGCCTGTTTAAAAATAAAACACGTTTTTGTTTTGTTAAGACGGTCATCCCCCAGACGGCGACGTGGAACCTCATAGAGTGGCTCTGGCCCCTAAGAAATCGCGAATCCTTATTGCTTTTAAAAAATAAATTGCTTGAAAACTGTAATAGCTGTCATAAAGGCGTTATTCTGTGGTCTCCTGCGCACATAATGCGTTGCTTATCAGGGGGTACCGATCTTTAACAGATCGGTCACTGGATTAGATTCCTGGTATCTGTGATGTAACCCTCGACAGTCGGGTTGGCATGAACGGAGCAGTCTTCAGAGATATTGAAGAGTATGAGTTGTATCAGTTCCATTTCCTCCTAGCAGTTTAGCACGGGCAATAGACAAAGGTGTGGCAGAGTATCCATCGAGATGATTGGTCTTCTTCTTCTTGTCCTCCTCCTCCTTCGCCCCTTTCTTCTTCTTCTTCTTCTTCTTCTTCTTCTTCTTCTTCTTCTTCTTCTTCTTCTTCTTCTTCTTCTTCTTCTTCTTGATATTGCTGTCTCTTATGATTACACATCATGCGAGTTCTTATTTTAAATTTATTTGCTTTTTGGAGTTCTTCTCTAGTTCCGTACCGTTTGGAGTTCCTCTCTAGTTCCGTACTGTTTGGAGTTCCTCTCTACCTGAGACAAGCTGGCAGTGACAATATCTGGTGACAGACAATCACATACAAGACCTACCTGAGACAAGCTGGCAGTGACAATATCTGGTGACAGACAATCACATACACGACCTACCTAAGACAAGCTGGCAGTGACAATATCTGGTGACAGGCAATCACATACACGACCTACCTGAGACAAGCTGGCAGTGACAATATCTGGTGACAGACAATCACATACAAGACCTACCTGAGACAAGCTGACAGTGACAATATCTGGTGACAGACAATCACATACACGACCTACCTGAGACAAGCTAACAGTGACAATATCTGGTGACAGACAATCACATACAAGACCTACCTGAGACAAGCTGGCAGTGACAATATCTGGTGACAGACAATCACATACACGACCTACCTGAGACAAGCTGACAGTGACAATATCTGGTGACAGACAATCACATACACGACCTACCTGAGACAAGCTGACAGTGACAATATCTGGTGACAGACAATCACATACACGACCTACCTGAGACAAGCTAACAGTGACAATATCTGGTGACAGACAATCACATACAAGACCTACCTGAGACAAGCTGGCAGTGACAATATCTGGTGACAGACAATCACATACACGACCTACCTGAGACAAGCTGACAGTGACAATATCTGGTGACAGACAATCACATACACGACCTACCTGAGACAAGCTGACAGTGACAATATCTGGTGACAGACAATCACATACACGACCTACCTGAGACAAGCTGACAGTGACAATATCTGGTTACAGACAATCACATATACGACCTACCTGAGACAAGCTGATAGTGACAATGGCGTGGCTTCTGCTGCTGTGTTTGTGCATGTGGGTAGCCGCTGTTGCCCTGTTGGGAAGTCAACTCAGTCAATTGCAAGCGGAATACAAGCAACATTTGCATGGTTATATTGTCTTTCCTTCTTGGTTAATCTGTCTGATGTTTGTGATACGCGGTCTTTGTGGCACACTCTCTTTCAAAAGGTTGAGCCAAAATGCGTATTCTAATCGTTGTGAAATGTGGTTAAGATACAAAGACAGCTTATCGTGAACAGTCAACACAATATTTGGTCACGTTATGAGAAGACAAAAACTGGAACCTGCTGTGACAGCTGGAAAGATTTGTGGAAAGAGAAACTATGGAGACACGGTTCTTGACTTTCTTGTATCATGGCACGGGAGTATGTTAGAACACGAATGTATTCGTGTTGTTGGAGATTACAAGATTGGAAATGCATAGTCGCCCACGCTAGCTGTCAAGGGACTTGATGATAATGATGATGATGATGATGATGATGATGATGATGATGATGATGATGATGATGATGATGATGATGATGATGATGATGATGATGATAGTATAGATGATGATGATACAAACAACTACACATCACACACACACAAACACACACACAAACACACACACAAACACACACAAACACACACACGCGCGCATATAGTACAGTTAACAACTGTTGTAAATTGTATTAGTAAAGTAAAGTAAAGTAAAGTAAAGTAAAGTAAAGTAAAGTAAAGAACGTAAAATAAAGTAGAGTAACATTAAAGTAAAGTAAAGTAAAGTAAAGTAAAGTAAAGTAAAGTAACGTAAAGTAAAGAAAGTAACAAAAAGTAAAGTAACAGAAAGCAACATAAAGTAACGTAAAGTAAATGATGCTAGCCCCATATTAGTACTGACCAATCGGCACTCGATGGATCATGTGGTCAATATCCGGTCGGCAGCCTGTACGTCCCGTAATATTGACCACGTCCCATGTCAGACTCGGTCCACTCGGCAGCCGTGGTCAATGTCCCATGTCAGACTCGGTCCACTCGACCAGCCCTGGTCAATGTCCCTCTCCAGGGGAATTTCAACACTTGACCAGATATCCCAGTGTGGGTGCCCTACCCTATATCCCAGTGTGGGTGCCCTACCCTATATCCCAGTGTGGGTGCCCTACCCAACACTTCGGCAGGCTGGATGCAGTCTTTGGTCTGTGTTGTTTCCTATAGCTTGTTCATTCCCCCAAAGGCACCTCAGTAGTAGGATTTGTTCACCGAGGCATCCTTTACCATTGGCTTGCGCTTATAGCGGTCAATGTTCTAGTGATGCCTTTATGGTAGGACATGTAGGGTATTTGAAAGGGAGTGATGACTTTATGGTAGGACATGTGGGGTATTTCAAAGGGAGTGATGACTTTATGGTAGGACATGTGGGGGTATTTGAAAGGGAGTGATGCATTTATGGTAGGACATATGGGGGTATTTGAAAGGGAGTGATGCCTTTATGGTAGGACATATGGGGGTATTTGAAAGGGAGTGATGCCTTTATGGTAGGACATGTGGGGGTATTTCAAAGGGAGTGATGCCTTTATGGTAGGACATGTGGGGTATTTGAAAGGGAGTGATAACTTTATGGTAGGACATGTGGGGGTATTTCAAAGGGAGTGATGCCTTTATGGTAGGATATGTGGGGTATTTGAAAGGGAGTGGTGCCTTATGGTAGGACATGTGGGGTATTTCAAAGGGAGTGATGACTTTATGGTAGGACACACGGGTTATTTCAAATGAACTTATGCCTTTTTGGTAGAACACAAAGGATATTTCAAAAGGAGTAGCGGCATCACCTGCTGTCCAGCTGAAAGCTGTTGGGACAAGCACCACCATTTGGTCTGGGACTGATTACTGGTCCAGGCGAGTTTCGGCTTATATTACAATTAACACCCATATATCACATTTAACGCACCATATATCACATTTAACACACCATATATCACATTTAACACACCATATATCACATTTAACACACCATATCAGGAGGTTGTTCTACGACCAACTACACCTGCATACGCCTGGTTGGGTGTCCGTACCCACTTGCCAAGGACCACATAATAATAGTAGGACCAACGCCTAAGTTACTTGCCTCTTTTCGTTTCCTCTGTCGATTAGTGCTTGTATCTCCACATAATCCTTGACCACGTGTTTGGACAGATCTGAAAAACAGGTTCGTGGTACTTTGATAGGAAATACAAGTGCAGGAATGTACATAAGCAAAGGCTAGAAGATATACATATAAAACTTAATTTGATGGTGATCTCTTCCTTTTCTTAATGCATGTTGTCTTCCCACGTCCAGATAAAGGTTACATATGTGCTTTACTACATATGTGTTTTACTATGTGGTCAGTCGAAGCCTTGTCGTCCCACGTCCAGTTAAAAGTTACATATGTGTTTTATTATATATCGCCTTGTTGCGACTTCGTTTCCGTTCTGTCACATTAGAGGAGTGTCTTAACTAGTTGATTATTCTGATTTTCTTCTTACTCTTCTTCTCCCTCTTCTTCTCTTTCTTCTTCGTTTTCTTCGATTTCTTCGATTTCTTCTCTTTCTTCTTCTTCTTCTTCTTCTTCTTCTTCTTCTTCTTCTTCTTCTTCTTCTTCTTCTTCTTCTTCTTCTTCTTCTTCTTTCTTCTTCTTCTTCTTCTTCTTCTTCTTCTTCTTCTTCTTCTTCTTCTTCTTCTCATAATCATCCTCCTTCGTTCGTAGGGAGTCTCCGTGGCGAAGTGGTCAAGCCGTTTGACTCGGGCTCCAAAGGTTGTGGGTTCGATTACGGGCCGCGTCCTTCGGTTCACTAGTGAAATTTTTCGGAGACTCCTGTGGGTTGTCGCTAGAGCTACGGAGTTCGTGCTTTGTGCGACGCTTTCCGCGCTGCGGAAAGACACCGAGCCATATGGGATAAAACCCTGTCCACTTTCAAGCGACTTTTTTCGTTAGTTCTTAAAAGGGCGTTGTTGCGATGTGCTCCTGACCAGCGAACCTGCGATATTTGCGTCTTCCAGCGGTCCCATCGCAACTTCAGCACACCACTCTCTGTGATGAGTATTGCCTTCCATCTTCAATCCCCAGTTTCTTGGCCAGAATCACGTCTTGAAGTTCCCTTGTGACATACAAATCAGAGCGTGTTAACTATCATATATACAGGGTTACGAACCTTGCACATAAGGGCCCGTCTGAGGATGCTCCCTAACCTTGAGCGTGTACTTGTCGCGTCCACCTTTCCTTGACTTGTGTAACAGGTCTCTGACTCTTTCGTTGTAGATCTCCAGGTAACTGCAACAGAGAATAATCATACAGTAAAGTATCGATGGTAATTCTTTAAAACCCGCAAATCTAAACATTATCAACCTATCTATTAGATTCACAAAAACCCACCCCTAAACATTAGTAACCCGTACATGCCATTTAAAAGGCACCCACCTTGATAGCAGTAACCGAAACATAAGATTCGTAAGGACCGGTCAATATAAATACCAGTAATCCGTCTATGAGATTCACAAAGACTAATTCACAGCTAATCATGTGTAACCCATGCATTAAACTTTATATATACCCGCCTACCTAAAGATCAGTAGCATAAGCATGAGATTCACAAAGACAAATCCACCTAAATACCAATAACTTACAGTCGCTTTAAAGTCGACAGGGTCGACTTCATTGCACCTGGTTATTATCCCAAATGGCTTGGTCTCTTTCCGCAGTGCGGAAAGCATCGCACAAAGCACGAACTCAGCAGCTCCAGCGACCACCCACAGGAGTCTTCAAAACAATTCACTCGTGAACCGAAAGACGCGGCTCGGAATCGAACCCACAACCTTCGGAGCCCGAGACAAACGTCTTGACCACTTCGCCACGGAGACTCCCACCAGTAAAAAATCAATGAGACGTTATAAACGCCTGGCCATCTAAACAACACTAACCCATCTAGAGATTCATAAGAACGTATGCACAGAAACACCAGTAACCCATACACTAGAATTCATAAAGACCCATCTATTTAAACACAGGTACCCCATCTAAGAGATTTATAAACACCCACCCACGTCAAAACAAATAATAATTCAATGAAATTCATAATCACCCAGCCCTCTGAACATTAATAACCCATACATTAGACTGGTAAGGACCCACTTGCCTAAATACCAGTAACCCATTCATGAGTTTCATAAAGACATACCCACATTTATATATACACACCATCTCTGTGGTGATGAGGGTACCAATGCAATTCGTAATCCCGCATACCGCGTTAGAAACACAGCCGCGGGCGATTTGGAAGCAGATCTCCTTGCGTTGGTATTTTCGTACGATGGTGTGAGTGCCATGCTGGTAGTTCAGAAAGCAATGGCAAACTACTGAATGTAAAACTTGCCCATGAGTCACAAACAGTCAAAGAATTAATACTGGGGTTGACTGCGACGTTCTGTTAAGGATATGCAACTAATTTCTTTCTTTTTTTTTTTTTTTAACCAGTAACACACCGACGGCCGGTCTCTCTGGCTGTGGGGTTACAACACTTTCTCCGTAATCCCGTTTGTCACGCAGAGTCTCGCAGCGGGAGCGAGCTGGGAGCGGTTCGTCCCCCGCTGGTGACTTGTGGGACACTGAGCCGGCCGCTCAGAAAGCAATGGAAAACTACTGAGCGTAATCTTGCCAAGAAATCAACATACAGCTGAAAGATGCTGGTGTTGACAGCGAGATCCTGTAAAGGATATGCTAAAAAAAAATAAAACACACACACCGACGAGTTATGACAAACAGTCACCCACCTAAACAATATGTAAACTAAATATATGTATATAAACTATGAAGGTATCAAGACAGTATGCGACATGTGGGGTTTGGACAACACTGTATGTCTATAAAGACATTATAAAAAGTCAACAAAGACAGTATACTTCTTCTTCTTCTTTGCGTTCATCCGGAGTGATTTTTTCAGATGTGATTGCGGTGTGTCTGGTTAGGCACCCTCGGGTCGAAACCCTCAGGCCAACACATCCGACTTTTAGCGTGCATTTTTGACCAGGTTAGCAATCCTGGGAGACTCTCACTTTTGTGGTACCGTCCACATCTCAGCTGGTCTAGTTGGAACAGTCGAAGACTACACGGTCATCCCTCAAGTGAAGGCAGGGACAGTCCATAGCATTTTCCGCCATCCTGGGTGGCTTCCATAATTGCAGAGCCGGCACATAACGCTCTGGTGCTGGGTTTACCGAGGGAATCGTCACGTCCTGCTCATGGCTGTTTTAATTCCTCACTTCAATATATTGGGCATTTCGCTCGCCCTGGGCCGTTCCTGCACAAACCAGTCAGCTCTGCGGTTGGTTTCCACTAAGCGAGTTTTCGGACATGTGCTTGTCCCTGTACCCATCAGAGCTGTTCCAGGCACGGCGGACATTCGGAAAACTACCTAGTCAGAGCTGTTCCGAACAAGAGCGGCATTCGGAAACTAGGTAGTCAGAGCTGTTCCTAGCACGGGAGACATTCGGACGAGACATTTCACTCGGACGTAAATGCGTAGTGTCAATTTTTAGTTTGCCACCCGTAGGACGACACTTCCGACTTCCGGCGGGCATTTTTTAGTGAGGTTAGCCTTCCTCTGGTTTCGAGACACGTTAGACTGTTGTAATGTCACCCACATCTCAGCTGGTCAAGATAGAACGATCAACGATATCGTGGTCTGCCCTCAAGGGAAGGCAGGGGCAGACCATGGGCATTATCTCGCTATCCAAGGAGGCTTCCATAATTGCAGAGCCGGCACATATTGCTCTGAGACTGGGCTCACCCAAGGAGTTTCCACGTCCTGCTCATGGCTGCTTCAGTTCCTCACGTCCATGTGTTGAGCATCCCACTTGCCACTGATCGCTCAATCACACACCAGGAGCGGTCAGACTGCGAGTGACATCCACTCGGTAAGCTTTTGCTTGTGACTTCAGACCACGCAATAGGTTCGCTCGCCGTGCGTTCCATTTCGCGTTGATGAGACATTCTTGCACTTTTGTCTACACTCTCTATGAGTTAGATACAGACAGTTTCCGTAACCCTTCGACTGGGGCACTTTTCTGACTTTTTTGTACTCGCTCACGAGGTAGGCTACATGTGCTGCCGGCTCAGCACCTTACCTTCGTGCAGCAGTGAACGGGAAACGGCCAGGCCCCTTCATCCGGGAAACTCTCATATCCCCCAGCTGGGAGCCTTCGAACATGTATCAGACCTGAGCATGTAGCTTGCTCAGTATCATGTTTCTATTTTCCGGTAGACGGGTATCAGCCTGGCTCTAAGATCCGAGGGTTTGTGGCTTAGAGGCGTTCAGCCACAGCCCTCGACAGGGAGCCTTAAGAGTTTTGTCCGGACCAAGAAATTCTGCCTTTGTGCACCTCATCAAAATTTTGACTGCTATCCTCAGTCTATGCCTGCAGAGCAGCAGGTTGTGTCTCTCTTAGTCTGGTCCCTATCCCATAAGCTGTCCGATATGTAATTTTTCACCCATCGGCAAGCAAATGGGGTCTATGGGACACGCAAGCTCCCCCACCACGTCAAGGTGGAGACACATCGGGGGAGCCATCGACATTTGATAGGGCAGACATTTGAAAGATGCGTCGCCGGCACGTAAGGCCATGCGATCAGCACAAAGTTATCCAGAGTCACCAGTGGGAACGCCGCGCCCCGCGAAGGGCAACGACGATTGGTTTTGAACTAATAAAAGCGCTCTTTCCGCGAGGGTCGGAGCTTGGTAAGCATGTATTAGCTCTAGAATTGCCACAGTTATCCAAGTAGGATCGTGTCATCTAAGGAACCTCGACTGATTTAATGAGCCATTCGCGGTTTCACCGTGAGACAGTGTGAACTTAGACATGCATGGCTTAATCTTTGAGACAAGCATATGACTACTGGCAGGATCAACCAGATATCTATCGGACAGACGGACTATTCACGCACACGCAAGCCAAGAGTAGCATCGCTAAAGCGCGCCCTCCCGGTACAAGGTGATACATGCAAAACCACTGGACGCCTACCGACGAGCTTACAAGCTACGCCGGCAGGACTAACCGAAAAAAAAGCTATACCAGCTTACTGACTGCAGGCCCACTACTCATCGAGAGAGAGTGGGCGCTTATCGAGACTTTGTCGAACGGTCGTACAAATTTTGCTCTTTTGCCCGCTCAAACCACGACCCTGGCTGCACGATGCGGTTACATTCTTGAAACGCCTGCCTCGCTAACTCACGTTGGCTGGGAAGATCCCATTTTGGTGCACCTCACACAGCCATCCGAGACAACGAACGCTAGACGCGGAACTGATCTAGCGAACCAGACCAGCCCCACCAGACAAGCATATGACTACTGGCAGGATCAACCAGATATCTATCGGACAGACGGACTATTCACGCACACGCAAGCCAAGAGTAGCATCGCTAAAGCGCGCCCTCCCGGTACAAGGTGATACATGCAAAACCACTGGACGCCTACCGACGAGCTTACAAGCTACGCCGGCAGGACTAACCGAAAAAAAAGCTATACCAGCTTACTGACTGCAGGCCCACTACTCATCGAGAGAGAGTGGGCGCTTATCGAGACTTTGTCGAACGGTCGTACAAATTTTGCTCTTTTGCCCGCTCAAACCACGACCCTGGCTGCACGATGCGGTTACATTCTTGAAACGCCTGCCTCGCTAACTCACGTTGGCTGGGAAGATCCCATTTTGGTGCACCTCACACAGCCATCCGAGACAACGAACGCTAGACGCGGAACTGATCTAGCGAACCAGACCAGCCCCACAAAGACAGTATACGTATCCATACAGACAAGATAAGATGCTCAATAAAAAAAGTGCATACAGAAATGACTAGCGAGATTTCTATAAAGACAGCACAATTTCCCCATAAAGACAGCATGAGATGAAGGCAGTGAAGATAATAAATAGGTATATTACATTAACTGTTTCAACCCCTACACCGGTCAATTGGACTAAAATGTTGACTTCTCGTCCACAACCTGTGGGCCTGACGAGCTCAAACGAGAGCGAAACTCGAGTCTAGTGCTTCCACTTTGACGTGGATAGGCCTTGGGTTCATACCGGAATACAATCAGCGTTGCCAGTAGTGAGTTGTGCTCAATGTTTAAACACACAGAATATCCATGCACGATGTAGGGGAGAACAAATGTTCCACATTCGAACAACACCAGTAACTATATGTTTTAATTGTTTCACCTGAAGTATTATTCATTTATTCACTTCAGACGGAGATCAGCATGGCAGATTGGATAAGATCGCTCATTCCTAAACATCCATTGTGCTGATGCCGAGGTACCGCGTTCAACATCATCCACCGGTCAGGTGGACTCAGATTTTTCGTTCTTGACTAGGGGGCGTAAGTTACAAGCACCTCAGATGTCGGAGTGAATTTGCCTGATGGCGGGGGACTGTTGATAGGGAAAGCTAATCCCCACGTTGATTACCAACAACGATGACACAATGAAAGAAATTAAAAGACGAATATTTATTGCTGTTCAGAGACTAAAACAACTGAATAAATTGTGGAGAGGAACAAATAACACTACAAAAATTAGATGTTTAAAAGCATGCATCTTTCCCATTGCAACATATCGTCATATGCCCGTGAGACCTGGACACTTTCTAAACAAGCTAAACAGCGCATAAATGCCATTGAATATAAATGTTATAGACAAGTTCAAAGAATAGTTTGAATAAAGAAAAGAACAAATGTACCCATACTTCAAGAGCTGAATGTTGAAGAAGGTTGGCTATTAAAGAAGACAAAACAAAGAAAATTGAATTATTTTGGTCACTTGAAACATCACAAAAGTTTGGAAAGAACAGTCAAGGATGGGTATTTGCCTGGGAAGAGAGGAAGAGGAAAGCCAAAGAGAAGATGGGTGCAGGATGTGGCGGATGATCTCCAGATGGGTGGATGGGACGCGGGACATCTTGCCTATGATCGAGAGGTTTTCCGGAAGGTTGTTATGGGAGCGAGGTTCTGCAAAGGACATGCTACTGAATGAATGAATGAATGAATGAATGAATGAATGAATGAATGAAAGAATGAATGAATGAATGAATGAATGAATGAATGAATGAAAGAATGAATGAATGAATGAATGAAAGAATGAATGAATGAATGAATGAATGAAAGAATGAATGAATGAATGAATGAATGAATGAAAGAATGAATGAATGAATGAATGAATGAATGAAAGAATGAATGAATGAATGAATGAATGAATGAATGAATGAATGAATGAAAGAATGAATGAAAGAATGAATGAATGAATGAATGAATGAATGAAAGAATGAATGAATGAATGAATGAATGAATGAATGAATGAATGAATGAATGAATCCACACGCATAAATCAATGCAGTGTACTAGAAGTAGCAGCACCTGACGAGATGCAGCGAAATATGCCAGGCAATAAATCGTGCAACATAATGTGTGTGGTGTCTGTGTTTGAAATAGCAGCAAGTAGTGAGTGTTCTGGTAAACAATGGTTGAACACACACACACCGTGGTTCCCCCACGGTTCTTACCTGAGTTCTATCTTGAAGGTGGTGTTTTCTTCCGGGGAACAGTCATCAATGTGGCTAAATAAGGACTGAAAGAGAAGATTACAGAACAAGGGATATTTACTGGCAATACTCGACGATGAATTAATTAGCTGTATATCATTATCATAATGTGCCACGCCGATAAGCGTATGTGTGTGGTCATGTTTCACCATCTCACACGATCACCAGAGTCGTGGATCAATTCAGCATTCTTGTCTCGGCCAAGCCATCCAGATATTTATTTCTCTGCCTTCCCCTTGTTCTTTTCCCTTCAATCTTGCTAGTTGTCAACAAGTTCTCTGGTGTATTTCTTCTCATAATGTGCCAAAAAAAGGTTGACTCTCTGCGTCTAATTTCTCTAATCAGCATACGGTTTTCATTTGGAATTCAGTACACTTATATACATTCTCAATACATCGGTAATACTTTCATTTTTTCTCATTATCGTGACGGTTAATATACTTGTACTATTATTTACATTATCGTAACGAATTATATTTTCATCTCTAACTCGAAACGAGTGGGGTTCATGAAGCTGAATTATAGTTTCACTTCTGACTCGAAACGAGTGTGATTCCTGAAACTAAATTATAGTCTCTTCTCTGACTCGAAACGAGCAGGGTTACTAAAGTTGAATTATAGTTTAATCTTTGACGCGAAAAGAGTGGGGTTACTAAAGCTGAATTATTGGTACACCTCTGACTCGTAACGAGTGGGCTTACTAAAACTCAATTAGTTTCGTACGCATGCCTATATGTATGCGTGTCGGGCAGATCGGGAAAGTAAAACGGCTCTCAGTGCCGCGCATATGCCGCAGGCCGCTAATTAGGCAACCCTGAACTTATTTGGCTACAGGAGTTCATGACAGGGTGGACAGGGTAAATGTTCTGTACATTACTTCCCGGACACGCCCCTGGGACATTTTTTGGAAACAGAATCACCACGAATTGAAGCTAACAATCCGGCAATATCGCATTTCCGGACGTGCCCGGTTTGAAACCAGTTTATAGCGGGGAATTGAAACTAGTTTTCCGTGAAATCTGACTATACTGGAGTAAGTCAGAATTGTAGAGACCTGTTTCTGGCGCGAATGTGCGAAAGTGTGTGCCGCGAACAGTCATGTCGGGATTTTCGTTCAATAATAATTTAACTGGCTTGCTCTCTCACAACAGATAATACAACAATATAAAAATAACATTGGAAGAAAAGCGGTATGCTGAGTTAGTTCGTTGTCGATCCTTTACAGACAGTCAACTCCAGAATTTCGATTGTTTATGATTTACTAAGCAAGTTTAAGTTGAGTAGTTTGCCATTGCCTTCTGACAGACCAACGCTCATATCATTGTATGAAAATCAGCTCAAGACGGTATGTTTCAAAATTGCCTGGCAGCTGTGTTTCGAACGCGTCCGCGGTATGCGAATTTCGTTCGTAAGCCCTTACCACACCGGCGGTGTTGAGTGCATAAGAAACTAATTATTGATGCTACAGGGGGATAAGGGGAGTGGGGGATAAGGGGAGGAGAGGGATAAGGGGAATGAGGGGGGAAAGGGGAGTGATTGGGTAATAAGAGGAGTGAGAGGGATAAGGAGAGTGAGGTGGATAAGGAGAGTGAGGGGGATAAGAGGGTGAGAAGTATAAAGGGAGTGAGAGGGATAAGGGGAGTAAGGGTAGTAAGGGAGATAAGGGGAGTGAGTGGGATAATGGGAGTGAGGGGATAAGGGGAGTGAGGGGGATAAAGGGAGTGAGGGGGATAAGGGGAGTGAGGGGGATAAGGGGAGTGAGGGGATAAAGGGAATGAGGAGATAAGGGGAGTGAGGGGGATAAGAGGAGTGAGGGGATAAAGGGAATGAGGAGATAAGGGGAGTGAGGGGGATAAGAGGAGTGAGGGGATAAGGGGAATTAGGGTGATGCGGGAAATGAGGGTGATAAGGGGGGTGAAGGTGATACTGGGAATTAGGGGGATAAGGGGAGTGGGAAGATAAAGGGATAAGGGAAGTGAGGGTATGACTGGCTGAGGATAAGTATGTCATTCGCTAGCCACCCGGTGGTCGTGGGTTCGATCCCGTGTATTCCATTATAAAAGTTGGGCTTCGAGGTCGACCCTGCCTGAACCTGATACCAAGAAATGTTTTGGGGCGCAAAGGCATCCGGAGTGAATACTAACACATGACACAACGAGCGCCGATTGGTCAATAAACACACGGTCTGGCTGTGTATTCCCAGTGTGCATGTTGACGTGTACAAGGGCCCGGTACTGTGTTAAAGAATGCCATCATCATGACGTCCCTTGCCGACTGGCATGGGCGACCACGTTTCTCCAAATCTTGCGATCTCCAACAGAATATATCAGTCCGAATAATTATCAGAGGAGAGGCTGGCCGGGTGGCTAGAATGCCGGGGTTTCCTTCAGGAGACCCGGATTCGAATACTCGGTAAGATGGGATTTTTTTTCTGTCGGGGGCAAAAAGAAAATCCTAACCTGCACAGTTCGCGGTGACTGCACTAGCCAGGCGGCCTTAATACCTCAGGCTCAAGTCCCATCTGCCCTACACCGCAAGGTACTATATTGGCAGTAGATGACAGTGACAGAATAATTATCCAAAATCAAGGACTGAACTTTTGCCTCCAGTTACTTAGTGTTGTTATCAGATCCATCCATCCATCATGTGCCATGCCGGTAAGCATGGGCGGTCATGTTCTGCCATCTCACTCGATCACCAGAGTTGTGGATCAGCTCCATGTTTCTGTCTCGACCATGCCACAAGGCCAAGCCATCCAGGTACTTGTTTCCACACAACATGATTTTCTTGGCATCTGCAAAGAAGGTAGTTTGCTATTGCTTTCCTTCCTAGCAGTGACCATACTGGTCAGTTACCGTAGCCATTGTCTCCTCAAAAAAGAGATCCTCTGCCAGTAGTAAGGGATGTTGTGGAGATCATAACCTACAACTATCTGACGGCTGCTCTCCATCTTAATCCACCACCTGCACCCATGGCTTCACGTAACCCTGATCGGGGGGCTAAACGGGTGTCCCGTAGGCTAGCGGAGGGAAGGAGGCGCCTTACTTCTCCTTTGATAGGGTATACCCCTACCCAGCTACCCTGTTATCAGATACAGATAGTTTAACCACTCCGCCAAGCCAACCCTCCTTCTATGAGTGTATACTTGTGTGTCTGTGAGATATGTTTGCCCTGCAAACTTAATGCAAGTTGTTCTGTACTACTGTACACTCCGGCTCACGGATTAGGGATTCGTAGTGGTGTAGTGGCTAGACTCTCTCCCCCAGGTATGATAGCCATGATTTCGAATCCATATCGAGGCGGATGTTTAAACTTATCTGGGCTCCCAGTTCCACCCAGTCTGACCACATAGATACCAGGAAATGTCTCGGGAAGTGAAGATGGCCGGTCCGCTACTGACTATCCACGCGTACTTCTACTGACTATCTACGCGTCCTCTACTATCTACGCGTCCGCTACTGACTATCTACGCGTCCGCTACTGACTATCTACGCGTCCTCTACTATCTACGCGTCCGCTACTGACTATCTACGCGTCCGCTACTGACTATCTACGCGTACTTCTATAGACTATCTACTTCTACAGACTACTTCTACAGACTATCTACTTCTACAGACTATCTACTTATACGGACTATCTACTTATACGGACTATCTACTTATACGGACTATCTACTTATACGGACTATCTACTTATACGGACTATCTACTTATACGGACTATCCACTTCTACTGACTATCTACTTCTACTGACTATCTACTTCTACTGACTATCTACTTCTACAGACTATCTACTTATACGGACTATCTGTTTGCACAAGATTACCTACCTCACATATTCTGGGAATTATTCCTATCTCATTCTGCAAGAGAGCAAACAAATAGATCGTTAACATAAAGTGCGACATAACATAATGTGTGACATTAATATAATGTGCAACATCAGCGACGAGGACACAAAAAATATATTGCACCATTTATTGTCTGATGTATTGCACAATTTATTGGCAGATTTCGTTTTATCTCGTCAGGTGTATGTTGCAGAGCAAAAGTTCAATATACGATGAAATATCGTGATGAATCCTTTCAATCGAAATACTCACAATACATTTCGGCACATAGACAGACAGATGGATGATAGCGTATAAAAAAGGTTAACAAAGACAGTTAACAACGTATATAGTTAACACAGACAGATAACAACGTCTATATTTAACACAGACATATAACAACTGCTATAGTTAACATAGACAGAAAACAACATCTATAATTAACACAAACACGTAACGTCTTTAGTTAACACAAACAGATAACAGCATATATAGATAACGTAGACATACAACAAGGTCTATAGATAACACAAACAGATAGCAACTTCTATAGTTTATACAGACAGATAACAACTTCTGTAGTTATCACAATCAGATAAAAACATATACAGGTAACATAAACAGGAGATTAGATAAAAGGCCAGTTAAACAATGTATATGAGAGGCAACATCCCCCATTACATTCGGCAAGACAGTTGATGACGATGATGATGATGCCGACAAAGAACATGATGACGACGAGGATAACGACTATGGTGATGATAACGATAACGACGATGACGAGGATGTTGAGAATAGCGCCGACTTTGATGATGATGAAAATGAGCATAATGATGATTATGATGACGATGGTGATGATGATGATGATGATGATGATGATGATGATGATGATGATGATGATGATGATGATGATGATGATGGCGAGAAGGATGATGATGATGATGATGATGATGATGATGATGATGATGATGATGATGATGATGATGATGATGATGGCGATGACAATGGTGATTATGATGATGACAATGATGATGATGATGATGACGATGATGATGATGATGATGATGATGATGATGATGATGATGATGATGATGATGATGATGATGATGATGATGATGATGATGATGATGATGATGATGATGATGATGATGATGATGATGATGATGATGACAAGAAGAGGATAATGACGATGACGATAGTGATGATACATGACCATAATCTAGTTGCTCCTACCGGGTTTCCCGTCATGGTGTAGGTCTTCCCCGTGCCCGTCTGGCCGTACGCGAACATACAGGCATTATAGCCCTCAAAGGCCGCCTGTAGGATCTCTGTGCCCAGGTCCTGGTAGATCTGTGGACACACGCCATGGCAAGACATGTCAGAAAGCAGGTGGAATCCAGTCCAAATCTTTCTGTCTGTCCGTTCGTATATCTATGCGACTGTCTGTGTGTGTGTGTGTCTGCCTATGTCTATCTGCATTTGTCTTCGTGTATGCCTATATGTCTTTATGCCAGTATGTTTATGTATATCTGTCTGTCTATATATGCGTATCTGTCTGTGTCTGCCGTTGTCTCTCGGTGTCTCTGTCTGTGTTTATTTTGGTTTTGGTTTTTTTATTTATGTTGGTGTGTCTCTGTCTGTGTGTCTGTGTTTATATGTCTGTCTGTGTCTGTCTGTGTGTGTCTGCTTGTGTGTCTGTCTGTGTCTGCATTTGTGTCTGTATCTGTGTGTGTCTGTGTGTCTGTCGGAGTCTGTGTGTCAGCTGGTATGTCTATGTGTGTATCTTTGTGTTGTGTCTGTATCTATGTGTGTCAGTTTGTGTGTCTGTCTGTGTCTGTATGTCTCTGTTTATCTGTGTGTGTGTGTGTGTGTGTGTGGTCTGAGTCTGTGTGTCTGCTTGTGTGTATATCTGTATTTGTTTGAGTGTCTGTATCTCTGTGTGTCTGCATGTGTCTGTTTGTGTGTCTGTCTGTGTCTGTGTGTCTGCCTGAGTGTCTGCTTGTGTGTCCATTTGTGTCTATTTGTGTTGTGTCTGTATCTATGTGCGTCTGTTTATGTGTCTGTCTGTGACTGTACGTCTGTCTGTGTCTATCTGTGTCTGTATGTCTCTGTTTATCTGTGTCTGTCTGTGTGTCTGTCTGAGTCTATGTGCTTGCTTGTGTGTATATCTATGTCTGTTTGAGTGTCTGTATTTATGAATGTCTATTTGTGTGTCTGTCTATGTCTGTATGCCTGTCTGTGTGTCTGTCTGCGTTTGCATGTGGCTGTCTGTATATCTGGCTCGTGGTAGAACTTTATCTTTTGTTTGTATATAAGAAAGGTCGCCTCAGACAAGTGCTCTGTTTCGTCATCAGGGCTATATCTTAGCGGCAACATGTGCTTCTGTGTTCTTTTCCCCAAAGTTGCTCACATATTATTGCGCTGCACCCGTATAGAGCACTCCACCGTCTGAGAATCATTGGTTTATTACAGGCTATGTCTTATTCAAAGTGGGCAAATGAAATCAATATCAAACTTGGCATAGAAGAAACACCAGCATTATAAACTGTACATTCTCGAAAAGGTTGGTTACAAACAACCAGCTTGGATCGGGGCCAGATTAGGGCAAGGCTCTTAGTTGTGGGCAAATATGTTTTCAACAACATGAGATCAGTATTAAATCATTTCAAATCAAATCAAATCAACTTTATTAGGGTCACAAATTGGGCGCGCAGGCCCGTCTTACATTCGGCCCTTCCAATCACTCGTCTTTCATTCATCAAGAGCATTATACATTTACATAGGAAGAAAAATAAACATTGATAACATTGATAACGATATTAACATTCAGGGAGATTCAATCAATCAGACTCATTAGTAACTTGTACTGGGAACAAGGGGTGACAATTAGATACGGAATTAATTATTCATCGCCCATAGAGATAAAAAAGAGGAGGACGGCAGCGATGTCTGTTGTCCTCAGGCCTCTTCAACCTATACACAGAAAGAATTTTTAAACAAGTCGAAATGCCTGGACTTAACATCAATAGAAGAATCATTAACAATATTAAGTATGCTGAAAACAGTCGCTTAAAAGTCGACAGGGTCGACTTCATTGCACCGGGATTTTATCCCATATAGTTCAGTCTCTTTCTGCAGCGCGGAAAGCGTCGCATAAAGCACGAACTCCGTAACTCCAGCGACGACCCTCAGGCGTCTCCGAAAAAAATGCACTCGTGAACCGAAGGACGCGACCCGGAATCGAACCCACGATCTTCGGAGCCCGAGTCAGACGGCTTGGCCACTTCGCCACAAACTGACGATACCGTGTTACTAGCAGAAAGCGAGCCAGAGTTACAAAACCTAGTGGAACAAGGAAACAGGCATAGTGCAGAATATAGTAGTTGCATATCCTTTATTAGACGTCTAGTGGAACAAGGAAACAGGCATAGTGCAGAATATAGTAGTTGCATATCCTTTATTAGACGTCTAGTGGAACAAGGAAACAGGCATAGTGCAGAATATAGTAGTTGCATATCCTTTATTAGACGTCTAGTGGAACAAGGAAACAGGCATAGTGCAGAATATAGTAGTTGCATATCCTTTATTAGACGTCTAGTGGGAACAAGGAAACAGGCATAGTGCAGAATATAGGTAGTTGCATATCCTTTATTAGACGTCTAGTGGAACAAGGAAACAGGCATAGTGCAGAATATAGTAGTTGCATATCCTTTATTAGACGTCTAGTGGAACAAGGAAACAGGCATAGTGCAGAATATAGTAGTTGCATATCCTTTATTAGGCGTCTAGTGGAACAAGGAAACAGGCATAGTGCAGAATATAGTAGTTGCATATCCTTTATTAGGCGTCGCAGTCAACACCAGCTTTTTTTTTTTTTTTTGTTGTTGTGATCTCTTGGGAAGTTTACGTTCAGTAGTTTGCTATTGCTTTCTGAATGACCGGCACCCACACCATTTCCTTAAAAAAAACACAAGGCGGTCTGTTGCCAAATGTCCCGCAGCTGTGTTTCGAACGCGGGTATGCGGGATTACGAACTGTGTCCGTAAATCCTTCGTCACCGAGTCGACACGGAGCAGACTGTAGCTTAGATATTAATATCCAAAGAACGAAAACTATTATACTTATCACGTGTAAATGAGAGATAATAAATGAACATCACAGTAGGCGGAGATACTAGAGCAAGTAAGAAGTGTCTCCTATCTTGTACATGTAATAACAGATTATGGCAGATGTTAAACATAATCAAAAAGAGAATAGGAATGGCCAAGAATGCTTTCAACGTCATGCAATCAATGTAAACATCTAGAGAGATTAACAACGCATTAAATATGAGAATATTCAAATCTTATATATATTCAACACCACTACATGGCGCGGAGGCTTGGACATTGAGCAAGCAATTCGAAAGTCGAATAGAGATGTGCATTTACAGAAGATTATGTCGTATTAAAAAGAGTCAAGTGAAATATTTCGACCACGTTAACAGACCTAACTGTCTTATAAAAAACCATACTGGATGGTAAAGCCAAAGGCAAGCGAGCAAGAGGTAGACAATGATACTAGAAGGGAAGATAACATCAGGAGATGGACGAACAGCAATCTCACAGAATGTACAATCAAGGAGATAGACAAACAGTGTTGGAGATCCGTTGCAGCCAACCATCATCCTGGAGACGGCACCTGATTGACTGTTTAGTTGTTACCGAGTAATTAGCGCGTTGGATTCCTATTCGGGAGATTTAGGTTCGTATCGTCGGTAAAGTGGTGGCTTTTTTTATGTCGGGGGGAAAAATGGCAACCCTAACCTGCACAGTCCGCGGCGACTGCACTAGCCAAGCCGCTAAACTTCTTCAGTCTCAAGACCCCATCCCTATCCAGCCCCCCCCCCCCCCCCTCTCACCCGACACAGCAAAGGTTCCATAGGCAGTAATGACAGTTTATGACAGTGACATATCACTAAGACAGTGGTCTCAGAAGTGGCAGGATACATGTGTCCAATGCGCACGAACGGCTCTGGTGTTAGTCCAGCCTCGTAGTATGGATTTTGTTTTGTTTGTATTCCCCCATTACATACCTATCATTGCTCTTGTGTGTCGGGACAGTTCTCTCAGAACCAAGTTCAATGGTCGCTTATCCTAGCAGCTGCCACGTGTGTGCACGTCTAGCCGCTTTATTACATCCATACACGCAGATTCGATTATACATTTTTTTTTAATGTGTCCAGTCCACAACATGGGAACAGGTGAATAACTTCCATATATATTTTCATTATGTGTTTTTCATGTAGTTGTATCGGTGTGTGTTTGTTGTGTGTGTGCTGATGAAGGCTTTTGGCGCTACGTCCATTTTGTTTCCATTTGTGATCGTGTTCTAATAACACAGCTTACCGTCTACTGTTTGTTTGCTTGTTGTTGTTGTTTTATTCATTCATTGTGTACTGGTTCATATTTACCCAAAAATCCTCGAGCTCCGAAGATTACCGAACACACGCATCATGACCTGTGAGGCGTCATTCTTATCGGATAGTTTTGAGAATTATCTGGCAAGACGGTCAGGAGGGGAATTGGCGGTGACGGAAAACCGGAAAGGTAAGGAATTCTCTGTGACGACAACTCGGCAGGGAAGGGGATTGTCTGTGACGACAAGACGGCAAGGAAGGGGATTGTCTGTGACGACAAGACGACAAGGAAGGGGATTGTCTGTGACGACAAGACGGCAAGGAAGGGGATTGTCTGTGACGACAAGATGGCAGGGAATGGAATTCTCTGTGACGACAAGACGGCTATATGTTGCAGCGGAGGTCTATGGTGACTGGCAATAATCATTCCGTGTGTTATTAGCAATTGTGTTCTTTTGGGATGTAGCCATTGTTCATATCATCCCAATCGCCCATTATAATAATTCTTGTAACAAGTTAACAAAGAGTTACTGTCTTCTTTATCATATTTCCGTGTGTGTAACTGTGTTACATATTAAGTCGATAGTGCTACAGCACTGTCTGGGGGTTCTGTCACATAGTAGTAGGCGAGCTGTGTCACAGGAAGAATACCAGTCTTCAGTTTATACTTCTGTGAAGAGTGAGCATCCTCCTCTCTGACGGCAGTGCTTTCCTGTGCTCTCTTAGCCTTCTACCTGAAAACCTACTTGATCCCTTAGTGTAATCCTACCAGATTTGTCTGATCCAGTTCACTATGAAGTCTTGCGAGCCGTTTTCTGGTTTTCTTTTAGTAGTCAGCAACCACTATTTGAGGATATTTATCTCCATCTCAACTCACCCCATCACACCCATACATTAGAACCGAAATAACATAGGAGTAAACAATTATATGTTTAGTGCTAAGTTTAACTTCCTTTAACTTCTACACATTTCCTAGTGCTTAGAAATCTCCTCATGCCTTTAGCAGGGATGTGATTTAAATGTGTTTAATCTCTCCAGGAATGTGATTTAAATGTGTTTAATCTCTCCAGGAATGTGATTTAAATGTGTTTAATCTCTCCAGGAATGTGATTTAAATGTGTTTAATCTCTCCAGGAATGTGACTTAAATATGTTTCATTCACTACGGGAGTTTAGCACTGGTGATTCTATCATGCAGTCTGAACTTTCTGCATGCTCAATACTGGCTACAGTTGACCTTTAAACTGGCCCACCAGCATTAGACATGCCGTGTATTCTTCGTGAATTAAAAACCTGTTGATTCCAAGTCAGCTGATGCCATTGCACTCCTGAAGCCCTGGCGTCATTTTCTTCAGAATGTCTGTGACGCGTGACGCAGTCTTTGTTTAACTATAAGCGCTGGCTGTTGGTCCTATTCGGAGCACAAAGACAACCATCAGTGGACTTTAACAAGTAACGTTTGGTTTTGGTTTGGTTTTCGATTTTGAATATTACTTATTTATATATAACTTCTATCAAATATCTATTAGTGAACATAAAAGAAGTATTCAAGCTAGGGTGTGGGGAAAATGTTTCGCTATAACATAAATACACAGTGACAGTGCAGGCGCTTTATTACGCGACCTCAAGAAATAACTTTATTTAGAAGTATCTCTAGTTGGATCTAGAAAGTTCTACGTATATTCTATTTACTGCACGATAATGAAACCATCTAGAAGAGGGATTCTTAATTTATGGGTCAAGAAGTACAGCAGAGTCCTGGGATACATGGCTTAGGATCCCTGAGTTTTAATTCTTAGTTGGAGAGTTCTGTGTCATACTATTTGTGTAGAAACAACTTTGTATCGTACAATACTGTGCGTAGATGTTCACGCCTATCCACAACTTCTTATCAATGTTGTTGTTTATAAGTTATACTAGCTGACCCGGCCCGGCTTCGCCCAGTCGTTGGTGGGGAGCATCTCATTTAATTCATATAAGTAGTCATATAAGTTCCCGTTCCCGTTACCGACTGTCTGTCTGTCTGTCTGTCTGTCTGTCTGTCTGACCCGGCCCGGCATCGCCCAGTCCTTGGTGGGGAGCATCTCATTTAATTCATATAAGTAGTCATATAAGTTCCCGTTCCCGTTACTGACTATCTGTCTGTCTGTCTGTCTGTTTGTCTGTCTGTCTGTCTGTCTGTCTGTCTGTCTGTCTGTCTGTCTGTCTGTCTGACCCGGCCCGGCTTCGCCCAGTCCTTGGTGGGGAGCATCTCATTTAATTCATATAAGTAGTCATATAAGTTCCCGTTCCCGTTACCGACTATCTGTCTGTCTGTCTGTCTGTCTGTCTGTCTGTCTGTCTGACCCGGCATCGCCCAGCTCCTGGTGTGGAGCATCTCATTTAATTCATATAAGTAGTCATATAAGCTCACGTTCCCGTTCCCGACTATCTATCTGTCTGTCTGTTTGTCTATCTGTCTGTCTATCTGTCTGATCCGGCCCGGCTTCGCCCAGCCCCTGATGGGGAGCATCTCATTTAATTCATATGAGTAGTCATATAAGTTCCCGTTCCCGACTGTCTGTCTGTCTGTCTGTCTGTCTGTCTGTCTGTCTGTCTGTCTGTCTGTCTGTCTGTCTAATCATTTATTGGTTGCAGTTAGAACAACCTTAGATAAACGAAGACCAACTTACAAAAAGCATTAGAAAGAGCACTTGAAAGATCTTTACATCTTCCCCAACAATTAACTTGGGTAAATGGAGCAGCGGCAGCAGCAGCAGAAGAAGAAGAAAAAGGAGGAGTAGGAGCTGGGAGGAGGAAGAGGGAGGAGGAGGGAGGAGGAGGAGAAAGAGAGAAGAGGAGGATGGAGGAGGGAGAGGGAGGAGGGGGAGGAGAAGAGGAAGAGGGTAGGAGGTGGAGGAGGGGAGAGGAGGAGGAGGAGGAATATAACGCATATGCCTGTAGATTTAATAATGGCTGAAGTTGTTCCATGTCTTCTTAGAGTTGGCGACAGTGTAAAGAAATATAAAATCTTCAAACTTGATAGAGATAAGGTAACTATTATTTATTTATTCTTTAAGCAAAAAAAGATGAGTTACAATGTTATGCATTATGCATTATTTTTATGAAAACTTTGAAAATGCCTTACAGATTGTATCATTATTTATTATAACTCATATGCCGGTATATAACTATGGACAAAGAGTTTATAAATCTTTGAAAACGATGCCACAATATGACTATAAGTTATACAGAAAAGTTATGCCCCTTGAAATAACTTTTACAGAGTTAAGTCCCCTGAGATATATGAAATTATAATGAAAAATGAAAAATGAAATAATATTGGGTAAGCAGCCGATTTCACACTAAAAAAATATGACAGTGGGCTGCGCTGGAATAAAAGGAAGACGTGTAGAAAATTTCATCTCAATCGGATGGGCCGTTCGCGAGCGCATAAAGGACATAGGGACATACAGACAGACAGACGGAGATCGCCTTTTGTATATAAGATTTCTGATGTCAGTTCGTATCTTGGCGCGTCCAACCAACGTTATAATTTGTCATGCAGTTCATAAATAAATACAAATGTATTGTTTGGCGCTCGAAGAAGTGGAGACCAGACGATGCACTAGACAACATAAACATTAAAAGCTATAGTTATCGTTTAGTTAGTTAGTTTAGTCGACGGATCAACATCACGGCACACTGGTGTAACCCATAAGTGCTCCGTTTTCCTCCAAACTCAAACCTGAGTCTGGAGAAACTCAGCTCAGTGCACGAACTCCGTAGCACCGGCGAGGATCCTGAAATACTTTGGATAGATTTTTAACTCAAAATTTTGCACGGGCAGCGCCGTTAGGCTACTCTTTTTCGTTTTCCAACTGCCAAGGGATTTTTTACGTGCGCAACAATACACACGGGTGTCCGATCTCACTACTCAGAGACCAGGGGAAATTTTATTACTAGAAGTCCAAGTGAATACATCCCTGTCCTCACCGGGGCTTGAACCCGGGACCTCCAGCACTCGAGGCGGACACCATACCTCTAGAACACTCAATCCCCTAGCTATAGTTATCGACCGGGATTTAAACCTATCACCTCCACAGTGCTTCGCTGCAGAAATAATTGTGCTTCAACACATTACCAGCTGGACACCCCTAAGAGCAAGGTGTCTTCATTAGCCAGGGCTATCGTCCACACCAACCCACAAATATGGAATATGGACAGAATTCCTATTTTACCATTGAAATAGCACCATAGGTCTTAGAATTTTACATTAAACCAGCATAGGTCAAATAACCAACACACAAACACATCAGACCGTAATTTTTTTTTCCGCGTTTCCATTCTGTTTCAGGATATTGCGGTCAACACCAGCAGCTTTCAGCTCTATGTTGATTCCTAGGCTAGATTACGCTCATCAGCACGCCACGACTTTCTGAGTGACCGGCTCCATACTCTCATAAGTCACTGGCGCGACTCGAACCACTTCTAATTCTCGTGCGCTCACGTCAACCTCGAGAGTATTCGGGATTAGCGGAGAAAGCTGCTAACTCCTCGGCCAGGGAGCCGGCTACATCAGACCGTAATGCTATTATTAAATCGAACATTTAAAGAAGGGACATGATTGGTCAGTTCTAATGTTGTACACGTATTACACAGAAATATTAATTGGGTAACCCTTTGAGGCCACTAAGACAGTTTATAAATAAACACATACGTGGTTCAAGTCCACTAATGACGTTCCCCGGGTGTCATCATAATTTCAACGTCAGTAGGTCAGCGTGGCCGAATGGGGAAAAACGCGTGTTCTTAAACATCCGGTGTCGTGATGTCGAGGTAAGGGGTTCAACGCCTATACCGGACAGTATGTCGTCCTTGACTTGGGGAATTTAATTACAAGTACCTCTGAAGTCAGAGTGGGTTCGCCTGATGGCGAGGTTACCCTGGCCAAAGGGTTAACGATATTGCTCGTAATCCCGTATATCCACGTGGGGAAAATAGCAGCTGCGAGAATTGGCAGCGGTTCGCGCCTCGCTGGTAACTAACGGAGGGAGGGGGGGGGGGGGGGGGGGGGTGGGGTATGTGAGCCGGTCGTTCAGAAAGCAATGGGAAACTACTGAACGTAAAACTTGCCTAGTACATCAACAGCAGCTGAAAAATGCTGGTGTTGACCGCAATGTCCTGTAAGGGATATGCAACAATTAAAAAAAAAGGAATGCTTATCCACACACAAAATTCAGTCCAGCACTACTAGAAGTAGTGTGTATGGACTACGCTTGGGTTCAAAGCGAACGAACTACTTATGAAGGGAACATTGTAAGAGAAAGAAAGATACAAACAAAGAAATAAACAAACAAACAAACAAATAAAGAAAAAACACAGACAAAGAAAGAAAGAAAGAAAGAAAGAAAGAAAGAAAGAAAGAAAGAAAGAAAGAAAGAAAGAAAAGAAAGAAAGAAAGAAAGAAAGAAGTACCCGTAATGAATTTCAGGAAGATGTAAATATTGACAAGGCTAAACATGCACGTCTGAAGATCTAAGGTTATCGATGTAAAGCTCATCGCTCAGATGTTGTTAGGACAAACAAAACTTGGCACTACTTTCTTGCAGCCCGAAGCACTTTATTTAGTTTTAGTCCCATCATTAATGCACTTTAAGAGCTGTGCTGATAGAGATGCTAGAACTGTAGCTTACCGACAATGCGGTCCATGGGTTCAGGACCCAGTGAAGGCTGATATTTCTTCCCGGCATAGACTCATAGAATGATTACCATATGTTGATTGAATGGTTGGTTGGTTGGTTGGTTAACTGATTGATTCGTTGGTTGATTCATTGATTGGTAAAACAGGAGAGTCTTGCATATGAGGCTACGACCTCCGGAATGAGAATGGAGGTGGAGGCAGTCACAGTGGCATTCCGTTGGTTAGAGGAGACCACTGCAACACACATTGTCTTCACAACGGACTCAAGGAGTATGCTTAGTAAGGTGGAGAAAGGAATGTTTCATGTGGAATGGCTCACCTTGCTTCAGAGGTCACAGATTGTAAGAATTGTATGGATGTTTTGCTCTGGCCATGCCGTAGTGGGGGTGGGGGATGAACGGGCTGATAGGCTGGCAGGAAATGCGCCTCTTGGTGGTAGATTACTTACGGACAAGGGGGAGGTGTTCGTGCGCCTGTGGGACCAGGTGGTGAAGGTGGGGGAGGGGGAACAGAATGAGAACCTGTATGTGGAAAGGATGAGATTGCGTGAGATTGGCAGGGGTTCTGGTAGAATCTCAAAACTGAGAGGGAAGTCAAGGAGAACTTTCAATCAGAAGACGGTGGGAACGATTAGTAATGTGATTCATCGCTGGCTGTTGAACGAGGGAACGGAGCGCGTAGGGGAATGTCCTGAGTGCAGTGATGTCAGTTCTTAGCTCAACACAGCTCAACACAACTCAACTCAACTCAACTTAATTGTTTGGTTAGTTAAATTCGTTGTTTGATTAATGCCTTTGATTGATGATTTATAAAAGCTAGTTTAATGTTTCACCAGCTAATCTGACATCTGCTTGTTGTACATGAAATAATAATTCAGTTTAGTGGGTGAGATGTGCTGGACACGCCATTTCTCTCCTCAATTTCTTATGTTGAACACAGTCTTAACTGATTCGGGGCCAAACAACAACAAAATAGGCTTGGACCAAGCATGGTGCACAATAAAATAAACAAGAATTACAATGTAGATTTCCATTTATTGAGCGTTAAATTGAGAAAGATACCGCGAAACGAAACACATTACCCGATGGCCCTGGTATTGCTATATATCGTCCTTCTGTTTAAATGAGAAGTCATACTAGGCAATATACTATCCTTCTGCACATAATCAATTAACTGTAGTCTAAGAATCGCGTATGAAGATTTACGTTGCACTCTGTATTCCTAAAGATTGTTCCAATGTCGAATATATAGACGCAGGTTTACCTGCTTAACCTCAAACCCGCCTGTAGTTTTTGTAAAATATTTTTTTTAACTTACTTTCAATTTGTCTGCTTAATTTACAACCCGCCTGTAGCTTTGTAAATAATTGTCTAACTTACTTTCAGTTTCTCTGCTTAATCTCAAACCTGATTGAATGTAGTTTGTGTAAATAATTGTCTAACTGTTTTTAAGTTTCTCTGCTTACTCTCAAACCTGACTGTAGTTTTTGTAAATAATTGTCTAGCTTACTTTCTGTGTCTCTGCTTAATCTCAAACCTGACTGTAGTTTTTGTAAATAATTGTCTAGCTTACTTTCTGTGTCTCTGCTTAATCTCAAACCTGACTGTAGTTTTTGTAAATAATTGTCTAACTTACTTTCAGTTTATCTGCTTAATCTCAAACTTGCGTGTAGTTTTTGTAAATTATTTTTTACCTTACTTTCAGTTTCTGTGCTTAATCTCAAACCTGCCTGTAGATTTTGTAAATTATTTTTTAAGTTACTTTCAATTTCTCTGCTGATCTCAAACCCTTCTATGTAGACGTTTATACAACAACAGTGAATGCATAGTGAGAGCAACTGGAGGACACTCAGAACCCTTCACCATAAGATCTGGTGTACGACAAGATTGTGTCCTGTCCCCTCTCTTGTTCGTAATATATATATAGACAATATATGTAAAGAAACCAGTCAAGCAGAGACAGCAAGAATACCGCATGACGAGAACACAGAAGAAGAACAATCTGCAAATCTAACCATTAGAGAACTCCTGTATGCGGACGACGAAGCACAAATAGCAAAATCAGAAGCTGAATTACAAGACCACATGAATAGTCTAAACGAAATGTGTAGGGAACATAACATGAAAATTAGCACAAGCAAAACAGAGGTAATGACTATAACTAAAGAAGAACAAATAACAACAATTCACCTAAACGAACATCCCTTGAAACAAGTAAAGAGTTTCAAGTACCTAGGACGTATAATATCATCAAATGGCAGATCAGAAGACGAGATCGAAAATAGGTGCAATAAGGCAAACCAAGTCACTGGACAAATGGCACCAATACTAAAGAACAAACTTGTATCAATAACTACTAAGAAAGCACTTTACAACACAATCTACCTACCAACTCTATGCTACCAATGCCAAACCTGGACAATGACAGAAAAAGAGAAAAGAAAAATCACAACAACAGAAATGAGGTTCCTGAGAAGAATACTCAACGTATCAAGAAGCGATAAGATCAGAAATGAAGAAATCAGGACTACAGTGGGGGTAAAAGCAGCACTAGATTTTATTAGAAAGCAGCAAGTCTAATGGTTTGGCCATGCAAGTAGGTTACCAGTCAACAGCATACCACAACAAGCAATGATGTACAGACCAGATGGAAACAGAGGAAGAGGCCGACCACGTAAATGTTGGACGGAGGGAATAGCAGAGTCCATGGGAATATCGATATATGAAGCCCATAATCGGGCACTCTCACGATGTTTATACTTCACCTCGACACCGCAAGGTACAAGAGGAACATGATGAAATGAGATCTCAAACCCTCCTGAACTTATTGTAAATAATTGTCTAACTTACTTTCAGTTTCTCTGTTTAATCTCAACCTGCCTGTAGTTTTTGTAAATAATTGTCTAATTTACTTTCAGTTTCTCTGCTTAATCTCAAACCTGCCTGTAGATTTTGTAAAGAATTCTCTAACTTACTTTCAGTTTCTCTACTTAATTTCGAACCTGCCTGTAGATTTTATAAACCATTTTATAAATTACTTTCTGTCCTCTTCATGAGGATTTACACAACGATTTACATGAGGATTTACACAACGATTTACATGAGGATTTACACAACGATTTACATGAGGATTTACACAACGATTTACATGAGGATTTACACAACGATTTACATGAGGATCTACACAACGATTTACATGAGGATTTACACAACGATTTACATGAGGATTTACACAACGATTTACATGAGGATTTACACAACGATTTACATGAGGATTTACACATCGATTTACAAGAGGATTTACACGAGGATTTACCACGACGATTTACATGAGGATTTACATGAGGATTTACATGAGGATTTACACAACGATTTACATGAGGATTTACACAATGATTTACATGAGGATTTACACAACGATTTACATGAGGATTTACACATCGATTTACATGAGGATTTACACGTGTTTTTTTTTTTCACGAGGATTTACCACGACGATTTACATGAGGATTTACATGAGGATTTACATGAGGATTTACATGAGGATTTACCACGAGGATTTGCATGGGGATTTACGTGAGGATTTACACGAGGATTTGCATGGGGATTTACGTGAGGATTTACATGAGGATTTACATGATGATTTATATGATGATTTACATGAGATGTTTACTAGAGTGCAGGAGCTGTGTCGAAGGTGTTCACAAATCCGCACACCGCGATCGAAACACAGCTGCGGGAGATATGGAAGTAAACCACAATGCGCTGGTGTGTCATACAATGCTATGAGTGTCAGTCGTGCAGAAAGCAATGGCAAACTACTGTACCTAAACCTGACAAGAAATCACAAACTGCCATAAAATGTTGGGGTTGACTGCGACGTCCTGGAAAATATATGCAACTAACTTTTGTTGTTGCTAGTGTGACTTTTTAGTGCGATATTGACAAGTGTTGCAGATTGCTCTCTACCGTGAGCTGTGCTAGACAGAGCTGTGTTCAGATCTTCACACATAGTACAAGAAAGATTCGCTGGGCTCTCCTCCGGTTGCAATAGTTCCGCTGGTATGTCGTCACAACCAGGGGACTTCCCTTGCTACAGACCACGTATTTCTGATCATACTTCAACATATACAAGTTTTGGTTCTTTGCAAACGCAAATAAACATTACACGTTCACTTCTCGTTCAGAAAAACAATGGCAAACTAATGAACGTATGATTGTATATATCATATTATATATATAGGAGGATGGGAGAGCTGTAATGTGAGCCCATACGGCGAGTTCATCAGGTTATGGATGGTGGAAGCGGACTGTTGATACACGGGTTGACCAGCCAAGCAAATACGTTAGGTAATTGAACGTTTAATACAGTTCAACTTCTTGGGTTTGTGGTGCTGAATACGCTCCTTGGTTTAGTTTAAGACATTTTCTAAGAAATACATTCGGTTCTCTCTCTCTCTCTCTCTCTCTCTCTCTCTCTCTCTCTCTCTCTCTCTCTCTCTCTCTCTCTATCTATCTATCTCTGTCTCTCTCCTATCTCTCTCTTTCGTTGTTCTCTCTCTCTCTCTCTCTCTCTCTCTCTTTCTCTTTCTCTCTCTCTCTCTCTCTCTCAATTTATCTTTATCTTTCGATCACTGTCCACTTTATATTTCTTTCTTTCTAATTCTCTCTCTTTCTTACACTCCGCCTTTCCCACTCTTTCTCTCTTTAGTTATTTCTTTCTCTCTATATATATTTCTCTGTCTCTCTCTCTCTCTCTCTCTCTCTCTCTCTTTCTCCCTCTCTCTCTCTCTCTCTCTCTCTCTCCCTCTCCCTCTCTCTCTCTCTCCCTCTCTCTCTCTCTCTCTCTTTCTGCCTACCCTCCCTCCTGCTAATTTTCTCTCAGTTTCTCTTTCTCTCACTCTCTGTATACCGTCCCTCTCTATCTCACTTCCCATATACTGTGAAAGTAAATAGGATCAATAAATATTATTTCAACACTGCACCGATCTTATAATAAGGATGTCCTTCTTCTTCTTCTTCTTTCGTTCGCTTGAAATATGTCTATAACTGCAGTGCTGTCTCTTGTATGAATTGAACTGTCTTTTTCAGTTCACACAGCGGCCCATAGAGTTTATCTTCCACTGTCGTCTCTCTAGGCCAGAAGGTTTGCCTAGATATGTTATATTTTGGGCAGTCTTGGAGTATGTGCTCTGCTGTCTGCGATGCCAATCCACGTGTGCACATGGCTGTTTCACCAATCTTGAATTTTGTATACATGTGGTTGCGTAATCTATTGTGCCCTGTTCTGAGGCACGGAATAATGACTTGTTCTGGTCTATCCATAACGTGATAGTCATCTTGAGCAGGTTTTGGTGGCTTTCTGACTGATTTGATCATTCTTTTCTTTTGGTGGTATGTTACAGGCACATCAGGCTGTTCTTCTTTGGCTCCTTCCTTAGCCAATTGATCAGCTCTGTCGTTCCCGGGTACTCCACAGTGGGATGGTATCCACTGTATGGTGACCTTATGCTGACTGCTAAGTTCAGAATGTAGTGTCCTTAGTACTGGCAATTTCCCAGACAGGAGCGCCTCGAGTACTGATTTTGCATCTGTCAATAGCACCACAGGTTGTGTACCATTGCTGGTATTTAGTAATTTCTCTGTTGCTATCTTGATTGCCTCAATTTCAGCATCGTAGTTATGGCAGTACTTTCCTGTCGGTACTCTAGCTGTGTCCCTGGTATTATTTGGGTATTCTATGTACACTCCCGCTCCTCCATTTCGAACAGCATTTTGTGCTGACCCATCTGTGTAGACTCGTATCCAGAGGTCCTGTGGGTATTCTTCATCAAGGAAGCTGAGAGTGGCTGTTCTGCGCTGCACACTGTTCTGATCTTCCTTGTCAAATATTCCTCTCACTTTTGTCTGGATTTGTAATGATAGTCTATGCTCATCTTTCCATGGAGTTCGCTCTGGAATAGTTGTTAGGGGGATACCAACTGTGGGCAGATCGGTGGTTTCTCTGCAGAGTCGTTTGGCCTGGTGGATAAAACTACTTCTTTTCAACCGCCCCATAGCTAGGTTTTCAAATCTGTTCTTCATAGGGTGGCCTGGCAAGCTGAGGAACTTTTCTGCTTGTATTAGCGTTTTCGTATCTCTGCGCTCACTCAGTGCTTGTGTCCTCCCCATCTTCTCCATTTCCATTATAGGGGTTGATCTCATCCCTCCTGTGGTGACTCTAAGTGCTTGATTTTGCACTTTGTCCAGCTCTTGTAGTGTGGTTTTTGCTGCCGAACACCATGCAGTTGACCCGTATTCCAGGTGTGGTCGTATGCTCTGTTGATAAACTTTGCTAAGTATTTTCCCACTGGCTCCCCATGTGGTTCCACTTAGCTTTCTCAGGATGGCTATTTTCCTTCTGGCTTTTGCTACTGCTTTGTTGATGTGCTTTCTCCATGTCAGCCTGCCATCAAATGTTACTCCAAGGTATGTTGGTTCTTTATCTTCTCGTAGGGGTGTTCCATTTATCTGGATGGTCCCTGCCTTTTGTTTTGGAGAGAGGGTAAATAGGGTGGTGCTGCACTTGTCAGTGTTTCTGCTGATACACCATCTATTTGCCCATGCAACAAATGTATCTACAGCTCTTTGTAGTACTCTGGTGGCCACTGATGCATGTTCATTTGTGCTCCATAGAACCAGGTCATCGGCATACATTGCGGCTTTAATTCCATGCGGTAGATTAGCAACGATATCATTGATGAAGATTAGAAAGAGTGTGGGGGACAAGACTCCGCCCTGGGGAACTCCGTGACGCAGTAGTACTTTCTTGCTCTTTAGTCCGTATATCTGTACTCTGGCTCTTCTGTTGTGCAAGTATGCTTTCACCCATTTGTACATTCTTCCATTGACTTTGCAGTTTCTCAGTTTATTCATCAGACCTTCTTTCCAGACTTTGTCAAAGGCTTTCTTCAAATCTATCCATGCCGCAAGCACCAGCTTCTTCTCTTGGAATGCATCCTCAATTTCTTGAGAGAGGTAGGTTGTCTGATCTTCCGTAGAGTAGCACTGCCTAAAGCCAGCCTGCTGTGGCACAAGGATGTTTTTACTTTCAATGTACCACTGCAGTCTGTGATTGATGATGCGCTCCAGTGTTTTGCAGAGACAGCTGGTGAGGCTAATTGGTCTGTAGCTAGAGGCAATGGAACTATCTTTCCCTGATTTTAGGAGGGGTATCATGATTGCTTCTCTCCAGGCTTGTGGAACACTGCCTAAGGTCCAACTGTTATTGAAGATCTGCAACAGCTTTGCTTTGGCCTCTGTTCCTAGGTTCCTGATCATTTCATTGGAGATACCATCAGCTCCTGGTGACTTTCTCATTTTCAGTTTTGATATGGCTAGCTCCAGTTCGCTGATTGTGATGGGTGCCTCCAGAACCTCATGTACTATTTCCTTCTGTCCTGTATGTTGCCGTTTCTCTTGAATCTCTTGTTGTTTCTCTGGACTGATTTTGATATTGTTATCTTGTGCGAATGAGTCCACAAAATGGTCAGCTGCTTGTTTTCTTGTTAAGATGTTTCCATCTTTATGTAGTGCAATTTTTCAGTTTCTCCCTGTGCCCTCATCGTTTAGTTGTTTTATTAGCTTCCACAATTTCCTTGTGTCTCTTTCAAAGTTCAGAGACTCTGTCTTTTCCTGCCAGCTTTTCCGTCTAGCCTGCAGCTTGGCCCTTTGAAATTTGGCTTTTGCATGCTGGAATTTATTGTGGTGCTCTTGGCTGGGTGTGGCCTCTGCTTGCTTTCTACATACTTCCACATCATTATGCAACTGTTCCAGTTCACTACTCCAGTAGGGTTTATATTGTTTGCGGGCTCCTCTTGGTACTGTTTCTCGCGCTGCCTGTAGTATGCATTTCCCAAACTCTTCAACTACTTTATTTATGTCTTTCTCAGTGTTCAGGTTTCTAACCAGTATGCTGGTGCGATGCTTGTACACTGCCCAGTCTGCTTTCTTGTAGTTCCACCTCGAGAGGGTGCTGCTTTCACTTACAAGCTCATTTTCTACAGTTAGAAAGACTGGTCGATGGTCACTGCCACCTAGTTGTTTCCCAACAATTCGTGTAATGTTCCACTCCAGGTCTGGTGAATGAAAAGCCAGGTCAGGTGTAGTTGTAGAGTGCCATGATCTCGAGTAGAAAGTATGTGGGTCGGACGGCTTGTTAACCAAGATGAATCTATTCTCATCCTGCCAGTCTTCCAGTCTCTCTCCTCTCTGGTCCATGTGATCATAGCCCCAACTCTGCGAGTGGCTGTTGAAATCGCCGCACACAATCATTTTTTCTGTTAATGGTAGTGTGTCCAGTGCCTGTGGACGGTCACTTGGACAGTAGTAATTGATCAGATGTAGATCTGTATAGCCTGTTTTAAGTTTAAGTGTCTGATACTCAGCCCCTTCCATATAGACTTCGATTTGGGAAGCAGTGATGTTATTTTTTACAAGGGTAAGTATCCCACCTTTTCGCCTGTCCTTTCGGTCAGATCGGTAACACTGGTAGTCTCTGATTTTGAAGGCTATATTTTCATTGAGGTGAGTTTCTTGCAAGCAACATATGCTTACTTTTTCTTTGTCCAGGATGTTTTCTAATTCTACTTTTTTGTTGCTGACTCCCTCCGCATTCCAGTGACCACGTGGTTTCCTATCTACACACCGTGATCTCATGTCAAATGGTCTGGACCTGAACACTCAAGACACTGACAATCAACTATAATTTAGTATTTGTTCTTAAAACTCTGGCCACAATTAGCGAAAGCCAATGGTTTAGTTTTGCATTTTTACTCTGTTGTATTTATCAGCGTTACTAAAGGGGGCTGAGTGGTCTCGAGGTATGGTGTCTGCCTCGAGTGCTGGAGGTCCCGGGTTCAAGCCCCGGTGAGGGCCGGGATTTTTTCACGTGGACTTCTAGTAACAAAATGTATCCTAGTCTCTGGGTAGTGAGATCGGACACCCGTGTGTATTGTTGCGCACGTAAACAAATCCCTTGGCAGTTAGAAATCGAAACAGAGTAGCCTAACGGCGCTGCCCAGGCAAAACTTCGAGTTAAAAATCTACGCAAAATGTTTCAGGAACCTCGCCGGTGCTACGGAGTTCGTGCACTGAGTTGAGATTCTCCGGACACAGGCTTGAGTTAGGAGTAGATCCGTCGATTAAACTAAACTAAACTACATTAATGGCCGAATGAATAAGGTTGTTTGTTCTTAAACATCCGGTGTGCTGATGCCGAGGTAGCGAGTTTAATCCATACACGGGTCAGCTGGACTCAAATGCTGACGTCTCGTTGTCTCTCTCACCAACACACCTGTTGGTGTTGTGTCGTGGGTCTGTTGGTGTTGTGTCGTGGATTTGTTGGTGTTTATTGTTATTTGGTGGTGTTGTGTCGTTCTTGACTTGGGGACGTAAATTATATCTGAGGTCTGTGTGGGTTTGTCTGATGGTGAGGGACATAGGTAATCGGGAACGCTAATACGCAAGCAAAAATCAGCCCAGTTAACTAATGTATTAGCACATGCATGGACTACGCTTGCCTTTTTTTTTCATCGTTAATTGTGTGTTAACAATCTACTTACCATCTATGGTTTTCCTACCAAATATACCAACGTCATAAAATCTTTCTACAAAGAGACACGTTGCTGCGTAAGAACAGAAACAGGCAACTCTGACTGGTTCTCAGTCGAAATAGGAGTGAAACAGGGTTGGGTCTTATCACCGATGCTTTTTGGAATAGCTATCGATTGGATCATGCGCAAATGCACAAACAACACAAATATGGGTATCCATTGGGTTGACAAAATTCTAGAAGACCTGGACTTTGCCGACGATATAGTGCTTTTGAGTTCAACACACCCGGATGCCCAAGAGAAAATAAACCACCTCCAAAATGTTTCAGGGCAAATTGGTCTCCAAATTAACACCACAAAAACAAAGACTATTGATCTTACCAACAGTTCAGATGACACCAAATTGAACAGCTACGTTCTTGAAAAAGTTAACAGCTTCACATACCTAGGAAGCAAAATGACATCTACAGGGGACTCAACACCAGAAATATCATCTAGAATCGCACTGGTATCTAGTGCCTTCAATAAACTGTCAAACATCTGGAAGTCAAAGACACTCAGCAAACACACAAAACTTAAAATCTTCAACTCTTGTGTGATTCCAGTGTTAACGTATGGATGTGAAAGTTAGAAATCAACGGTAGCTTTAAATAAAAAAATTAGACAATTTTGAGAACAAATGTCTTAGAAGACTTCTAATCATCCACTGGACAGACTTTAGAACCAATTCGCAAACAAGACAAGAGACTAAGCAAGATACAGTATCCAATTTCATAAGAAGACGCCGTTGGAACTACATCGGCCATGTACTCAGAATGGACAAGACAAGACTCCCCTACCAAGCCCTCATATGGTCACCCGTAGGGAAAAGAAAACGGGGTAGACCAAGAGAGACCCTGCGTAGAACCATCATTAGAGAAGGCTCATTCAATGGCCAAGTAAATATCCAAGATCTACAACAGGTAGCAGCGAACAGCCAGGCATGGAGAGACAGGCCTTCTGCCCTATGCGAAGCCTTAGGCTCAAGAGGAAAGACTAACTAACTAACTAATTGTGTGTAACTTTTTCGTCAACAACCCTCTAACATCAGTACAATCTTTTCGAGCAAGCTGGCTTCTCTAGATACCAAATCAACATTCTATAATCATTTAGTTACTCGCTAACTGTCACTCAAATCTGAATCTCCTGTGGCGCGGATTAGTCAGTGTTAGAGTACTAGGTATTGCAGAGTGTACATCGGTATGCCAATATTAAACACTATTACAGCATTCCCATAATGATATTCGTTCATTTATGCTGCTGCTGTTGTTCTTATTTTTATTATTCTCGATCTCCTCCTCCTCCTCCTACTCTCCTTCTTCTTCTTCTTCTTCTTCTTCTTCTTCTTCTTCTTCTTCTTCTTCTTCTTCTTCTTCTTCTTCTTCTGCTGCTGCTTCTTCTTCTTCTTCTGGCGGACAGTCGTTATGTTTTATGATCGTTCCTTTTTTTTTCGCTTAGGAGATGGATATTTTTCATCTCTTGCGTGTAATTTGTGCGTCAGAATGTAAAACCAGGAGTTTCTTTCTCAAGATCTTCGCCGATGCTACGGAAATCGTGCATTGAGCGAAGCAATCCTTGAGTGAATTTTCGCAGCGTGTGTGTTCTGTGGTGTTCGTTTTTTTTTCAACATGGCGAAACAACGTTTGTGCTCCTTGCGGTGGGCAGTCAACCTAACACAGCGGCGGGGAGGCCATAAGAGGCAAGGCAGGCGTGGCGGGGCAAGGCGTTTTAGACTCAAGTGTGACCGTATGGGCCTCAGGAATACTCGTACTCTATATTGGAACTGTGCCAGTGTAAAACAACGAGTCCCTATTTTGGAAAACCTATTATACGGGAACGACATTGTAGCACTTCAAGAGACAAGACTGGGTGCTCAGTTACTCCAAATTGCCGGTTTTAAATGTTTCTACAACAGGCGACACCTGGGAATGGTGATTCTCATCCGCGACAGTATGGTGGCTTCAGAGCTAGACATGTTTAGTTGCGACAGTAACGACATACAAATATAGGCGGTTAAAGTTCAATCCGGTCTACCATTCGTGTTGGTTAATGTTTATGCCCATAACGCGAGTGTGGATTCCCAGAAGTGGCAGTGCTTAAGTGACATACTAGGTCACGAGAGAAATGTTATTTTCTGTGGCGAATATAACGCTAAAGGCAAATCACGGGGAAACATTTCCCCCAACACACAGGGGGAGGAGCTCGGAACTGCCCTTGAAACCATTGATCTGGTTTTTATCAACAGTGGCTGTGTCACCGGGTGATGAGGACAGTGTTATTGATCTGGCGCTGGTTTCTACTTCAATCACTACAGTATGTAGATGGGTGTCCTAGGGTACCACGGCCGCGACCACCACCCTTGCAGCTTATTGGTGGAGAAAGGCAGAACCATACAGCACAAGTCAACGGTGAAGACATTCCAGTATAACAGTACAGGGCAAGATGTGGTGAGTAAAATAAGGCGCGACAAGCGCAGAAAACGTCCGGGCAGGAATAAAAAGGCTGGGAGCAGCCACCTTGGTGGAATTATGAGGTGGGAAAGGCATGGGTGGATAAGCGTAGTCTTGTAAGGAAATGGCAAAACGCCAAAAAGAACAGAGTTTCCCATCCTAGTCCCTACATGCACTTAGAAAGAGAGATGCACACAAAAGTAAGCTACTTCAGAAAACTGGTTAAGGTGGTTGAAAGTGAAAAATGGGCAGAGGTGGGTCACAGAGTAAACACAGACAAGTTACTGAAATTGTTCTGACGACTACATGAAAGCATGAGTGGGGTAGTCAAGACTAAGAGTATTCCTGACTTCCAAGGTGCTGACCTCATCTGGCAGAGGACTGACGAGAACAAAGGCAAAACCCTCTTTGAACGCTATCTAGAGCAGAGCAACCTGACAGACATGGGAGGGCGAAATCTCGCCTAGAAGGTCTCCTCAGACAGGTGCAAGGCCATGAACATTTCTGATGAAGACACAGTGACAGTGAAAGAAATCAAGGCTGTGCTTCGACGTTCAAAAAACAGCGCTCCAGGGTCAGATGGCATAAGATATGACATCAATATGTGTACCGACGAGCTAGAGAAATTAGCAGACATGTACAACAACAGTATAGGAAGTGCTAGCATAAAGGAGGAGTGGTTACACATCTATCTGATTCCCTTGTCAACCACACAAAAACCACACAAAAATTCAGGGATATCGAGTAATAACCATGCAGAATACAATAGGCAAACTGCTGGAGAAGTTAATAGCCAGAAAATCAAGCCAGCTAGAGAGGTGTTTTCCCACCTACCCTGGGAGGATACCGCCCAAAAAGAGAAACATGGACCAATGCAGCAGTTTTTTATGAAGGTTTCCACTCAGGCATTGAAACATTTGCTGCAGCAATTGACCTTGAGGACGCGTACAACAGAGTACCATTGGATTTTTTAATACTTCAGCTTCTTGAACTCAAGATAAGTCCTTTCCTCCTTAATTGGATCGCCACAGCCCTCTTCCAACGGAAAGAAGTCTTTAGATGTGGCAGTTGGACTTCGGAACCAACAACAATATATCCTGGCCTACCACATGGATCACCATTATCCCCAGTGTTGTTGAAAGCCTACACTGCTAGAATCATAAGCGAGCAAATCATAGGACCGGGGAGGACATTGTCGTATACAGACGATGTTTTACTGTATCGTCAGGGTAAGGATAGAGATCGGGTTGCTGTGGAACTACAAACCGAACTCAATCGCTTAAGCACTCGGTGTGTTGAAGCTAGGGAAAATGGCCAACCCATCAAAGGCAATAGGGACATGGTTCTCTTTGAGTAACCATTTTGTCAACACCCCAACGCCAACTGTAAATCTGGGTTCAGAGACGGTGGAAAGAACGCAGGCATGAATTGCCTGGGGATACAACTTGATCGGAGCCTCGCTTATACTGAGCATGTAGACCATGTGATAACAAAGGCCAAGCGGGCTTTGGTTGCTATGCGGGTGGTGGCGGCGGAAAACTGTGAGCAGCGCCATCTATGTCTTCTTTACGAGGGTCTGATCCTTTCTGTTTTGGAGTATACGATAGCGATCCTGACTCTCAACCATAAGCAGATAGAAAGGATGGAAAGGATACAGAACGAAGCTATGCGTATTATTCTTGCACGTAAGAGGGGAAGTCAAAATGGCTGTAGAAAGATAATTAAATATGATAACAATTTGAAACCAGTTTATTTTTATGCATAAACGTCCCAAACAACAGTCAGCAGATTTTTGTGCTCTAGGCTTGACATGTGTTGTCGAGCCCGGGGTTTTCCACTGCTTGCTGGCAATTTTGGATTCTGGGTCATAATGGTGAATCCAAGTCTCATCTACCGTCAATGATCAGGAACCTAGGAACAGAGGCTAAAGCAAAGCTGTTGCAGATCTTCAATAACAGTTGGACCTTAGGCAGTGTTCCACAAGCCTGGAGAGAATCAATCATGATACCCCTCCTAAAATCAGGGAAAGATAGTTCCATTGCCTCTAGCTACAGACCAATTAGCCTCACCAGCTGTCTCTGCAAAACACTGGAGCGCATCATCAATCACAGACTGCAGTGGTACATTGAAAGTAAAAACATCCTTGTGCCACAGCAGGCTGGCTTTAGACAGTGCTACTCTACGGAAGATCAGACAACCTACCTCTCTCAAGAAATTGAGGATGCATTCCAAGAGAAGAAGCTGGTGCTTGCGGCATGGATAGATTTGAAGAAAGCCTTTGACAAAGTCTGGAAAGAAGGTCTGATGAATAAACTGAGAAACTACAAAGTCAATGGAAGAATGTACAAATGGGTGAAAGCATACTTGCACAACATAAGAGCCCGAGTAAAGATAGACGGGCTAAAGAGCAAGAAAGTACTACTGCGTCACGGAGTTCCCCAGGGCGGAGTCTTGTCCCCCACACTCTTTCTAATCTTCATCAATGATATCGTTGCTAATATACCGCATGGAATTAAAGCCGCAATGTATGCCGATGACCTGGTTCTATGGAGCACAAATGAACATGCATCAGTGGCCACCAGAGTACTACAAAGAGCTGTAGATACATTTGTTGCATGGGCAAATAGATGGTGTGTCAGCATAAACACTGACAAGTGCAGCACCACCCTATTTACCCTCTCTCCAAAACAAAAGGCAGGGACCATCCAGATAAATGGAACACCCCTACGAGAAGATAAAGAACCAACATACCTTGGAGTAACATTTGATGGCAGGCTGACATGGAGAAAGCACATCAACAAAGCAGTAGCAAAAGCCAGAAGGAAAATAGCCATCCTGAGAAAGCTAAGTGGAACCACATGGGGAGCCAGTGGGAAAATACTTAGCAAAGTTTATCAACAGAGCAAACGACCACACCTGGAATACGGGTCAACTGCATGGTGTTCGGCCACAAAAACCACACTACAAGAGCTGGACAAAGTGCAAAATCAAGCACTTAGAGTCACCACAGGAGGGATGAGATCAACCCCTATAGTGGAAATGGAGAAGATGGGGAGGACACAAGCACTGAGTGAGCGCAGAGATACGAAAACGCTAATACAAGCAGAAAAGTTCCTCAGCTTGCCAGGCCACCCTATGAAGAACAGATTTGAAAACCTAGCTATGGGGCGGTTGAAAAGAAGTAGTTTTATCCACCAGGCCAAACGACTCTGCAGAGAAACCACCGATCTGCCCACAGTTGGTATCCCCCTAACAACTATTCCAGAGCGAACTCCGTGGAAAGATGAGCATAGACTATCATTACAAATCCAGACAAAAGTGAGAGGAATATTTGACAAGGAAGCTCAGAACAGTGTGCAGCGCAGAACAGCCACTCTCAGCTTCCTTGATGAAGAATACCCACAGGACCTCTGGATCCGAGTCTACACAGATGGGTCAGCACAAAATGCTGTTCGAAATGGAGGAGCGGGAGTGTACATAGAATACCCAAATAATACCAGGGACACAGCTAGAGTACCGACAGGAAAGTACTGCCATAACTACGATGCTGAAATTGAGGCAATCAAGATAGCAACAGAGAAATTACTAAATACCAGCAATGGTACACAACCTGTGGTGCTATTGACAGATGCAAAATCAGTACTCGAGGCGCTCCTGTCTGGGAAATTGCCAGTACTAAGGACACTACTTTCTGAACTTAGCAGTCAGCATAAGGTCACCATACAGTGGATACCATCCCACTGTGGAGTACCCGGGAACGACAGAGCTGATCAACTGGCTAAGGAAGGAGCCAAAGAAGAACAGCCTGATGTGCCTGTAACATACCACCAAAAGAAAAGAATGATCAAATCAGTCAGAAAGCCACCAAAACCTGCTCAAGATGACTACCACATTATGGATAGACCAGAACAAGTCATTATTATGCGCCTCAGAACAGGGCACAATAGATTACGCAACCACATGTATACAAAATTCAAGATTGGTGAAACAGCCATGTGTACATGTGGATTGGCGTCGCAGACAGCAGAGCACATACTCCAAGACTGCCCAAAATATAACATATCTAGGCAAACCTTCTGGCCTAGAGAGACGACAGTGGAGGATAAACTCTATGGGCCGCTGTGTGAACTGAAAAAGACAGTTCAATTCATACAAGAGACAGCACTGCAGTTATAGACATATTTCAAGGGAACGAAAGAAGAAGAAGAAGATCTACCGTCACCATGGTCGTCAACATGTTTTTCGACCGCCACATGTTGAGCGCCGGCTTCGTGGCTTAGAGGTTATGACTTTTCACCGTTATCTCGTATAGTCTCGTCGGTAACGTGATGACGGTGAGAATCAGCAGTGGTTCGAATCGTATCGGTAACTTACGGGGTATGTGAGCCGGCCGCTCAGAAAGTAATGGCAAACTACTGAGCGTAATCTTGCCAAGAAATCAACATACAGCTGAAAGATGCTGGTGTTGACAGCGATGTCCTGTAAAGGATATGCACACACACACAAATGTTGAGCAACTGGCCACAACAATCAACCGGTGTTTGTTTCTGTTCACATGTCAGCAGGCGCGGAACTCAGCTGGCGCGAACTTTTCTCATGTTCAGTCTGTTGTGTAAAATTCTAAAAACTGTACTCTTACTCAGTTTTGCTGATCCCGATATCTCTGCAATTGCCATTTTCCTATCCTGGTCTATGATTTTCTTCACTTTTGCAGTATTTGCATCATTGCACTCTGAGGACGGTCGTCCTGGTCTTGGCAGATCAGCAACTTGGGAACGGCCACACTTTAACTGCAAACACCAATTTTTTTACAGAAGCATACGCAGGGCAGACTTCCTCAAACAATGGCTCCGTCTCCCTGTGTATTTCTGTAGGTGTTTTTCCCTGTAACATCAAGAATTTTATCACTATCCTGGCGTCTGATTTCTCCATTGTTCTGACAAACCGTTGGATATGCAGATCTGGTCAGTTGGGTGTGTTGTGCCATGCACCATATCGGGAAAACCAGTTGAGGAGGGAAATTGTTAATGCATACGTCCGTTACAAATTGAATGAGCTATACATGTGCTAAATTTCAATTTTCTCCGCCTACTCCGTCGTGGTCAGGCTACAGACTTATGAGACGCCCCTTGTACATTGTCCATTTATTTCTCAACATAATTTCCACCAACATTGATGCACTTATCCCATCGTTTTATCAGTCCTCTCAGACCGGCTGTACAGAACTGCGTGCTCTGTTTGCTAAACGACGTTTTCATTTCACATTCAACTTCAGCGTCATTCGCGAAATGTCTCCCGGTGAGATTGGTTTTCAGTGGACCAATAAGGTGGAAATCGCTAGAGGCTAAGCCGAGGCTGTAAGGTGGACGTTACTCGCCTGTCACCTCTAACATCTCCTCCACCCGCTGCACGGATGCTTCTGTTGCAATCTCAACAGGACGACCAGATCGGATTTCATCAACAACTTTAGAGCATCCTTGAGAAAGTTTTCTACCCAGCTATGCACCGCTTTACGGGACAAACATTTGTCAGCATAAACAGGAAGCATTCCCTTATGAATGTCCTTTGCAGCAGTCCTTTTGCTCTCCAAAAAAAAAAACGCACAATAGCACGTTGCTCTTTGGTTGTACACTCCGTAAGTACAGTCGCCATTTTGTTTATGCACTGCGCATGCGTATGAGACACCTAGCGCCACCTGATGATCGGGAATATAAAGTTCGATGTTGCTGTCACCTAATGATACTTGTAGAAAACACCAACTACGTGTACCTCCCATCCCACAGAACTGTTTGACTTACTTATTGACTCGCCCTCATACAAGCGATACAGCTTGCAGGGCGATGCGCTACCTTCTTGATTTTCCAACCATGAGGAACAGAATACAATTTTGCCAAGCACGTGCCTATCTCAGTGTCAACGCAAACACAAAACATCCACTGCACAGCGAGATTAATAAGGTAGAGGGCAGCAGGTTAAAAAGCGGAAAGTCGTAGATGGGTCAAGCCGAAGACATTCTTCAACAGGTGTGTTCACTTGAGGACTTAGAATCTGACGAGGAGTAGGTAAAAGTACCAACAGAGTTCTGTACATCCTTTTCAGTGTGCATCCAACTAGACAAGAAATGCAGACAAGAAAATCCAGCTGTTGTGGAGGCGGAAGTACAGGCTCTGATCTTCGAGAATTCGTTAGAGGATGATGCTGTCATTTACACAGATGGGTCGGTCGTCCGAGGAATGAGATGTTCATGGGCCTTTACGGCTCAGGCCGGAGGAAAAAGTGTGAAGGAATAGTCTGGCGCTTTTGCTTTGACCATTAGCAGCCTGACTATGGAAGTCATGACAGTAAGTAAAGCAATAACATGGCTCGAGACACAGACATGCAATCGGGCATGTGTCCTTAGTGACTCAATGAGTATGCTCAGGAATATAGAGATGGGGTGGATCCGAAGAGAGTGGCTGCTGTCTCTGGAGCCCTCTGCCTAAATTCAACACGATTCCCCAGCACGAATATAAACATTGTTGTAGAATACAAAAGGCTAACATGTATGCCCTGATAATGTGCTGCTGCATTGTTTAGTTTTGTGAGATGTTTTATTTTGTGTGCTATATAATATAATGCTAATCTATGTTGTTAAGAATATGTCTGATAATATTACCTATGTGGCCGATTCTAAGTGCTTGTATTTTTGTTTGTATGTCCTGAAGTGCTATACCTCCTTGTTTCTTATCCTGAATGACAGTTTTATGTTGTATGCTGTGTATTGTCTTACTAACTATGAAATGTCTTATCTGTTTATTTATGTCTGTGATTGTATGTTTTGGAGGGTTTAACACTGTCACTAAGTATATTATTTTTGGTATGATGTATGTGTTAACTATTATGCTTCTACCAAATATTGTTGATGTCTTGTATTTATACCTGTGTAGCATGTCTGTGATTTGGTGTGATAGTTGTAGCCATGTTTCTCTGTGTGTTGCTCTGGGGTCACATGGAAATGTGATCCCATACAGTTTCATATTGTGTGTATGTGTTAGGTCTGGAAGGAAATCAGACTTTTGTTTCCACTTTCCCAGGCCCATAATTTGTGATTTTTGTATATTAATTTTGGCTCCACTGCCTTTCCCAAAGTGGGAGAAGGTGTGCAGTATGTTTCTGATAGATGTGTTGCTTGTAGGGAAGAATGCAATGTCGTCTGCATAAGTAATGACCTTTTGCTCTCCTATTCCCTGTATGAAAGTGCCTTTAATGCTGGTATCTTGTCTGATATTTTCTAATAATGGCTCTAGTGTCTGTATATACAGAAGTGGTGATAGTGGGCACCCTTGTCTTACAGACCTTGTCAGTCTGAAGCTAACAGTCAGTGAATGGTTCACTAAGACTTTGCTTTCAGGGTTGTTATACAACATCTGTATCCACTTTCTGTAGTACTGTCCTATATTGCAGTGTTCTAGGGTTTTGTGCAAATAGGAGTGTGCGACTCTGTCAAAGGCCTTCTCTTGGTCCAAAGACAAGAGTGAGGATTGACAGTCTTTCTGGTGTGTGTACGTTATAATGTCTCTAATGAGGTGTGTGTGGTTTTGTATATTCCTGTGCTGTACACTACATTGCTGGTTTGGGTGCACTAGTTTTGGTAGGAATTGTGTGATTTTGTGTGCTAGTGATTTGGCCAGAATTGTATAGTCTGTGTTAAGAAGTGAAATTGGTCTGCAATTTTTCAGTTGTGTCGTGTCTGTCTTTGCTTTGTGTAGAAGTGTTATGTAAGATATGTTGCAACTATCAGGGAGTTTTTGTTTGTCAAAGGCTTCTTGATAGACTTTTAGAAGAAGGTTATCTATGATAGGAAAGAATTGTTGTTAGAATTCTACTGTTAATCCGTCTGGTCCTGGTGTCTTGTCTTTGTTCATTTTACTAAGTGCATGTGTTATGTTTTCTAATGTCAATTGTGTGTCCAATATCTCTTTGTCTGTGTTTGATATCTTTTTTGTATATTGTAAGAAGCTATCTTGTATTTGTGTGTTTACTGTCTCTGCTGTAAATAAGTGTGTATAGTATTGCTGGAATGCTTCTGTTATACGTGTGGTTTCTGTTTATGTGATTCCTTGCATGTCTATTATTGTGTTTATCTGTTTTCTACGCTGTATGTTTTGTTCTATTGCCATGTATTGTTTGCTGGGTGTGATGCTGTTTAGTTTTGTTCTAATTAGTGCACCCAGGTATCTGTGCTGTTGGTGTTGTTCCAGTTGCATTTCTAATGCATGCAAGTATGGTGAGTGTCTGTCGGTTTGCTTTGTTAAATGTATTGCTGTTTGTATGATCTGTTCTTGTTGTAGTCTACGCTTGTGTATGATGGATGCTAGTTGTTGTGTCCTGCTCCGTATTGTGTTTTTCAGTAAGTCCCAGTATTGCCTAATGTTGTCAGTCGGTATACTATCAGTGTATGAATGTATCAGGTATGTCATATATTGTATATAGTCTGTGTTTTGGAGTCATGTGTTGTTAAATTTCCAGTGTGGTGATCGGTTGAAAGGCTGTGTGGGTGTGTTATTTATAGTGATGTGTGCTAGTATTGATTTGTGGTCTGTATACTGGAGAGTTTCTTGTAGGTGTTTAGTTAGTTTTATGTGGTGTGTTGATGGTACATATATTCTATCTAACCTAGATGATCTGTTATGTGTATGGTTTCTGTGCGTTGTATCGTGACTGTTGGGGTGTTTGTGCCTTAATGCGTCTACTAGGTTATGTGTGTCAATTATGTATTGCAATGTATCAAGTTTATGCATGTCGTCTCGGCCGGCTCTTCGTAACTGCGTTTTCACTTCCCCACCTATTATGTCAGCCGAAGCTAAACAACAATTAAAATCACCTGCTAAAACAACATGCCTCCCTCTGAATGTCTGTGCTAATAGGTTTTCTAAGTGTTCGAAGAATTGTGGTTGGTAGATGCAATTTGCTGGGCATGTATGTTGACTAAAGCGTATGTGTGTGTGTTATTTCTAACATGTATGATGGTAATGACTCTTTGGTCGTCCTTGTGTATGTCAGTAATTTCCCATTTGTCTGACATCTGCAGTATGGCGGTTCCAGAACCCTACGATGTGTCGACAGGCTGAAGCATGAATGTCTGAGCCCTAATTGTGTAGTGATTTGCTTTGCGTGTGTGTATTAGCATATGTTTGTTTCTTGTAGGAGAAGGAAGTCGGGGTTGTATTTGTGTATGAGTATGACGATGTGTATTTGTTTTGTGCTTAAACCTGAAATGTTCAGACTAATAATACTAATATCATTAGTCATTATAAATTAATCAAAACAAGCAAATGATATTGTTGACTAACAGTAATAAGAAATCAGAGACGAACGAGGTTGTCTAGTTAAGATAGTTATTTTTTTCTTGTTGTCTTGGTGCAGACGTGATCTGATTGTAGGTGTTACAACAGTAGGCCATCTTCTTCGGTGTCAGTGTCAGTGTCAGTAGTGTTCTTAGATGTCAATTCTGATTTAGTTTTATCATCAAAGGTGTCGTTGCTGATGGGTTCGTCGGTTTTTTTCGGTTTGTCTTTCCTTCTTTTTTGGCATTGATTTGGTTGGTGAGTTTTCTTCTTCTTCTTCCTTAGTATGCTTGTTGAGTTTGGACTTAATCCTCGTAGTTGTCTTTTTCTGGTTTTGGAGTGGAAAACAGTTGTAAAGAGTTCTTCTGTTTACGTTTCCAGATTGAAGTTTTCTTGATTGTCTGTTGGCGTATCCGTTTGTTGTTTTTCTTGTTGTGTGGGCTGTTGTTCAAATTGTTTTCCGCGTTGTTCGTTTTGTTGATGTTGTGCTGGTCCTTGCCTTCTCAGAGGTGGAAAATTTATTGCATCTTCTTTTGCCACAACAGGCTTGTTTGTATGTTTGGCTGGACATTTGTTGGACCAGTGGTCGTCCATACCACACACATGACAAGCAGTTCTCCTGCTGGGCAATGTTATCAGAATTTTGCGAGTGTTTTTGGTAACCCCTGTTATGTTTAGATTTATGTAATGGGGGATGTCCTGGACGGGGTTACATAAGGCTCCCCATTTACCTCCAGAGGTTTTTAGTGGAAATACCTCCACATTCGGGTCCCCAGTTGCATGTACCGCGATTGTCTTAACACCCTCTATCTTCATTGCCGCTGGGATCCAATGCAAAGTAAGGTTTTGTCTTTCGTTGTCTACATGCTCCAGACAAATATTGATGTCCGAATTCGGTACTTGTAATTGTACCCGATGTAGCTTATCGTACAGTTTGACATGAACATCTTCTGTTAAAGTCACGAACCACCGTGTCGGTGACTCATACCTGTGTAGACTGGCTAGCGCGCCTAGCGGCACGCCGGCCAGTCCAGCGAGTGCGCTCGCTATGAACGCTGGCGTCGACTTGGCTGCGGCTCCAGGGCCGGACAGTGACAAAACAATTGTACCTGTGCGGTGGAGCAGGTTTCCGTTGAGCACATCTTACGCCAGTGTTAGAGATGAACTTGTCATTTTCTATCAATATCCTTTAGAATAACACACTTGAATAACAAACTTTCTTTTCAATACGTAAACTCCGTATATAATGAATTTCACACAGTATATGTTTTCGGCACAAAGAAAACCACTATGTTTATTAAGAAAATGATCACTACTGCGCCGGTCAGTATAAACGGTAGTAAAAGGCGAAAGATTTATTCGTATGTGAAGTGCTGTTCTCAGCACCGTTTACTTATGGAGTTTTTGGAGAACCCAGAGGGGATGATTATAACTGACTACAACAAGATACCTGGACGATAATGACCAATACGTTGTGAAGAGTAACCAGGGTCAGGCCATGGGGGAGAATAGTTAACAACTGTTTGCCAGTGTGTGCCTTATCAGTAGACGGTAGCAAGAACAAATACGTTGCGAAGAGAAACCAGAAATCAGGGCGTCAATTGGGGGGGACAGTCGTTAACATCGTGCACGGAGCTTGCAGTGTTGAAACATTGTATATATTGCATTAACAAGTACATTTTATTCATTTTTAGCAGTAAAAGTATTTGAAACTTTAGGATGTTAAATTATTGTGTTAACTGTTAATAAGTGGTGTCATTATATTAAACATTTAACAATTAATGCAACTAATTGCTTCTGTAGAAAAAACGTTGGCGAGTTATGTCCCTTGCAAACAATAAAATGAATATTATGTTCCCATGAAAAAGAGGTATTTGTGTCCCCTTAAATTTCGCTTACGAAGTGCACGCCGTCGAGAGCACGCACGATAGCTAATGGTTAGCCCGTAGATCATGTAATTGAGTCCCCACTATTGCTCCCGGGTTGACTCAGCCGAAACTAAGTATCACACGACGTTCTTTATGATAAGTTCGTGAGATGGTCGTTGTCTAGGTAACGATGCTCCTGGTGTGTCAATTGAGCTATCTAACTGTCTCTTAATCCAACTCACCCCTGCAGTGCACATTCACCAGTCATGAAACAAGATTGAGTTGGCGCACATAATCTTTTAATCCAGAAAGAACACGGACACATAACATATTGGTATCTCCAGAAATCAATGTAAAATCCACAGAATATATATGTATTCTCCTCACACGTTAATCAGCACACATCACTGCCTTCTATAATCTTCCTGAATCTCACATCCACAAGACATTTAGTCCAGCTACTATCCACGGCTGGATCTCACACAATACGACCCACCCACTGGGTCGGAGTCTCTGCTCACTATGCCACCAACTCTGGGTTCAGGCCTCCATTCAAAGCTCGGAGAATCACACAACACAGTTCTCCGTCGACTCCCGACTCGTTCGGTGTCTAAAACTCAACTCCCCTGAAGTCTCCTGACTTCACACACAAATACACTGTCGTTCGCCCCATCCACCCTAGGGGTCTGCATCTACCCTCACCTATTATTTCTCAGGACTGGCTGTTTTTCTCATAGCCAGGTCAGTCCCTTTACTGTCTCCAACTTTCATCCATTCTTTCTCATGCCCGGTCACTCAACTCACTGACAATGACCCAGGCCTGTGTCACTAAGCACCATGAAATGTTCTGGAAAGTAAAGGCGTTGTGTGCGCTATTGACCACATCACCCATTGAGTGCCAATTGTTTTACAAAAATTTGGCACTGCCAGCTGAAGGGAATGACATACACACCTAACTAGTACCAGATGAGGAGCTTCGGATTTTAATGTTGTATATACTCCTGTCGCGAAACGCAAGTGGGTCTCAGAGGGACAACACAGTACCCACTCTGTCCCACCCCGTCTCGGTGGCTAGTCCACATTTTAAGGCGGGTGAGGGGGGATTTCCGAGTAAAAATAGAGCTAGGACCGTCTTCTGGGTCCTTGAGATGTTATGTATCGGGATTGTCATGAACTTCACGGGTGCCGAGAATCATCACTCAACTCTTTGAGTGTGCGTAGATCTTTTCTGTTGTAAATCGCACATTCAGATAAAACTCGGGGAATGCAGAGTTGCCTTCACTGTTGTGAGGTAATGCTCGGAGATCTTCGGCAGGTTCTGTGAGTGTGTCCTTCCGGGACCTGACACGAAGAGGCCATTCGGTAGCAAGTCATCAAGAAGGGAAGCCGCTTCTATAGCCAGCTGTATAATTGGCATCACAGGGAGCCGGAGAATGTTCTACAGCGGAAGTTGTTTCTGTTGAAGCTATCCTTTCACGGCCGTGTCCACCAGCTGTAATCTATGCAACTCTTATGGAATCAGGGACTGATCTACAGTGGTGACATTGTTGTCCTTCAGACGAGAGGCCGTGTCTTTGACCAGCTGTATCATGTTGTACCTTTGGGGATCCAGAGAGTGGACCTACAGCCCAAAGCTTGATGAACCTACCGGGTCGCTGTCTGTTGTATAGTTGTTCCTAAGTTTTAATGGTAACACACTTTTATACTTGGCGTCGCTTAACTAAAGTTTGTGTTTCAGTTGTGGGTTAATTCTTGACCAGGCCGGGCGGTTGCGTCGTAGCCTGTGTTCTGACCGAGATGTACAAGTTGACCTCGGGTCAGGGGACACCGGCTGTACGTTAAGTATTGACCATGCAGGCTAGCCAGTGTAGTGAGCCTGTGTTTTGACCTAGATTAAGCGGAGGCCAGTGTTCAGCAGACAAGACGGAATGGAATGTATTGGGCGAGCCAGCTCAGTGGAACAGTCTGGTTGAAGCGAATTATTAATACATTCGGCGCCCTATCTCAATAATATGATAAATGAGGGAATTATTGTTCTGACAGAAGAATTCCTCTTGAACAGCGCTTTAATTTGACTCCCTTAATGGATGAGGTGACATTAGTACGTTTCAATCATCATCAGGTGGCTTAGGAAACAAGTACTTGTCAGTCAGCCTCTTGTGACACTCGAGAACCACATGCGTTTCTCGTTAAGGTGAAACCCAAATATGTAGGAGGCTATAAGCTGTGAAGTGATTATCGCCACATAGGCCTGTTGTTATTTAACTGGGCTTAGTCTGAAGGGGGAAAGATATCTTCACACCTACTAGGGATTTAACCTGGGCCAGTGTAGCGGTGGGGAAACACCCACTCATGTAACGCGTGGGTATTTCATCAGTGTTGTCTGACTCCATTCTTCCTTTGATGAGAATGGAATAATTGTCAGGCGGGTCTATCTTTCTATTGTCTCTATACTGTCATCGGAACCAGATTGTTTGGGATGGTGGATTTGACACAATTCCTAAGCAGCCAAAGGAATGTAATCATGTGATAATTGTCTTTATATACACATACACCCATACACAACAGAAATCCAGGTATCCGAGGCAGAAAGGCGGAAAGCGACAAACACAAGAACACTAAGCTCTTTTGTTGTTTGTCTGGTCTTTAATTCAGTATTTCAGGTTAGTTACCATTGCAGTCTGAGCATCTTCCATTAACCTTGGAGGTGGCATAGAATACTTACCTGAGATATCCTGATATGCTTATCTACTTTTCTGATGAGACAGATTGTGATTAAGAAAGATTATCTAGACCATTACACTTAAGGATCTTCATAGGAGGTATGGAACTTTACCATCCTTGGGAAGGGACCCTGTCCTATATCTACTATCTACTAGATATGAGATGGTAGGGGATGTGTCATCCTATCTACTATTTATCAGGGATGAGACGCGTGGCTGAAAAGCTACTGGACAAGTTTTTTTTTTCTCCCGTGTTTCCATCCTGTTTCAGGATATTGCGGTCAACACCAGCATCTTTCAGCTGTATGTTGATTCCTAGACTAGATTACGCTCATCAGCACGCCACGACTTTCTGAGCGATCGGCTCCATACTCGAACCCCTTCAAGTTCTCGTGCGCTCACGTCAACCACGAGAGTATTCGGGGTTACGGAGAAAGCTGCTAACTCCTCAACCAGGGAGACCGGACTTAAGTTAGGATTACTAAATGTTGTAACCTAACCTGTCTATGAGATATGTCTGGGAGTTCAGACATACGATAGTGGTCTGAGCTCGAGGGGCTGACCACTGAGGGGAGGGAAATCTGTGCTGAGAATTGATGGAGTATGTATTATGCCAGGGTATGATGGAGTTGTACACCTGTCCTGTTCTTGCTTGCAGGAATCTCTTTGCTGTTGACTGGGAGCAGTGGGCGACTGCTCTTTGCTGTGACTGATTCCTGTGTGTTGTGGCTGATGCGCTTTGCTGTCGGCTGGTTGCCTAGCTGCTAGTGGCCGGTTGTGGTTGCCTAGCTGCTAGTGGCCGGTTGTGGTTGCCTAGCTGCTAGTGGCCGGTTGTGGTTGCCTAGCTGCTAGTGGCCGGTTGTGGTTGCCTAGCTGCTAGTGGCCGGTTGTGGTTGCCTAGCTGCTAGTGGCCGGTTGTGGTTGACGAGTACTGTGGTCAACCTGAAGTGATCTGAGAAGTCCGTTGCTATGGGCGAGGTACCTATTTGTGGTTGACGAGTGCTGTGAGCTGTTGCTGTGTGGAAGAGCCCGAAGGCATCATACAGGATCAGGTGACTGTGTCATTGCCCTGTGTTTACAGACTCACATTCAATCATGCACGGACAGAACTCCCGTGGGATGATGAGATCGTCTACCAGACTACTCTCACCCAGTTTTTAATAGAGCTATTGACACAGCTGCGTTTACGTACACCCGATAACGTTCGAGTGTTGCAGTCCATGTCATGTCTTAGTGGAAGTGAATGTCTACAGCCAATGAAGCCCTGTATATTGGATCTTGCTAAAATGTTTGTAGAAGATGCAGCTACTCTCACCCTCATCGATTTCCAGTGGAGAAAACGTCATCATATGCAGTGGACACAGACCTCTGACACACTTGGGCTGTGGGCAGAAATATCCTCATACAGGGATGCCACCGGTGAAAATCCTTTCCAAGATCTTACAGATTTAGCTTTAACTGTGCTCATTTTACCTCATTCTAATGCGGACGTGGAGCGTATTTTCAGTCAGATGGGAGTCATAAAATCAAAATTGCGGAACAGACTGAGCATCAAGAGTTTGACAGCTGTTTTGACTATTAGATATGGAATGAAAAGATATGGCAAATGCTGTCATGATTATAAACTACCTAAGGATATTCTGCGAAAAATTGGATCATAAGAGGCATGTACATGTTTCTTTCAATCATCCTCCTCATCCTCATCATCGCAGGAGCAAACACAGCAGGAAATAGCTACAGAAACTGAAGAGGAGTTGTTTGACTGGGATTTGGCAGATCTGGAATAAACTTCATTCTAATATTCAGTGATAATAATAAATTATAATGTGCTACTTTATAACATTTTGAATGTATACCGCCAGGGCTTGTTTTAGTGATTTCCCAAAAAATAGTATTGCAATTTAGTGCTTTTTTGGCTCGAAAGTAGTTATGATTGGGATTTGGCGGATCTGGAATAAACTTCATTGTAATATGAAGTGATAATAATAAATTATACTGTGCTACCTTGTTACATTTGTAATAAAAACAGTTGGTGCTTTTTTGGTGCTTCCTAAACAAATTTTGTGCTTTTTAGTGCTTTTTTGGGTCGATTTTGGTGCTTTTTCATCAAAGGGAGATGGCAACACTGCGCAGGAAGCCAAAGAAGAGTAATAAAACAACACACAACTGGTGTCGTGAGCCGCTACACACTGCGGGATTTACTGAGGAGGGGATCCGAGCACTTACTGACTGAATGGTTCGATGTGCAATGAGGATGAACTGTCGACTAATCATTGGCACCTTGCCGTCTTGACAGACGATAGTTTGTGCTTCAAAAAAGACATAATAACTTTTACCCATGGCGGTAGCGAATGTGACTTATAAGGCTAATTCACGCTGTAAATGTTCGTTCCCAGTGGGTGCATGTAAACACGTTGTCATTTCCACCATCGTGCACCATCTTACGTCTCACACGCTCGGTGTATGACTTATCTGCAATTATTTTCTCCTTTGTCTTTATTCCATTTCTGATGATTGCCCTCCATGCAACACGTTCAGCGGCGACTTGCTCCCAATGTGCATTATCTATGCCTGTATCAATCATGTCCCGCTTACACACATCTTTGTATCGTAGTAAAGGCCGACCCTGAGATCTCTTACCGATCTGTAATTCACACCAAAAAAAAGATGTCCTTTGGTATTCTACCATCACCCATCCTCCTAAGATGTCCTATCCATCTAAGTCTACGAAGACTGAGCATGGAATAAACCGTCACACAACCTGATCTTTCCAATACTTTAGTATTTGTGATTTTGTCTTGCCACTTAATACCAAGAATTCTTCGCAGACACCGCATATGAAAGCTGTTTAAACGTTTCTCTTGGTGTGAGTAAGTTGTCCAGGTTTCACTGCCATAAAGAAGAGTACTAAGGACACAGGCTTGATAGACAAGGTCTTTTGTTTTGGCGGTAAGCTTCCTGTTTTCCCAGATATGTCGACAAACAAACTAACTGACTAACTAACTAACTAACCAACTAACTAACTAACTAACTAACTCACTCACTCACTCACTAACTCACTCACTCACTCACTCACTCACTCACTAACTTCTTCTTCTTCTTCTTCTTCTTCTTCTTCTTCTTCTATTTCTGATGCTGCTGCGCTGAGTTTGCAACAACTGCTGCCTTTACCCCTCCCCCAATTAGAGCTTGATTCTCGCCATCTTTCGTCAAAGGGCTCATTTGTGTAGGCTATTGTGTTCCTTTCCATGTCTTTTCTGTGTTATTCATTGCTATCCGTGTATGTCTGTATTTCTGTCTGTCAATCAATCGGTCTGTCTGTCTGTCGGCCATCCTGTCTATCTGTCTGTCTGCCAGCATGTCTATCTGTCTGCCTGCATGTCTGTCAGCCTGTTTATCTGTCTGTCTCTCTACCTTATTACCTGCGCAAATTGCATCCATTCATTCATTCATCCGTCTGTATGTCTGTCTGTGAACCTATCTAATCTATCTACCTACCTAAATCCCGTCCACCTATCCATCTATATATCACCCATCTGCCTGTCTGTCTGTCTGCCTGCCTGTCTGTCTGTCTGTATATCTATTCGCTTATCTCCTCTTCTATCCTCGGTGTCCATCAATTTAATTCCCCCAACAGAAAGATCACCGAAACGTGAAACTACACAACGACATGAAATATCCTTTTCTCCCCTTGCGACAGTGCCAGACTTTTATCCGATCAGTGTAATTAAATAAAAGCATTATTGGCCTCCACACCGTGACTAATTACAAAATCGATACAGAAAAACGCCACAAAAGGATTAGTCTACAACCAATCAGTGTTTCAGTTATAGGTTGGCGGGTTTTTGTGACGAGCTAGGGGGTAGTCTAAAATTGCATCAAAGTAATTAAAGGTAGTTTGTGCCAGGCTCATAGTACGGATACATGGAAAACATCTTGAGGAAGCTGAATCACAGAAATACAGAAGAGAATTATCATCATCTGTATGTGCCTCGGCGAGCGGCACGGGAGATCATTCTTGATCACAAACATGAAGTAGTACGTGACTCAAATCCACACGTTGAAGCAGGGATTATGCATGTGATTTAAAATTGTAGTTTAACTTATTCGCTAGTGTTGTAGGTTTGTTGGTGTTATGTTGCAGGTTTGTTGGTGTTATGTTGCAGGTTTGTTGGTGTTGTGTTATAGGTTTCTTGGTGTTGTGTTGTAGACTTGTTGGTGTTGTGTCGTGGGTTTGTTGGTATCGTGTTGCAGGTTTGTTGCTATTGTGTTGTAGGTTTGTTAGTGTTGTGTTATAGGTTTCTTGGTGTTGTGTTGTAGACTTGTTGGTGTTGTGTCGTGGGTTTGTTGGTATCGTGTTGCAGGTTTGTTGCTATTGTGTTGTAGGTTTGTTAGTGTTGTTTCCTAGTTTGTTGGTGTTGTGTTGTAGGTTTGTTGGTGTTGTGTCGTGGGTTTGTTGGTGTTGTTTCTTAGGGTTGTTAGTGTTGTGTTGAATGTTTGTTGGTGTGGTGTTGTAGGTTTGTTGATATTGTGTTGTATGTTTGATGGTGTTGTGTTCTAGGTTTGATGGTGTTGTGTTGTAGGTTTGTTGGTGTTGTGTTGTAGGTTTGTTGGTGTTGTGATGTAGGTTTGTTGGTGTTGTGTTGTAGGTTTGTTGGTGATGCGTTGTAGGTTTGTTGGTGTTGTGTTGCAGGTTTGTTGGTGTTGTGTTGTAGGTTTGTTGGTGTTGTGTTGTAGATTTGTTGGTGTTGTGCTATGGGTTTGTTTGTGTTATGTTTATCTTTATTGGTGTTGTATTGAAGGTTTGTTGGTGTTGTGTGGTAGGTTTATTAGTGTTGTGAGGTAGGTTTATTGGTGTTGTTTTATAGATTTGTTGATGTTGTGCTGTAGGTTTGTTGGTGTTGTAGGTTTGTTGGTGTTGTGTTGTTGGTTTGTTGGTATTGTGGTGTAGGTTTGTTGGTGTTGTGTTATAGTCTTGTTGGTGTTGTGTTGTAGGTTTGTTGGTGTTGTGTTATAGATTTGTTGGTGTTTTGTGGTAGATTTATAGGTGTTTTGTTTTAGGTTTTGTGGTGCTGTGTCGTGGGTTTGTTGGTGTTGTGTTGTAGGTTTATTGGTGGTGTGTTGTAGGTTTGTTGGTGTTATGCTGTAGGTTTGTTGGTGCTGTGTTATAGGTTTGTTGGTGTTGTGTTGTATGTTTGTTGGTGTTGTGGTGTAGATTTGTTGGTGTTTTGTTGTAGGTTTTTTGGTGTTGTGACGTGGTTTGTTGGTGTTGTGTTGTAGGTTTGTTGGCGTTGTGTTGTAGGTTTGTTGGTGTTGTGTTGTAGGTTTGTTGGTGTTGTGTCGTGGGTTTGGTGGTGTTGTGTCGTGAGTTTGCTGACATCCTCCTTTCTTCCTATCCCCCCCCCCCCCCCCCCAAATTAATCGTGCGATCGAACTGCTGTTAAAAACGGCTGCACCTGAAGTGTAACAGAGAAGCTCAAAAGACGATAAACACAAGCAGATACCGTAATGGACGTTTCATCAAAGTCTTTGTCAAGAAACCGAATACAAAGAACACGAAGGCTTAGCCGGAAGACGAAAGTATCACCATACATTCAGGACTGGTTATCGGGAAATTTCAACCATGCGTGTACGTGTTTTTCTGCTCTGTTTAGCGGAAAGTTGTTTGATCGAACTAGACTGCCGCAAATTGATCAAATGTGTTACGTGTCGGGAGTGTGCGTCTAATTCTCTTTCTATTTTAATAGCTTATTAAATGTCTGTGTAGCCATGTAGAGGCTTGAGCATGTTTTATGCATTCTAGTTTGATTATTTGTTACACGTCCCTTACATGGTTTCTTGTAGCACTTGCACGTTGGTTTTTCTGTCCATCCATGGCATTCTTTGCATTTTTCCCAGATATCACATTTCCATTGCCATTAGATGTTTTTCAGCTTGTCAGTTCGTTGTCCACGTTTCACATCCATACAGAAGACCGCTGCAAATGTGGGCACAGTCCATAAGTCTATGTATCCCCTCAACACTCTTTTCTTGTTGTAAGTGATAGCTTTTTATTGGTCAGTATGTTTTCCATCTTGCAAAAGGCTACCTTCACCATGACGGTCCTTGTTCTAATCTCTTCAAGTCACCTCCCCTCAGATGTTATGACTGTTCCGAGATAGTTGTACTGATTCACTTGTTTAAGAATATTCCCACTCACCCGTATATTACATTGTGGCATTTCTTTCTTCCTAGTGACGACCATAATCTTCTTAGAATTTGACGTCGATCATCCTGTCTTTAACATTTTATTAGTTACATAAATAAACACACGTAGTATTGTTTGGCGCTCACAGAAGGAGAGGAAAGAAGTAGAGACTAGAGGACGCACTAGACAACATAGAATTTGAAAGTTATAGTTACCAACCGGGATTAGAACCTGTCACCTTCAAATGGCGACAGCATCTCGCGCAGGAACAAGTGTACTTCGACGCATGACCAACTAGACACTCACAGAAAGTGTCTTTATTAGTCATGACTATCATACAAATGAACTTACAACTATGGAATACGTACAGAATTCATATCAAACCAATGCGTCGAAGTACATTTGTACCTGCCGCCATTTGGAGGTGTCAGGTTCGAATCCCGGTTGGTAACTATAGCTTTCAAATGTTATGTTGTCTAGTGCGTCCTCTTGTCTCTACTTCTTTCTTCTCCTTCTGTGAGCGCCAAACAATACTAGGTGTGTTTATTTATGTAACTGTTTCAGTGGCCTCAGCTGGTTCCCAAATTGATCTCCTGTGTAACTTTCTATTAACACGTTAGCTGGACAACAGTTACTTCTATATTCTCCGCCACTTTGAATTTTCCAGAATGTTTCTTCGACTTCTTCTAGTTCATGTCATGTGGCGTTATGCTCGTGTCTGCCCACGACCTTCTGTCCCGTGTGCTGCCAATCATTTCTGATACCGGTGTTCCTCTGTGCCATGATGTCAGACTGTACAACATCCTCCCGTGTGTTGCCGGGGCCCATAAGGGAAGCAAAGAATAGCAACACTGCAGCCTACCATGCATGTCGTAAGAGGCGACTAAGGAGGCTTGATGGTTCCGTCGCCCTGCTACTGAGTGAGTGCGTGGCGCGACACTGTGAGCTGTGAGTTTCGTGTGAAGTGCTTTTGAATTTGCCCGAGGTTTTTTGGAACGTGACTGCATGTTCGGAGTGATGGCAGATGGCTATGTCCCAGAGTTGACCGGTTTTTGCTTTATGCAGAAATGCGTGGCTGCTGGGCTTCTGGTTGACTGCCACTGCCATCCACGATGAACTGTATTTCGTGGACTGTGTGGGTGAACATCTAGGAAACATCCAGATGGGAAAATGGCTGCAGATTCCATCAGAAATGAACTGGGTGTTTTGTGGGGGACTATTGTGTTGACATTCTGGCGGCGGCATTATGCACAGTGCATCTGTGCGGGCTGTTGTTTGTCGAGACTCCTTTTCCACTTTTCACACTGGGCAGTGGGGAGCGTTTTGTATGATATTCACTGGCACAGGAACGGAGCATAATGGGGACGACCCGTTGCTGTGAAGTTGGAACTGCGACTAACTAACTAACTAACTGTACAACATCTTCTCCCTTGGTGTTCCTCTGTATCTCCTTCCCTCCAACGTTTCCGCTGTAAAGACATAATCCAATGTTCCCTCTTTTCACGACATGCTTAAAGAATGTGGACTGTCTTCTTCTTATGCTAAGGCTTGTACCCTCCCAATTGCGCTCTTCCGCCCGAAGCCTTTGGCACAATGTGGAGTGTCGGGTTTGGTAAGCGCCGCCCAACGTTCGGCGCTAACAGAAAGCAGTTAGTACAGTTTACTGTTATACGGTAGCTCAGTCATATCTGACTAAGACCTGACACCCTTATGCGAATAACCAGTTAACTTTTTTCAAGATATCTTCATTGTTCTTTCTATCTGACCACGGTTTCTTATTATTCTTCTTTAAAACCACTTCTCCTTAGCCTCTATATAATTCCTCGCCATGATTCGCTTCCGTAGATCAGGATTGCCTCATTATAACTTTTAAGAAGTCTTTTTCCTTACGTCGATTGACAAACATAAATTGCGGAGAATGATCTTCACCGGAATATTTACGCAGAGCTAATGTAACAATTAATCATTAAAAATATACCAGTAACAGTTGATATAAAATCCCCTAGCAAATCTATGACATTGTATTTCCATCAAAGTCTATTGACCACGAAATGAAGCTGAAAGGTTAGTCTTTCTGTATTCATATTGTACCTGGTCGCTGTTACACGTGGGGTCGATTGTAAGATTTGCTGCGCTCCACGACTTCTCTCATGACGGTAACTTCCTGAAGAAAAATCGATGTGCGCTTGTCAACACGCGCGTTTCGAACCAGAACCAACTTTCGTTGTAATGGGCAGAAAATTATTGACTTGTGCTAATCGTTGAGAGTTGTTAGTCCAGTGTAGGGCAAGCAAACATATAATCTATTTGTCTGACCAAGATAAGGACATAAACTCAAATACAAAATTGCGATTAGAATGGAAACAGGTGTGACAGTGACGGATAGGTATGGCATGCTTTTCAAACTATACTGTCTCAAATTCGTATACAAATACGGGGTGTTGTGACAGGAAACACGGACAGTACCTCAGATGAGAAGCACGACGTATCTGGATGGCCAGAATTCCTTAGGTTCTATCTCTTTAATCATCTCACTTATGGCTCCATGCGCAACACTCTGGTGACGAGATTCTCGGACTACAATCAAACATGGGTTGATGGATCTCTTAAAGCCTGGAAGGCGATCCATCTGCGTGATGGTCACACCACATATCAAACTATGCCTAACCGAAGTTCCTTTAAGAACACAGACTAAGACAACAATAGACAGTCTGCAAATGTGGGCACGGGCCATAAGTCGTGGGCGAAAGTCTGTTTATGGCAGGAGATATACATTTTTTATTAGGGCTGAAGGTTCTCCAGGGGCAACAACCGCGCCATGATGTCCAAGTCCCTGTGTGTCATTCCGGTGAGCGGCTCTGCTCGTGGCCAAGGCTAGATCAAAGTGCATTTGGAAGGCCGAGAATGTATTCATTTACATGTTTTCCCCATTAATATTTAGTTTAATAATGTTTTTAAAAATAAGGATGCAACAAACATTAAACAAACAATTAACACGTGTTACATGTGTATATTCATTTCTTGGTGGCAGCAACTTTCTTTGTCTTGGTTTTTTGTTTGTTTGTTTCAGGGCTCGCGATTCCCCGGGAAAACAGAGATACCCCATGAGGTTACACGACCATGTGATGACCGCCTCTGTTGGTGGCCCTGGCCAGATCAAAGTGCAGATACTATACTTTGATCTTAGCCAAACGGCCGCACAAGGTTCCACGGCCAAGCTTAGTGTCCGAAGAGGGCAATGTGTGTATGGCGATGAATCATTCTATTCCATTCTACAATTACCCCTACCCCGTTCAACCTCAGCAGTTATATTAGTGTCCATCACCTGGCTCAGATTAAGAATCATTTAACTGAATCAGCCACAAATAGTGGCTGACCACGGTGTCACCCCCCTTTTGTTTAATGTTTCCTTTGATTTGTTTTTCCCATAATAAATTCATTTCTTTAGCTTTCTTAGACTTCAGTTTCCTAGAATAGAATAACTTTTGCCTTCAAGGATGTCACCATCCACTCTCCCACACTGTCCTTTGTTTTTCCCCATAATAAATTCATTTCTTTAGCTTTCTTAGACTTCAGTTTCCTGGAATAGAACAACTTTTGCCTTCAAGGATGTCACCATCCACTCTCCCACACTGTCCTGGTCGAGAGCGATCTTGGCAAGGACTCTGCCAGTGGCAAACTGTTCTTCCAAGTCTTGTTCCACTTTGGCTTGCTTCTTCCTCTCATTATATTTCTTCTGAGTCTTTTTGAGCGCAAAAACTCATTGTTAGAGGGATTGTACACCATATCTATGACACGTGTCTTGCTTCACTGTCCCGAGAAAAGTTGTTTATGTGTGTGTGTATATATATATATATATATATATATATATATATATATATATATATATATATATATATATATATATATATATATATATATATATATATATATATATATATATATATATATATATATTAAACTGCTTTTTTTCAGACTAACATGCTGCAATTGATATTTATTTCTATAGACAATTGGTGGAAAACCTATGCAGGTGCAGTCCCAATGGCTGGTGGAACAGGATCTGTAGGTTTGCTGGTCTTATCCTCAATGTAAGGCTATGCTGGAGCCACTTCATCTTTAGGCTCAGTAATGCTAACATGGTCAAGCAGAGGTCGTCGTGGTCCGATCGTGCCAGAAGGATCCCATGGAAGCATGATTTTCACTTTGATACCCAGTACACCTTGTCTCAACAAAACGTGTCTGACAGCAGTATCCACGTAGTCGTCGAAGGGATCACAATTGTGGATCATCAGACCATCTTTTTTTTAAATTGTGAAACATTTATTAGTGTCAATTAAGCAGCTGGTTGTTGCTCTTGGGACATAGTGCGGATGATGTCAAAGTCACCCGGATCTGTGACTGAGAGAGTGCAGTATCGGAAGTATTTTCCACAGGCTGTTCCCAGCTCAATGTTATTGCCAGAGTAGTGGTGGACACCAGTCTTGGCCAACATGGCGTAGTATTCAATTTCAGATTTCCAGAGAGGAGGGGTGATGTTGGAAATGATGGCCAGGCGAGCCTGGCCATCTCTCAGGGTCTCCAATGTTTGGCCAACACATATTTGCCAGATTTCATAACCAATGCCAAAACGGGCATTGGTGTTATTTGAGGTCTTTTCGCTTTCTTTTGAGCAACCATCTTTAGTGATCAGTCACTGTGAGTGTTCAAAGAATGTCGCACGCCTTATTAATTTGAAGGTGATTGTTTTCCAAAGGGGTAATCGTTCGTTCTCACCATTACCCCTACCCCTTTCAACCTCAAAGATAAGTTATAGGAGAGTTCATCACCGGCTCAGAGTAATAGTCATGTGACTAGTCAGCCACCAAAGCAGCTGCCCATGGTTTTATACTCACAGTCCTATTAAACTGAAGGTGAGTGTTGTCCATATGGGGTAATGGACTTATAAAGGGTAATGGCGTTACTATAATTATATCAAGGTGAAATTTGACAACTCGACCTGATCAGGGTCAAGAAGTTTTATAACCAAACAGTACAACACAAAGTTTGACTTGATCGATGGACCGTTGAACTACTGACACGAACTCATTTATTAAAGCATTAGTTTCATTCTTTATTGCTAAACCGGCTTCAAGCGTAATCTGATCGTTTGAACTAACTCCCTTAGGATCTGTTCTAATAAAACACGCTTGAATTCTCTCCTTTTCTATCAGTTAAAATAAAATACGAATGAATTAACTCCCTTCCGATTACTTAAAATAACCTTTCTTCCGCCGTAGATGGCTAAATGGCTAATTCCGGGCGCCTTTTGGTTCTCTTTAATTCTAGGAAAGGCAACGGTTTTCTAGGTTATAAAACTGCAGGCGTCTTCAAGATCACTATTTCAAAAATGTAGAAGTGCAAGAGGAAAAATATGTATAAGTAACGATTGAGACTTGTTGAATGACGGAGATACAAGATAGAAGACAGAGAGAAATACAGACTTAGACATGCGGACAGACACACAGAGAAACAGACACAGACATGCTAACAAAGGTACAGACATAGACAGACGGAAAGACACAGCAACAGACCGGCGGATAGACACACATAGACACAGACAGTCTGATAGACACACATAGACACAGACAGTCTGATAGACACACAGAGACAGACATGCTGATAGACACACATAGACACAGACAGTCTGATAGACACACATAGACACAGACAGGCTGATAGACACACATAGACACAGACAGTCTGATAGACACACATAGACACAGACAGGCTGATAGACACACATAGACACAGACAGTCTGATAGACACACAGAGACAGACATGCTGATAGACACACATAGACACAGACCGGCTGATAGACACACATAGACACAGACAGTCTGATAGACACACATAGACACAGACAGTCTGATAGACACACAGAGACAGACATGCTGATAGACACACATAGACACAGACAGTCTGATAGACACACAGAGACAGACAGGCTGATAGACACACATAGACACAGACAGTCTGATAGACACACATAGACACAGACAGTCTGATAGACACACAGAGACAGACATGCTGATAGACACACATAGACACAGACAGTCTGATAGACACACAGAGACAGACATGCTGATAGACACACATAGACACAGACCGGCTGATAGACACACATAGACACAGACAGTCTGATAGACACACATAGACACAGACAGTCTGATAGACACACATAGACACAGACAGGCTGATAGACACACATAGACACAGACAGTCTGATAGACACACAGAGACAGACAGGCTGATAGACACACATAGACACAGACAGTCTGATAGACACACATAGACAACAGACAGGCTGATAGACACACATAGACACAGACAGTCTGATAGACACACATAGACACAGACAGGCTGATAGACACACATAGACACAGACAGTCTGATAGACACACAGAGACAGACAGGCTGATAGACACACATAGACACAGACAGTCTGATAGACACACATAGACACAGACAGGCTGATAGACACACATAGACACAGACAGGCTGATAGACACACATAGACACAGACAGGCTGATAGACACACATAGACACAGACAGTCTGATAGACACACAGAGACAGACAGGCTGATAGACACACATAGACACAGACAGTCTGATAGACACACATAGACACAGACAGGCTGATAGACACACATAGACACAGACAGTCTGATAGACACACATAGACACAGACAGTCTGATAGACACACAGAGACAGACAGGCTGATAGACACACATAGACACAGACAGTCTGATAGACACACATAGACACAGACAGGCTGATAGACACACAGAGACAGACAGGCTGATAGACACACATAGACACAGACAGTCTGATAGACACACATAGACACAGACAGTCTGATAGACACACATAGACACAGACAGGCTGATAGACACACAGAGACAGACAGTCTGATAGACACACATAGACACAGACAGTCTGATAGACACACATAGACACAGACAGTCTGATAGACACACATAGACACAGACAGTCTGATAGACACACATAGACACAGACAGTCTGATAGACACACATAGACACAGACAGGCTGATAGACACACACAGACAGACAGTCTGATAGACACACATAGACACAGACAGTCTGATAGACACACATAGACACAGACAGGCTGATAGACACACATAGACACAGACAGTCTGATAGACACACAGAGACACAGACAGGCTGATAGACACAGAGACAGACGTCTGATAGACACACATAGACACAGACAGTCTGATAGCCCACATAGACACAGACAGGCTGATAGGGACACACATAGACACAGGACAGTCTGATAGACACACAGAGACACAGAACAGGCTGAGATAGAACACCCAGAGACACGTACAGTCTGATAGACCACCATAGACACAGACAGTTCCTGATAGACACACATAGACACAGACAGGCCTGATCAGACACACAGGCGACAGACATGTCTGATAGACACACATAGACCACAGACAGGTCTGATAGACACACATAGTACAAGACATGTCTGATAGACAACGATAGGACACAGGACAGTCTGATAGACACACATAGACACAGACAGTCTGATAGACATCACAGAGGACCAGACATGCCTGATAGGACACACATAGACACAGACAGTCTGATAGACACACATGAGCACAGACATGTCTGATAGGACACACATAGACACAGACAGTCTGATAGACACACATAGACACAGACAGGCTGATAGACACACAGAGACAAGACATGCTGATAGACCACAGAGACACAGACAGGCTGATAGACACACAGAGACAGACAGGCTGATAGACACACATAGACACAGACAGTCTGATAGACACACAGAGACAGACATGCTGATAGACACACAGAGACAGACAGGCTGATAGACACACAGAGACACAGACAGTCTGATAGACACACAGAGACAGACATGCTGATAGACACACAGAGACAGACAGGCTGATAGACACACAGAGACACAGACAGGCTGATAGACACACAGAGACAGACATGCTGATAGACACACAGAGACACAGACAGTCTGATAGACACACAGAGACAGACATGCTGATAGACACACAGAGACAGACATGCTGATAGACACACAGAGACAGACATGCTGATAGACACACAGAGACAGACATGCTGATAGACACACAGAGACAGACAGGCTGATAGACACACAGAGACACAGACAGTCTGATAGACACACAGAGACAGACATGCTGATAGACACACAGAGACAGACATGCTAACAAAGGTACAGACATAGACAAGCGGATAGACACAGAAACAGACAGGCGGATAGAGACAGAAAGAGACAGTCAGATATACACACAGAGACACAGACAGGCTGATAGACACACAGAGACACAGACAGGCTGATAGACACACAGAGACAGACATGCTGATAGACACACAGAGACAGACATGCTAACAAAGGTACAGACATAGACAAGCGGATAGACACAGAAACAGACAGGCGGATAGAGACAGAAAGAGACAGTCAGATATACACACAGAGACACAGACAGGCTGATAGACACACAGAGACACAGACATGCTGATAGACACACAGAGACACAGACAGGCTGATAGACACACAGAGACAGACAGGCTGATAGACACACAGAGACAGACAGTCTGATAGACACACATAGACACAGACAGGCTGATAGACACACATAGACACAGACAGGCTGATAGACACACAGAGACACAGACAGTCTGATAGACACACAGAGACACAGACAGGCTGATAGACACACAGAGACACAGACAGTCTGATAGACACACAGAGACAGACAGTCTGATAGACACACATAGACACAGACAGGCTGATAGACACACATAGACACAGACAGGCTGATAGACACACAGAGACACAGACAGGCTGATAGACACACAGAGACACAGACAGTCTGATAGACACACAGAGACAGACAGTCTGATAGACACACATAGACACAGACAGGGCTGATAGACACACATAGACACAGACAGGCTGATAGACACACATAGACACAGACAGTCTGATAGACACACATAGACACAGACAGTCTGATAGACACACAGAGACACAGACAGTCTGATAGACACACAGAGACAGACAGTCTGATAGACACACATAGACACAGACAGGCTGATAGACACACATAGACACAGACAGTCTGATAGACACACATAGACACAGACAGTCTGATAGACACACAGAGACACAGACAGTCTGATAGACACACAGAGACCACAGACAGGCTGATAGACACACAGAGACAGACAGTCTGATAGACACACATAGACACAGACAGTCTGATAGACACACATAGACACAGACATGCTGATAGACACACAGAGACACAGACAGGCTGATAGACACACAGAGACACAGACAGGCTGATAGACACACAGAGACACAGACATGCTGATAGACACACAGAGACACAGACAGTCTGATAGACACACAGAGACACAGACAGGCTGATAGACACACAGAGACACAGACAGTCTGATAGACACACATAGACACAGACAGTCTGATAGACACACATAGACACAGACAGGCTGATAGACACACATAGACACAGACAGGCTGATAGACACACATAGACACAGACAGTCTGATAGACACACATAGACACAGACAGTCTGATAGACACACAGAGACACAGACAGTCTGATAGACACACAGAGACAGACAGTCTGATAGACACACATAGACACAGACAGGCTGATAGACACACAGAGACAGACATGCTGATAGACACACAGAGACAGACATGCTAACAAAGGTACAGACATAGACAAGCGGATAGACACAGAAACAGACAGGCGGATAGAGACAGAAAGAGACAGTCAGATATACACACAGAGACACAGACAGGCTGATAGACACACAGAGACACAGACAGGCTGATAGACACATAAGTACAGAGACATTGACTGGCGGATAGACACTCAGGGACAGACATGCGGAAAGACACACAGAGACATAGACAGGCGGATAGACACATAAGAACAGAGACACAGACAGGCGGATAGACATACAGGGACACGGACAAAGACAGGTGAACAGACACAGTGGGACAAACGGTGAGACAGATGGGCAAAATGATGGGCGCTTAAACAAAGAGACGGGCGGGCAAAAAGATAGACAGATGGAATGACGGACGGTTAAACAGACAAAGAGACAGGCTGACAAACAGACAGGCATGCAAACAGAAAGACGGACAGACATTTAAAAAGGTAGACAGACAGACAGAAAAACAGACAGAAAAACATACAGACGGACATGTAAGTAGGTAGAAGACAGACAGACAGACAGACAGACAGACAGACAGACAGACATGTACGTAGGTAGACAGACAGAAGGACATACGGATAGACAGACATAATTACCAATTCCTGTGATGGTGCTTCCGTCGAGTCCTGGGGCGTTGAGCCACCGTCGTAACAGTAATCAAAGGTGAAGTGCTTAACCCTCTCACGACTGTCACCATATTCAGAGTGTCCCTCAATCTGCGAAGTAAAAGAATTAATAATGAATGGTAACGAGCATGGACTGACAACACCCCCCCCCCCCCTTACATGGCCTCAATGCCCCAACACAGTTTTATATCAATACAGAATGATTCAGTTTCTACATAGTAACTTCACCTGCAGGTTACTTTTTTCTGTGTCCAGCAATCCCGTCCACTAGTCGATGTGCGACCTCGCACACACACACACACGCGCGCACACACACACACACACATATTCTTAAAGGGTAGAGTGGCTACAAGCTGCTATGTCCTTATCTAACTGGGGCAGGCCTGGTTCGGTTCAAGGTGTGGACGGGACGGAGAATTATAACAGAAGAAAAAGATGGTATACCTTTCTGTGATCCTGGGGTAATGGATCATATGTCAAACCATCTCAGACAAGGGTGAAGAACTCGGGGAACCCATCTGCACATTCCGCACGTTGAAAAATCAATGGGATTTGGAAGTCGACAGATCAGGCCAATGAGTAGCTGCCCTGGGCAAATTGTCAAACATCGGAAAAACCAACCCCCGAAAGAATAGTTTATAAGCACTCTGTGTTCGGTATGCATACATTTGATCCCCGTTGCTCTTACGAATTCCGTGCACTGTGCTAAGATTCTCTCTGTGTAATACGTGGGCGGAGACTGGATCACTTATGCAGATATCCATGTGCAACGACAGTTTTCCTGTACCATAATTCACACCAAAACACTTTCTTTCTCGTCGCTTTTTCCGTGTTTTCCTTTGACCTTTGGTTCTCATGAATTTGTACACAACGTTTCCCCAGTTATGTTTTTACATGTTCTGTCGACGCGGTCGTCAGGATAAGATTGCTCTATCTCTGAAACTCCCGGTGCGTTGGTGACGGTGTGTGTGTGTGTGTGCGTGCGTGCGTGCGTGCGTGTGCGTGTGTGTGTGCGTGTGTTGTGTGCGTGCGTGCATGCATGCGTGCGTGTGTGTGTGTGTGTGGGGGGGGGGGGGGTTCTTCTTAAGTATTGCTTAACCCTGTTACCGGAGTTGTTTAGCTATTAGATACAAACATTTGGGCCGAACTGCACGCCACTTCAAGCTGCTTCTGATATTCCACGAGTTAAGACTAGCAATTTTTGTACACGCTGTGACTCCAGCAAACATAAAAAGTTTATTTAGCAGAAATCAATAGAACCACCCGTCTACATACCGATACAACGGACGTGAGTTGGTAGAGATATATCCGTGTTCGGGGATTGTCTGATAGGGCGGGAACACGGCGCTGTCAATTTCTGAAGTCTGCCTGACATTTCTGAGAGCTAGCCAGGGGAGGTCTTATTTCGGTGTTGACACACGCTAATCCCTACACAAACTCACCTAGTATACGAGGCATATTTAATCTCGTGGTAAGTGCTCTCGTCGAGGTCAGTGCAGTTCAGTTCAGTGAGCGCTATCACATGCCCATAGGTGTTCCGATCTCCGACATTATACATTTTTTGTTTGTTCGCATATCCTTTACAGGACATCGCTGTCAACATCAGCATCTTTCGGCAGATTGTTGATTTATTGGCAAGATTACGCTCAGTAGTTTGCCATTGCTTTCTGAGCGACCGGTTCATATACACCCCGTAAGTTACCGACGCAGAGAGAACCACTAGCCACCAATTCTCGCACACGTCACGTTACTAACGAGAGTATACGGGATTCCGGAGAAAGTCGTGTAACCCCTAGACCAGGGAGTCCGGCACATCATAAATTAGTTAACATAAATTAACAAACCGTGTCGGTTTTAGTAATACTTAATGAATCTACTTGGTTCAGAAAGCAATGGCAAACTACTGAACGTAAACTTGCCAAGAAATCAACAATCAGCTGAAAGATGTTGGGATTGACTGCGACGTCAGTGACAATCCCCAGGGATTTGCGAGGAAAAAAAAACTGCATGGCGAAGTCCTAAAACGAACCCACAACCTTCGGGGTGTGTGGCAGGCGACTTGACCACTCCATAGCTCCAGCGACGATCCCCAGGAGTCTCCGAGAAAATTACACTCGTGAAATGAATGATGTAGCTAGGAATCGAACCCACAACCTTGAGAGAGAGTGAGAGAGAGAGAGAGAGAGAGAGAGAGAGAGAGAGAGAGAGAGAGAGAGAGAGAGAGAGAGAGAGAGAGAGAGAGAGAGAGAGAGAGTCAGACGGCGTAAACACTTCGCCATGGAGACTATCGAAAACTGGATGACATCTGGTAAACATGAACGGAAAAAAAGTAAGCGGAAGGCAGAGAAATAAAAACAAGGCTCGCTTGGCTACATGGCATAATCGAGAAAGGGACGTAGAGCTGATCCACGACTGGTGATCTGTGAGATGGCAAACGTTGACCGCTCACGCTTATCGGCACGGCACGTGATGATAGTGTGATGCGGCAGTAGCAGGTGTAATCAAGACGGGGAAAACATGAGTGCATCTTCTTGTTCTTCTTCTTCTTCTTCTTCTTCTTCTTCTTCTTGTTCTTCTTCTTTTTCTTCTTCTTCTTCTTGTTCTTCTTCCTCTTCTTGTTCTTCTTCTTGTTCTTGTTCTTGTTCTTCATCTTCTTCTTGTTCTTGTTCTTGTTCTTGTTCTTGTTCTTCTTCTTCTTCTTCTTCTTCTTCTTCTCCTTCTTCTTCTTCTTCTTCTTCTTCTTCTTTTACTATGCTTGATGCGCAGCATTCATTGTAGAGAGTATATGTCCGTTTCCTAGTCCCATGCCACTTGGGTAGGGTTGCCAGACGTCCGGCAAAGAGAGGACATGTCCTCCTTTTTAGCCTAATGTCCTACGTCCGGCAGGCAAAGCTAAAAACCTTTAAAATGTCCGGCTTTTTAAATATTTTATGTTGTCATTTTTTATGTATTGTTGTTACAACGTACACTGTATCTACACTCTACCGTGTGTTTACATTCTTTATTAAAACCCATTGCTTAATAATATTTATTTAATTTTCCTATTTATACCAAATGTGAAACACCAATTATTTGTATAATTTGAATCTAACTGTTGCTCTATTCGGCAACACTAACAATGTTGTAGTCTCAATGGTCAAAATGTTAATGTTATTTCCGGTTCCGGTAACAGAGACGCCACTTAAATAATATATTTATTTTTTTAAATTTGTAATTTTTTCCGTCTATGTTTATGAAAATGTTTTCTACAAAGAGAAAATGCAAATTCTCGAACACTATGAAAAATAAGTTTCCATGCTTCATTGAAGGACGCAACGAGAATAAGGCAAAGTGTACGATTTGCGATAGTTACTTGTCCGTTGCCAAAAAGGAGCTACTGACTTGGAGCGCTATGTTGACTGTGAGAGATATAGAAACCTAATCAAAGTGTCCGCGTCATCTAGCACATTGAGGTGTTTTTTTTTTTTCAGCCTAAGTACTCAAATGTGCATTTCATACAGTTTGTCATCATCAGTCTTACAACTCGATGACCTGCACAGCTGGTTTGATGCACACATTAGTTGAAGATTCAGAAATTGCTAAAAAATATTGCTTGTGCAAAAACAAAGACTGAAGCAATAATAAACCAGGTGATTGGCCCCCCACACTGTTGATGAAATGGATACATCTTTAAGTGGTATTTCATGTTTCGGTCTTTCGACAGATGCTAGCAATCATGATTCGCAGAAAATATTTCCGATCTTTGTTAAGTACTTTGACTGGAAAGCAGGTGGAATCCAAACTAAGATTCTCGAGTTAGACAACACACCAAATGAAACCTCAGAAACTATATCACGGTATATTTTGAGAACACTCCAAAAACATTATTTGTACTCCAAATGTGTTGCTTTTGCTGGTGACAATGCCAATGTGAATTTTGGAGGCATTAACAAAAGAGAAGATAGAAATGTGTTCTCGCATTTGAAGGAAGCCTTGAGCAAGCAGTTAGTAGGCGTTGGATGTTCTGCTCATGTTCTGCACAACTGCATCCAACACGGCGCAGATCTAATGCAGATTGACGTTGAATCTATTTTCTTGAAGATATTCAATTACTTTTCTATATACACTGTCAGAACAGAAACTTTAAAGGATTTTTGTGACTATGTCAACATAACTATCAGCAACTACTCTATCACTCCAAAACTAGATGGCTCAGTTTGTTTCCAGCTGTTACGAGGCTGTTGAGGCTGTTGACTGCTTTGAAAGATGATTTAAAAAATTATTAGCTGCTATTGTAATAAAATTGTACTGATTGTGTGTTTAATCTGGAACGATTTAAATGAAACATTCAATATGTCCTCCTTTGTCCTCCTTTTTGTCTTATTATGTCCTCCTTTGTCCTCCTTTTTGTCTTATTATGTCCTCCTTTCGGTGCCCACCGATCTGGCAACCCTACACTTGGGCCAACACCTTCCGATTTTGACGGCTGAGGTTTTTTTATCTAGTTTCCTTCTCCCATAAGCATAGTGTTTTCCTGGACTTGTGGGCTCTGCTTGCTCATAGTTTATGTCGGACTTAGCTGTCCTAGTCTTTGTTCTTACAAGAACTTCCACAGGGCAGTTGTGGTTTGGCATTCGGTGTGTCCTTTACGTTGATGGATTTCCTTCCAGGGTTTATGAGCTCCATCAGCCCATTTTATTTGCTCTAATTGTCTATGAGTCCTTCAACAATCAGTAGTTTCGGAAACGTGAACTTTCCGCCCTCGGCTGTTTGAGATAGAACACGTGCAAGTCTCACCGGAGTGCAATGACATTGAATCTACTTAATCAATCAATCAATTCGCTTGTATTTTCCATTTTTGACACTCTTCTCAGATAAATCGACCCAACTTCCGTTACCTTTCTATCATTCCCGCCCTCCCATTATGCACGCCATTGTAGAGAATGCCAGATTTACTGCACATTTAGGTCAAAATCACTATTGATTGGTTACGTAGAACCCAACAAGGCAGAGTAACTATACTAATATATCGGTCACCTTGATAAATTAATCAGTCACAATGGGGTGTCCTGTCAACACATTCCTGTAATCACAACAAAGGGAATTCGTTTTCGCTCATGTGGCTTGAAGTTCTCTTCCAGAAATTTACGCTGCCTATAAAGTAGCTTTAACGTCTAAATCTAAATAGTCTATAATGAGTCTGTAAATAAATAGTATAATAACATCATATTATACGTTCGAGTAGTTAGTTACAGAACGTCGCTACATTTAACAGGGTACATACGGTATTGGCGGTATGATGATTCGTTCTGTTTACGGTTTATCTTGTGTGTGTGTGTGTGGGGGGGGGGGGGGGGGGAGACAAATACTTGTCGACACTGAAAATGAGAGAAGGGGCAGAGAAACAGACTGATAGACAGACGCATAGACGGGGGAAAACACACACACACACACACACGCACACAGGTAGATAGATAGACAAGCGGACAGAGCATAATATAAAGACTGACAGGTTGGCAGGCAGACAGACAGACAGACACAGACACACACACCACACACACACACACACACACAGGTAGAATATAACAACGGACAAAGCGTTTGATGGAAAGGCTGACAGACAAACAAACACACACTCACAAATGGTAGACAGATAGACAAACACACACACACACACACACATATACACACACATGGACAGACAGCCTGATACAAAGGTTGACAGACACACACGCACATACACACACAAGCACATGCACACACACTCACACGCACATGCACACACACTCTCACACACAGGCACAAACACATGTAGACAGATGGACAAACGGACAGAGAGTCAGACAGACAGACAGACAGACACACACACACACACAGGTAGGATACAACAACGGACATAGCGTTTGATGGAAAGGCTGACAGACACACAACACACACTCACAAACGGTAGACAGATAGACAAACACACACACACACACACCACACACACACACACACACATATATATACACACACACGGACAGACAGCCTGATACAAAGGTTGACAGGACACACACGCACATGCACACACACTCTCACACACAGGCACAAACACATGTAGACAGATGGACAGAGAGTCTGGTAGAAAGGCTGACAGACAGACACACACACACACACAGACACACACACACACACACACACACAGGTATACAGATAGATAAACGGACAGACAGCCTGACAGAAAGGCTGACAGACTGACAGACACGCGCAGGCAGACAGAGAGCTGTGCTGCTCGCTGATATAAACAGCAGCACCAGGAAGATGTGAACTGCGTTGATTGTGTTCACATTCCAGGACCTGGTTGGTGTTAATTGTTGTCCATTAATTTTTCAAAGGCCAAAACAGAACATGTCAATCAAGCCAGAACCTGAGGTCAGCATGGAAGAATGGATAAGAACCCTCTCTCATAAACTGCCGGTGTGTTGTTACCGAGGTAGCGGGTTCAACCCCCTACACCGGTCAGCTGGACTAAACTGTTGACTTCTCGTAAATTAAACGTACCTCAGAAGTCAGTGTGGGTTCGCCTTATGGCGAAGGATACTGGTAATATGAAAAGCTAATCCACATGCAAACATCATCTCTAATACTCTCACAAGAAAGTAGCTCGTGTGTGAACTACGCTTGAGTTCAAAGCGAGGGGGGGGGGGAGACTCCGCAGCAGTTACAATCGTTTAATTAAATGCGGTATTCTTGTCATGGCTACTAGATTAAACGGAAAGCAATAGAACAATAAACTTGTTTCTCTTGTCTTGGACAGGTAATGACAAGTGTTGTTTTTTTTTCGCATATCCTTTACAGGACATCGCTGTCAACATCAGCATCTTTCAGCTGATTGTTGATTTCTTGGCAACATTACGCTCAGTAGTTTGTCATTGCTTTCTGAGCGACCGGCTCAAATACCCCGTAAGTTACCGAAGCGGAGAGAACCGCTACAAATTCTCGCGCAACGTCACGTTACCTACGAGAGTATACGAGATTACGGAGAAAGTTGTGTAACCTCTAGACCAGAGAGACCAGCATGACAAGTGTTGGCAGAAGTTAAATACAAATCAGATACTTAATACGAACAGCCAAAAATGCATTAAACATGATTAAAAGAAAGATATAGACGTGTAGAGAGATAGTGTAACATGAAAATTTTTAAATGTTGTTTATACCCGGGAAGGTAACCCGGTCAACAAATGCCTGAAGAAGTCGGATGTGTCGGCCTAAAGGTGTAAATAGTGCAGCTCTACTGTAAACAGGCACAACGCAATTAAGTTAAAACAACATTCCGGACGAACGCAGAAAAAGAAGAAATGTTGTTTATCAATACTAATGAAAGATGCGTAAGCGTGGACAATGACGAAACAATTAGAACACCCGCTGCCATTTTCCTGGGAACATAGATATGTGACGTAGAGAGGTCTTAGATTCGTACCGGAATGCGATCAGTGTTGCCAGTTGTGGGCAATCGAATCCCGAAATAACCAAATAAATCAAAAATATATGTGCTTTTTTTTAAAGCATGCCTCAAGGCTGGAATCGGATACAGGTCTGTGATATGACAAGGCCATAACACTGTGTAAGGCCTGAATACACGGAGAATTAGATGCCCTGTCTTAATATACAGGCTTCAAAATCTCTCACAAAGGGGTCCTAAATATAAATGAAGAACCACCATTGTAGAGTCGTTGTTTGACTTCTCCACTTCGACATGCCAATCCAATATTTCTTTGCCGAGGTCACAACAATGAGAAAATACACACCTCACTAGAAACAGCAATTTACACGCACTCAACGACTTCATTGCCAATTAATTACCTCAACAGCGGTCTCGGTACTTGGGACGGGGCATACACTTGTGATAAGCAAGTGTGTATGTAAGCAATGCACTCCTAGATCAAGTTAGGACAAGCAGTATGTATATCGTGAATAGCGAACACACGAAGAAAGAAGGTCTGAACACAGCTCATTGTTCATACACGCTTTGCGTTACGTAGTGTCCAATATAAATGTCACCGTGGCCGAAAGGATAAAATCCCTCGTTCTTAAACCTTCCTGTGCGCAGATGGCAGGGTAGCGGTTTAAATTAATACACTATGACTTAAGTGTAGACTTCTCGTTCAGAAAGCAATGGCAAACTACTGAAGGTAAATCTGCGTAGACAATCATCTTGGGGCTGATCCCGCGAGTGGCACGCAAGACTGAGCGTCCAGCATCATCATCCAGTTCCCTGGCCAGACCAGATCTTCTATCCCATAACAGTTCTCCCCCCCCCCCCCCGCCAAATAAAAAATGTCCCTATAACATAACCCAGATGTCATGGCTCTGTGATTGTCGTGTGATTGTCGTGAGATTGTCGTGAGATTGTCGTGTAATTGTCGTGTGTAAAACGTCTATTGCATCTTGAATCTATCTACATGGGAATCACCGTGGCGGAGTAGTTAGGTCGCCTGTTTTTTTGCTCCGAAGGTTATGGGTTCGATTCTGGATTCCGTTATTCGATTCACCAGTGCAATGTTCTCGGAGACTCCTAGGGGTCGTCGCTGGAGCTACATAGTTCGTGCTTTGTGCAACGCCTTTCGGCAGGCCGCCCTGCGGAAAGAGACCGAGATATATGGGATAAAACCCGGTGCAATGAAGTCGATTCTTTCGCCTTTTAACTCTCTTTAATTCATCTGCATTCAGGTGTGCCTATTGTCCGCCTTCCGGTACACTTATCTCTATGGCTATGTTTTCTATACTTTTACATTTTTTTTACATGCCCAAAGTGTTCCATTCTCCTCGTCTTAGTTTCTCTTAATAACCAGTCGTCTTCAATACCAAATTATTCTTTGACAGGTCTGTTTGTTCTTTCGGTCTAATGAATTTTTAAACTCTTCTGCAACATGTATATTAAATTCAAAACAAAGTTTTTCCGTAGTGAATTTGAAGAAACAAACAATAGATTGCACGATTTATTGCCTAGCATTATTCGCTGCAACGGGAGATACTAGAGTCGACGGGACATATACTAAAGTGAACAATAGATACTAGAATCAAAGGGAGATTCTAGAGTTAAAGGGAGATACCACAGTCAACGGGAGATACTAGAGGTAATTGGAAACACGATTTCACATTTAAATATATGCTATCTTATTAAACATTCGCTAACGATATATCAAAATACAAAAAAATAAATACAGGGGGGGGGGGGGGGCTGCGTGGTCTCGAGGTATGGTGTCCGCCTCGAGTGCTGGAGATCCCGGGTTCAAGCCCCGGTGAGGACCGGGATTTTTTTCACTTGGACTTCTAGTAATAAAAATTCCCCTGGTCTAAGGGCACTGAGATCGGACGCCCGTGTGTATTGCTGCGTACGTAAAAAATCCCTTGAGAGTTGGAAATCGAAAAAGAGTAGCCTAACGGCGCTGCCCGGGCAAAAATTTCGAGTTAAAAATCTACCTAAAGTATTTCAGGATCCTCGCCGGTGCTACGGAGTTCGTGCACTGAGCTGAGTTTCTCCGAACTCAGGTTTGAGTTAGGAGAAGAACGGAGCACTTATGGGTTACACACGTGTGCCGTGACGTTGATCCATCGACTAAACTGAACTAAAATACAATAATGTTCTCCATTGGTTACTCACTTTGACATTGGTGATGCTGATGCTGTTTCCGGTGGTAGTGATGATGTTTCGAGCTCCGACCTCCTTTTCCCTGGTAACAGAAAACAAACATATGTCACATACATTCTACTCCTGTTGTCTGTCATCTCCCGGTGGAACAGAGGTCCTCAAACAACAAACACCCAGCCCTTTAGTAGACCTGTTCACGATTTGTTGGCTTGTCTTGTTCCAGACACATTAGTGTTACCTTTCCTCAGGAGTGAACTAGGCAGGCCGAGAGAGCGATCATGCTGCATGGGCAACACATGGTTTCTATAATTAAGCCCAGACTTTGTGCTATGGAGATGTATACATTGTTTGAATCACAAATTGAATCACAAATTTGTAACAAACTATCGTCTATCAAGACAGCCAGGTGCTAGTAGTTGTAGGTTGGGTTTTGCAGCTAAACCTTTCTATAGGATAAGGTATCCAATAACATGCTAGCCTTCCTGGATCGTCTCTTACGACATGCATGGTCTGATTACAGTACGACTAGTCTTCGCTTCCCTTATGGGCTCTAGTCGACTCTGTGGTGAACGGGTTGTGGACGCAATTCTTAATCGCGCATACTGCGTTCCTAACACAGCTGCGGACGATTTGGCCTTGTGTTGGTTTTCATATAGAGGTATTGTGCGCGTCATTCAAAAAGCAATAGCAAACTACTGGACGTAAACTTGCCAAGAAACCACAAACAGCCAAGAAATGCTGCTGTTGACTGCGACGTCCTGTAATTGATATGCAACTAGCACGTTTATGGGTCCTGGTAGGACACAGGCGTTACATATATTGCATACTACATACTGTTTCCTAAGCAGGCTATACATGTTAACAACAAGTGTGTAATGGCAAAATGACCAATAAATATAAGTATTATTACAGACAACAGTGTCAGGTCTTAGTCAGATTTCTGTTAGCGCCGAATATTGGGCTGCGCTCACCAAACCCGACACCACTCACTGTGCCAATGGCTTTGGGCAGAGGAGTGCAGTTGGGAGGGTACAAACCTTACCCTAGTGTGAGGATATGCAACCTTAAGAATAAATGTCATGGCACGGCAGACCAAGCCATAAACCTTGGTCGGCTACTGGTCTAAGATTGAAGCTCCGACAGGCGGACAGTTAGAGTAGTTTTGCTGATCCGGCAGCTTCTGCAGCTTGTCTTGTTCCAGATGTATTGGTGTTACCTTTCCTCTGGAGTACACTAGGCAGACTGAGAGAGGGATCATGCTGCATGGGCAACACATGGTTTCTAAAATTCAGCCAAGGCTTTGTGTTATGGATAGGAATAACTCTATTTTACAAATATCGTCTGTCAAGACGGCAAGGTGCGTCATATTACAGAAAAACCAAAGTATTACAGAAAAACCAAAGTATTACAGAAAAAATAAATGGCAAGTCCTACAAGAAACAAAAGAAATCGGTACACCGATTGTGAACGCTGTTTCCAAATGGTCTACAGCCGATTTCCAACCCTTGGCTCGGTATGCCGGAGAATTATGAAACTCGTTCACTGCCTCTACGCCAAAGAGCCGGTACTACTCCTACTACTACTACTACGACTACTACTACTACTACTACTACACTACTGCGAATATCTAATTACTACTACTACTACTAATACTACTACTACTACTACTACTACTACTACTACTACTACTACTACTACTGCAACTACTACTACTACTACTACTACTACTACTACTACTACTACTACTGCAACTACTACTACTACTACTACTACTACTACTACTACTACTACTACTACTACTGCTGCTGCTACTACTACTACTACTACTACTACTACTACTACTACTACTGCTACTACTACTACTACGACTATCTAACTACTATTATTATCTTAGAGAACTTTTATTCTACGTCCACTGGCTTTGAACTCTAGCGTAATGCGTGCTACTACGGCTAGTAAACTGGACTCATGTTGTAGTTTGAGCTCGCTGTCCAATGTTCCTCGTCAATATTCGAACCCACTCCGATTTCAGAGGTACTTATAATTTACATCCTAAAGTCAAGGTCGAGAAGTCAACATTTTAGTCCAGCTGGCCAGTATCGGGTGGGACACGTTACCTCGTCATCAGCACACCGGAAGTGTAAGAGCGTGCGCTCTTATCTATTCAGCCACAATGACCTCCATTCTTTTTTCAGATATGTCTGTTTTTCATTATATTGTTTTATTCTAGTAATTACGGTTTGTTTTTTTTTAATTTGGCGGCCTTTTACTTTACCTCTGTGTCATGGTGTCAATGTACTGTCAGTGTATATCCCATGGCTGATTGTTCAGGCATTGATACCTACAGTAGCTTGCCAACGTTTTCTAAACGAGAAATCCAACTGTCTAGTCTAAGCGATGAATACCCTACCCCACCATCGACGCACCGGAAGTTTAATAACGTGAGCTCTCATATCCTGTCAAGACATATCGTCTGTTATTGTATATCCCAGATATTTAAAAAATATGCTGTGCTGGTTGTTGAATAATTAGTCGAATATTACCGGCCCTGTGGGTAAGAGCAGTGAACGGTGTTTCACAATTCCCCCATGTACCGAGACCAGGTTTCAAAAGCAGTCGCTGGCGATTTCGATAGTATGAGCGTCGGTGGTTAAGAAATCAATGGCAAACTACTGAACGTAAACATTGCCCAGGAAATCACAAACCAGCAATAAATGCCGAAGTTGACAGCGATGTCATGTCAATGACATGCGACTATTAAAGCCAACTATTTATAATGTGGCAGTCTGCGTGGTTGCGAGACGTAATGCATTAACTTCCGGTTGCGCTGATGCCGGAGGTAAGGAGATTTTTCCCTACACGGGTCAGTTGGACGTTAACGGTGACATCTCGTTCAGAAAGTGATGGCAAACTACTGAACGTAAACGTCTAGAAAGTCAACCTGGGTTTTGGGTTGACTGCGGGTTCCTGCAGAGAACGTCCAACATTGATGTTGTACTTCCCTCAGACTAACTTGTACACACATCCAACATTGATGTTGTACTTCCCTCAGACTAACGTGTACACACATCCAACATTGTTGTTAAACTTCCCTCAGACTAACTTGTACACACATCCAACATTGATGCTGTACTTCCCTTAGACTAACTTGTACATACATCCAACATTGATGCTGTACTTCCCTCAGACTAACTTGTACACACATCAAACATTGATGTTGTACTTCCCTCAGACTAACTTGTACACACATCCAACATTGACGTTGTACTTCCTTCAGACTAACTTCTACACACATCCAACATTGACGTTGTACTTCCCTCAGACTAACGTGTACATACATCCAACATTGATGATGTACTTCCCTCAGACTAACGTGTACACACATCCAACATTGATGTTGTACTTCCCTCAGACTAACTTGTACACACGTCCAACATTGATGTTGTACTTCCCTCAAACTAACTTGTACACACATCCAACATTGATGTTGTACTTCCCTCAGACTAATGTGTAAACACGTCCAACATTGATGTTGTAATTCCCTCAAACTAACTTGTACACACATCCAACATTGATGTTGTAATTCCCTCAGACTAACTTGTACACACATCCAGCATTGATGTTGTGCTTCCCTCAGACTAACTTGCACACACGTCCAACATTGATGCTGTACTTCCCTCAGACTAACTTGTACACACATCCAACATTATGTTGTACTTCCCCCAGACTAACGTGTACACACATCCAACATTGATGTTGTAATTCCCTCAGACTAACTTGTACACACATCCAACATTGATGTTGTACTTCCCTCACACTAATGTGTACACACATCAAACATTGATGTTGTATTTCCCTCAGACTAACTTGTACACACATCAAACATTGATGCTGTACTTCCCTCAGACTAACTTGTACACACATCCAACATTGATGTTGTACTTCCCTCACACTAACGTGTACACACATCCAACATTGATGTTGTAATTCCGTCAGACTAACTTGTACACACATCCAATATTGATGTTGTACTTCGCTGACACTAACGTGTACACACATCCAACATTGCTGTTGTACTTCCCTCAGACTACCTTGTACACACATCCAATATTGATGTTGTACTTCCCTCACACTAATGTGTACACACATCCAACATTGATGTTGGACTTCCCTCAGACTAACTTGCACACACATCCAACATTGATTTTGTACTTCCCTCAGACTAACGTATACACACATCCAACACTGATGGTTTACTTCCCTCAGACTAACTTGTACACACATCCTAACATTGATGTTGTACTTCCCTCAGACTAACGTGTACACACATCCAACATTGATGTTGTACTTCCCTCAGGCTAATTTGTACACACATCCAACATTGATGTTGTACTTCCCTCAGACTAACTTGTACACACATCCAACACTGGTGTTGTACTTCCCTCAGACTAACTTGTACACACATCCAACACTGATGTTGTACTTCCCTCAGACTAACGTGTACACACATTTAACACTGATGTTGTACTTCCCTCAGACTAACTTGTACACACATCCAACATTGATGTTGTACTTCCCTCAGACTAACGTGTACACACATCCAACACTGATGTTGTACTTCCCTCCAGGGGCGTCACTAGGGGGGTGCGGGGGGTGCGGGCCGCACCGGGTGACACCATCAAGGGGTGACACCAAAATAAAAAAAATTGCAAATTTGACAAAGCAGACATAGCAAAATAACAAAAATTTAACTTTGTCCGAGTTTGTCGAAGTTCTTTATTTATGTTTTACCTGAAGTATTGAAGTTATATTGTTCAAGTTTGTTTTCTTTCTTATGTCCTTATGAACTTTTTGACTTATTTTACAAACATTACTATATGCGATTATATATGGTACAGGAACACTCGGAAGAAGACCATGGTGAAAGTCTAGAGGGGTGACACCAAGAGTTTACCGCACTGGGTGACACCAACCCCAGTGACGCCACTGCTTCCCTCAGACTAACTTGTACACACATCGGATTGTTCCCGAGTCTATAGGATGAGTTCAAGAGGGAAACACACTATAACGTAATCTGACTCACACACACGTATATAACACACACATATAACACACACACACACACATACAGAGACACATAATACACGCGCGTACATGCATAACACTCATACCTACTATCACACAGATAACACACAACACATACACATCCACAATGCACACATAATACACGTACACACACATGCATCACACACACACACACATAATACATGCGCGTACCTGCATAACACTCACACCTAAATATCACACAGACAACACACAACACACATCTACAATGCACACGTAATACACGTACACACACATAATACACGTACACACAAATGCATCACACACACACACACACAAACACACACACACATAATACACGTGCGTACATGCATAACACTCACACCTAAATATCACACAGACAACACTCAACACACATACACACACACACACATCCACAATGCACACATAATACACGTACACACACATAATACACGTATACACACATGCATCACACACACACACTCACACACACACTCACACATTCATACAGAACACACTAAATACACACTACACACGGAGAGAAGATGAACGGGCGGCACTTAAGCACACAGATCCTTGTGCTAGGGCAGGAAACATTGATGTTGCCGGCACGTCTAACGTGGCGGGGACACAATGGTGCGGTAATTAAGCGCGTGCTGAGTGTGTGTTCCGTGGATTGATAGTGAAACACTGCAATTGTGTATTGATGTCACGTCTGCACTCATTGCTTGCAAGACAGGAAGTCGGCCATTATTCATCAGCTGCAGTGGGTCTCACATATTCTCTAAATCACCACACAATGTTAGGTTGAATTTTTCAATAAGGTGATATACTGACCCCAATCCAACAAATCTCTCTCTCTCTCTCTCTCTCTCTCTCTCTCTCTCTCTCTCTCTCTCTCTCTGTGTGTATGTGTGTGTGTGTTTATGTGTGTGTGTGATGTGTGATGTGTGATGTGTGATGTGTGATGTGTGTGTGTGTGTGTGTGTGTGTGTGTGTGTGTGTGTGTGTGTGTGTGTGTGTGTGTGTGTTACGTTCACTCGCTTTGAACTCAAGCATAGTTCATACATGTGCTACTTCCTCTAGTGCAGTGGACTGAATTTGCATGTGGATTAATACTAGGGCTGCGGAATTTAACGATTAATTAATCGATTAATCGTTAATTTTTTTAACAATTAATTTTTTTTAAACGATTAATCGAAAACTTTTCTCCCATCACTTATACAAATGAACCAGATGTCGAAAAATTGTCGGACATTTTAAACATAGTGCTGCAAACAAAACCGAGTTGCAAAATTGTACTGAGTCACCATTGTGTAAGCTGCAGCAAGATGTACCAACAAGATGGAAACAGTATTTTTATTATGCTACAGAGTTTTCTACAGGCCAGAGAAGCATTAACTGTCTACATGTCAGATGAAAAGAAGCAATACAAAGGTCCAAAACTGTCAGATTCAGATTGGGAGAAGATTTCGAAATATGTCAAAGTTTTGGACTTATTCTGTCAGACCACGGTCCTGCTTGGCGGTCAAGATTATGTTTCATGTAGCTGTGTATTGCCACTGCTATCATCGTTGACAAAGCATATGACTGTACACGATGATGATCCGGGCTGCATAGCTAAATTTAAGGCAGCATCTTTTAATGGCTTCAGTGAACGTGTAGCTAATATGACAAGTATTGAAATACTACAGATTGCAACAGCACTTGATCCACGCTACAAATACCTGAAGTGTTTGTCAAAAGATGCAAAAGAACGAACTTGGTCACGTATTGAACAACAAATAGCAGTTGATGTTCATGATGAGCAGATGGAGACTGCTGCAACGAATGATACTGACATTGACAATGAAACTATATGTGAACCAAATGAAAAGCGTATTAAGCTAATGGAGTCTGAAATGGAGAAGAAAGTTGCTGAATCGGTTGACCCTCTACAATGGTGGAAACTTAATGAACATCGATATCCAAAATTGGCATTCCTTGCCAAGACCATTCTGTGCATACCGGCTACCTCAGTTCCATGTGAACGATTGTTCAGCTCTGCTGGTTATATTGTTAATAAGACGCGCTCGTCACTTGAAGCAAATACTGTCAACATACTCGTCTGTTTGCATAGTTGGTTATTAGATGACATATGAACAAGACAATCCAGTGTTATTTCGATTTTTGACAAATACGACTATAATGTGAGTTATGTGACTATAAATGTTTTGCTTTAATCGAAATTAACTATTAATTAATCGTTAATTTTTCAAAAGTTAACTATTAAATTTAAATTAATTGGTCGCAGCCCTAATTAATACTATTAATAGTGTCCCCCGACATCAGGTGAACCCACTCCGACTTCTGAGGTACTTGTAATTTACGTCCCAAAGTCAAGGACGAGAAGTCAACATTTTAGTCCAACTCACCGGTGTAGGGGTTGAACCCGCTACCTTCGGCAACAGCACAACGGATGTTTAAGAACGAGCGCCCGGTCATGCTGACCACATATCTATCTGTCTGCCTGTCCGTGTGTGTGTGTGTGCTTGTCTTCTCATACACGCTCACACATTCACACACTCAGACACTTACACACACACCCTAATGCACACTCCTACACACACACACACTCACAGACACTATCAAATAAGTGCGCAAGCATACACACAATCTCTTTAATAATACACACACAAACGCTAGCTCACACACTCACTCGTACGTACTCCAACTCACGCTATCACACATTTGCTCACACACACACATACACACACACAGTAGCTCACACACACACATACGCTCACACGCTCATTCACACGTACTCACACACACGCTATCACACATTAGCTCACACGCTAACAGAAAGTATAAAATAACTGTGCACACATACAGAAGTCGGAGAACCTATGGCTTCGTCCAGCGTGCACTAATCATGGTCCATTTTGACAGTTTGAGTAGAACGCAGGGCTTCAATCGAGGAGACCCGGGTTCGAATCTTCGGTAAGGGGATGGGATTTTTTTTCTGTCGAGGACAAGAATAAACACCTAACCTGCACAGCTCGCGGCAACTGCATTAGCCAGGCGGCCTTAATTCCTCAGGTTCAAAGGACCACCCCATCCCCTCCCTAGAGTCCTAGACAGCAAGGTACTATGGGCATCATGGCAATTTTATTTAGGAGGTATGAGTTAAAGGTCTGTGAAATCCAACAAGTGCATATATTATATCACTGTCACCCCGGGAAGGTTAACCCGGTCAACAAATGCCCGCAGAAGTCGGATGTGTCGGCCTAACGGTGCAAGAACGCAGCTCTGCTGTAAACAGGCACAACGCAGTCACATCCGAAAAAAAAAATCTGGATGAACGAAGAAGAAGAAGATATCACTGTCTAAGAACAAAAATCTTCATACAGACAAAAGAAATGGTGGCTACAAACATATGCAGTGTGGCAGTGATTTCTATTATTTCTTTTTACTTTGGATTCTTGCCTTTCACCACTTTCCCTGCAGATTTCTGTGTTTGACAGGTGTTGAGTAGTCCTGGGGTTTCTGATGCATGATGGACATTGGTAGTAATAACCGTATAGTAATGTCACCACCACCATCACTACTACGGCTACTATTACTCCTACAACCAGCACTACTACTACTACTACTACAACTAATAAAACTACCACCACCACTATTACTACGACTACTACTACTACTACTACCTCCACCACCACTACTACGACTACTACCACCACAATCCTCACTACTACAACTACCACCACCACCATCATCATCATTGCTATGGCTACTACTACTACAACCACCACCATCATCACTACTACTACCATCACCACAACTTCTGCTACTACAAGTGCTACCACCACCAACACTGCTACTATCACTACCACAAGCAATACTACTGCTACTATATCTAAAACTCCTACCTTTACTACTACAATTATTACAAATAATACTATTTCAGCTATTACTACAACTAAGACCCCAACCACTATCACTTCTTCTACTAACACCACAAAACTACTACAACCACCACCATCATCACTACTACCACCATCACCACAACTTCTGCTACTACAAGTGCTACCACCACCAACACTGCTACTATCACTACCACAAGCAATACTACTGCTACTATATCTAAAACTCCTACCTTTACTACTACAATTATTACAAATAATACTATTTCAGCTATTACTACAACTAAGACCCCAACCACTACCACTTCTTCTACTAACACCACAAAACTACTACTACCACTACTACACATACTGCTTCTACCTCCATGAATTCCTTTACTACAATGAGCATTGTTATTATAATCAATGTTCTTATTACTCAACAACTACGTAACAACTATACAGACACAAAACATGTAGGCTACTTTGACCACCCCTTTCCGTCACCAAATAAATTATGTCCCTGGGTGGTAAATAGATTTCTAAAGATGCCTACACAACTCAGACTAAAATGTAAACACTAACCAAGAATGTGCTCTCGTGAGCGGAAACAACCACTCCGTACTCACGTTTGAATTCAAGGTTACGCTAACCCGACACACTTCGCTGGCTAGCAACTTTACAACTGTAGTTAACGCTCCAAGCGGTTTAGCATGTATAATGTTATCAAATAGTGTAGATGTTGCAACTGTTAATATACATACAATATATCACTTACTTGTCGTTAAAGGGTCTAACTCTCACCGCAACTCTTACATTTGATGCCATTGTCATTCGAAATTAAAATCCTGTAATGACAGATTACCCATTGTCACAGAAATATTGTCGGGAAAGACACATTGTAAACAAAACTACGTTTCATTAATCCTTAAAGAGCCGAATTGTTTCATTTCTTAGACATATTTCTTGTAGGAGATGTCTGGTTCCCTTGCGTAGTTCTCGTTGATATTAACTGAAAATCGTCTATGTTACAAACATTATATACAAGTACTTCGCGACTATTCAAGTCTTGGCGCTCTGTGAATGCGCGTTGCAGTTGGGAACTTTCCAAAGTGTGGCACTGCTGGAGACGAACGCGAGGGCGGTTTGTTTCTATCTGGTCTGTGATTTGAGGTGCGACCTACTTGCTGAATGCCTTTCCCCTGGTGATTTTTTTTTTCTTCAGAACTTAACAAGTGTGTCGACGGTTAAGTTACCAAAGGAGTTCGATAACTGATTGACAGCAGTGCCTCGGTGTCTAACTTGTCAGGCAATTGTGCGATTAAATTATTTATGCGCATGTCTTCGTGTAGGTTTGCGGGAAATCCCCGAAATAGGGGAGATAAAGCAAGATAACGCCAAATAGTATAAACTCTTGTGCTTTCCTCTTCTTCTGCTGTCTCTTCTTCTCCTTGTTCTTTCATGTGTCTGAGGCAACAAAGATCACAATCAACAATGCATGAACTGAAAATATCACTAACTGAATATCTGACCTCCATAACTAACAACAGTAGTAAGTTGCCCTCCCGATGTGTCTCCACCTTGCCGTGGTGGTGGTGATTGATGGTGGGGGGTTGCGTGTCCCAATGACCCCAAGAGCTATGTCGAAGGACGGAAGCACAACTATGTCTTGGACAGGACTTGGGATAGGGACCAGACCAAGAGAGACACAACCTGCTTCTCTGCAGGCAGACGGAGGATAACAGTCAAAAGTTCAAATCAGGCGCACGAAGGCAGTAAGTCTTGGTCCGGACAAATACTCTAAGGCTCTCAGCTGAGGGATGTGGCTGAACGCCTCTAAGCCATAAACCCTCGGATGTGGGAGCCAGGCCGATATCCACCTACTGCAAAATGGAGGTGAGATGCTGAGCACGCTACATGCTTAGTTCAGATACTTGTTCGAAGGTTCTCAGCTGGGGGATATGAGGGATCCCTGGATGAGAGGGCCTAGCCTTTTTCTCGCTCACTGATGCATGGAGGTAAGGTGCTGAGCCGGCAGCACATGTAGCCTACCTCGTGAGCGGTACTTAAGGTGGCAAAGCGGTTCAGTCACACGAAGTGGTTACGATGAAAGTCTGTATCTATACTCTTAAAGTGAGCGTAGTCAAAGGTGGAAAATACGTCTCAAAAACACGAAATGGAACGCTTGGCTAGCGAATCCATCACGTGGAAGTCCGAAGCGAAAGCTTGATGAGTGGATGTCGTCCGCAGACTGTCCGTCCTGGTTTGTGTGGGGAGCGACCAGTGGCAAAACGAAATGCCCAATACATGGAAGTGAGGAATTAAAGCAGCCATGAGCAGGATGTGGCGATTCCTCGGGTGAGCCCAGTCTCAGAGCACTATGTGCCGGCTCTGCAATTATGGAAGCCTCCTTGGATAGCGGGGAATGCCCATGGTCTGCCCCTGCCTTCCCTTGAGGGTTGACCGTGATGTCTTTGACCGTTCTACCTTGACCAGCTGAGATGTGAGCGACACCACAAAAAATGTCTCTCGAAACCTCCAGGACGGTTAACCTGATCAAAAACGCCCGCCGAAGTCGGATGTGCAGGCCTAAGGGTGGCAAATTAAAACTGGCACAACGCAAAAACGTCCGAGTGAAATGTCCCACGTGCCCGGAACAGCTCTGACTATCTAGTTTTCCGAATGTCCTTGTGACCGGAACAGCTCTGACTAGCTAGTTTTCCGAATGTCCGTCGTGCCCGGAACAGCTCTGACTATCTAATTTTCCGAATGTCCTTGTCACCGGAACAGCTCTGAATAGGTAATTTTCCGAATGTACGTCGTGCCCGGAACAGCTCTATTTTGTTTTCCGGGCATAACGACAAGCACATGTCCGAATCGAAAGCTCGCTGAGTGGACACTGTCTGCATACCGGCCTGGTTTGCGTGAGGAACGGCCCGTAGCGAACGAAATGCCCAATATATTGAAGTGAGGAATTTAAGCAGCCATGAGCATGAAGTGGCGATTCCTTCTGTGAGTCCGACATCAGAGCGCTATGTGTCGGCTCTACACCTATGGAAGCCTCCCTTGGATGGCGGATAATGCCCATGGACTGCCCCTGCCTTCCACTGAGGGCTGATCGTGAAGTATTCGACCGTTCTAACTTGACCAGCTGGGATGTTGACGGCACCACAAAAGTGAGAGTCCCCCAGGAATGCTAACCTGGTCAAAATCGTAAACAAACGTCGGATGTGTTGGCCTAAGGGTCTAGGCCCATGGGTGCATAACAATACACGGCAATTACATCTGGAAAAAAAAAATAAACACTTCGCATGATAGAAGAAGAAGAAGAAGAAGAAGAAGAAGAAGAAGAAGAAGAAGAAGAAGAAGAAGAAGAAGAAGAAGAAGAAGAAGAAGAAGAAGAAGAAGAAGAAGAAGAAAGTTAGCTGCATATCCTTAACAGGGCGTTGCAGTCGACTGCATCATTTTTGGCTGCTAGGGATTGCTGGCAGAGTGGCTAGAATGCCGAATTCTTCTTCGGGAGACCAGAGTTCGAATCCTCGGTAAAGTGTGGAGTTTGTTTCTGTCGGGGGCAAAAAAAAAAAACTCTAACATGCAGTTTGCGGCGACTGCACTTGCTAGGCGGTCTTAATTGCTTAGGTTCAAGACTCCCCTTCATACATCACAAGGTACTAACTATGTTGGCAGTAAATGACAGGTTATTTTTTTTTTTTTTTTTTACAGTGATTGCTCGACAGGTTTACAACTGTTCAAAAGAATGTAGACACAAACTAGCCATAGCATTCATTCATTCAGTAGCATATCCTTGCAGAACCTCGCTCCTCATAACAGCCTTCCGGAAAACTTCTCGAATGCAGAGATTAAATGGTATTAAGAACTTATGACACAAGACCAGCAAACAAATGAAAGCCGAGATTGTTGGGTAGCATGCATGAAGATGGACACAGAACACTGCATACAGCTTGGACATGAGGCTGGGGAACTGGCCAGAGATCGAGACTTTCCGGTGCGCAGTGATGAGAGCCGTGTTCTCCAGGAATTGCTAGATGATGATGATGATGATGATGATGATGATGATGATGATGATGATGATGATGATGATGATCTAGAACAGACATCGACGATCATGACTCCCCAATCCCTTTGTTATCTGTTATTTGATACGTGGCGATGTGCTTGCGCAATGGCATTGGTGACTCCCAAATATTTCCTATCCATTGTTTTGTTCACTGCTGTGCATAATGTAGGTTTGTATTATACGATTATTCCAACAATGTAAGTAAAACATTCAGCAACAATTGACATATGAGCGCGGTACGCCATTTTCCATTCTGCTCATTGCCACGTATACGGTACCGATAGTGCAACATAATTATTTCATCATCATCATGTGCCGTGCCTGTTCTCGGTCATGTTGTATGTTAGTATAAAATGACACAAAGTACTGCAGCTTTACATAACAGAATTACGACACATACAGAACGTTGCGGTGATTAGCCTTCATCAGCAAACAAACACATTCACAAAACACTCCTGTAACTACATTAAGACGTGACGACAGGGCGAGAAGAATAAAAAGATAAAAAAATGAAAGCAATGAAGAGAAATGAAAATTGGGAAAAAAATTTCCTACTTACCTCAGAATTGTTGTATGTTCTCAGTCATGTCGTATGTTCTCGGTCATGTTGTATGTTCGGACATATTCTCATACGGACTCCAGTAAAAAAAAAAAAATCTACCGTGTTGATTAATGTGCTTAGCAATTCTCCCATTTTACAACTGCGGTTATATTTAACTACAAAACATGACTTTCTTGGCATCTGGAAAGAAGGTAGTTTGCCATTGCTTTCCTTCTTAGCGGTGACCACATTAGTCGATGGCCGTAGGCGTTGTCGCCAAAAAGAGATCCTCTGCCTACCGCCGTGAAATTGGACACCATAACCTACAACTATATGTCAGCTGCTCTTCAACTTCATCCACCACCTGCACCCATGGTTTCACGTGACCCTAACTAGGGGGCTGACCTAGTAATCCACACTGCCTGCCTAAGGGTGCCCCGTAGTTTAGCGGGGGGAAGGAGGCACTTTAGTTCTTCTTTGATATGATATACCCCTAAACCACCACCCATGACGAGTATGATGTTCTGAATAATAAGGACAGACGATCAATTATAAGCATGGATTTTCAGAATGCTCTTAACAAACTGATAATTGGCAAGACCCCGGACCCATAAATATCACAACAGAAATTACCAATGCTTAGAAGAATGTGGAATATACCAAGTGATCAGACTGCTGAAGCACAATATACGAGGAGGCTTTCACACGAAAACCTTAAAAGCGTGATAGAAATTATAATAACCATACCATTGTCTTCTAATATGTCAATGTTGCTGTTAATGATATCAAGGGTGTTGAACACGTGACATTACGGTGCAGACGAGCACGGTCATGTCTTAAGGACGGTTTAAAGATGGCTGTCCCACTTTTGACTTGCACCAAAGAGGAGCAGCCTTCTGCTAACCGTTTTTTTTTTGGGGGGGGGGGGGGGCGGGGTGTTATCTGCGAAGGGGTGAAACCTAGAGAAATTCATCGGCGAATGAAGGTCCAGTATGGTGATGCCAACCTTGTCAGTCCAGCAAGTGTATGAGTGAAGTAGGAAGTTTCAAAACCGTGTGACTTCTGTGACAAGACTGTCCACGATTAGGTCAGGCACGCCGAGTAGTGACCTGAAAGTCGATTTTTCTACAGGAATCCAAGCACTTTACCGACGCTGGAAGATTGCATTAAACGCAGTAGTGACTACATCGAAAAATGAAATATTTGTTCTTTCATTTGTTATGATATATTCAATACCAAATTTAAAAAACAAAAAAAAAAAAACATTTAAGGTTTTCACTTGAAGCCCCCTCGTATGATACTAGAGGTAAACCTCCTGGATTATGTAAATCTATATTTATAGCAACCCCGAAGAAATCAGGAACCTTGGAATGTGATCAATATCGAACAATTAGCATAATGAGCCACATCAGGAAGATTTCGCTAAGAATCACCGTGCAGAGAGTTAAGAAGAAAATATAACCTAAATAAGGGAAGAATAATGGGAGCCCCAGTAAATGATGTGTATATACTGAGAACATTAACTGAATGTTCTATAGAAGTAAAAGAGGCCTACATCTATGCTTCATTGACTACACAAAGGCTTTGATAAAGTAAGACATGTGAACATGATGAAGATGCTGGCAGATCTACAAATTTATGAGAAATACCTTAGACTTATAAAGAACATATATTGGAGACAACAAGGTGCTATAAAGATTGATAATGAATAGGTCAATATCAGCCTATTAAGAGAGGTGTATGGCAGGGATGTGTAATATCTCCAGATCTGTTTTTCCTGTACAGTGAAAATATTTAAGACATTTAGCAGATATAAAAGGAATCAACATTTGGGGGGGGGGGGGGGGGGGGGGGGGGGAGACAGCATAATATCAATAACATTAGATATGCGAGTGATACACTATTGATTGCAGACAATGAACAAGATCTGCAACATTTAGTAGATACGGTTATTGTACACAGTGAACAACTAGGGTTAGGAGGGGTGAAATAGAATCCGTCGAGCATTAAATTGTAAGAAGACAGAAATTATGATCGTCCCTAAGAAAGAAAGAAATACTACAATGCCATATAAGGATGCATGAGAATATTCTTAAACAACTGAATAGGTACAACTATTTCGGAACAGTCATAACATCTTATGGGAGGTGTCATAAAGAGATTACAACAAGAATCGTTGTGGCAAAGATTGCCTTTTGCGAAATGGAAACTGACTAATAAAATGGTGTCAATAGCAACAAGAAAAAGAGAGTTGAAGTGCTACATAGAACCTATACTTTTTGTATGTATGTAAAACGTGAAAGATGAGCAGACAAGGTAAATAAACATCTAAAGGCAGTGGAAATGTGATTTCTGAGGGAAATGCAAAGAATACCATAGACAGACAAAATAAACCTATGAGGAAGTCTTACATGAGGCAAATGAAATCGGCAAACTGATTAGAGATAATAGACGCAGACAGTCAATTTTTTGGGGGCACATTATGAGAAGAAATAACCCAGAGAACTTGGTGACGATTGGCAAGATTGAGGGGGAAAGAACAAGGGGGGGGGGGGGGGGGGAAAAGAGAGAGAGACAAGAAAAGTAAATACTGTATCTGAACAAAAATCACTGAGTTAATCCACGACTCTGATGACCGCCCACGCAAGGCACATGTTTAGCTGTTCATATATGGTGCGTTATTGCTTAAACCTATGTTGTTCTTGCTTGAAGTTACTACACGGACATGTGCGGTGTGTTTATTTATGTGTATTTGCTATTGCTTTTCTTAGTTGTTTTTCTATTACGTTTATTTAATTCCCACTGTGATTTATATTCCCCTGGCATGGTTCCTTGTATGGTATGTATGTACATGTTTTAGTGCTTTCATTCTCCGCGGGATCTTACCATATCTTTAAGTGCCATTCAACGAATTCACTGGGTGTGCCGTTTTTACCCCTGGCCAATCCGATCTTCAATTCAAACTGCTACATTTGAACTAGTAGTTATTATTCATAAAACTGAAAGCCGTCTTGTTGGTTCAACTTTCTGAGACCGTTGAGAATGCGGACTGGATCCCTTAGTTGACCCTGTGATATAATGGCAGAGCCAGGTGTACTATCTGTTCTTTCAATCCCCGTATGATGCCCGCATACGCTTATGTTAAGGTATATGCACACTGCAAAATAGTAATGGCGAGTTTACCAATGAAAGAAAAGCGTGTTAATGTTGGAATGTTGGCGTCTGTGTAGAGGTGTAGGGGTTAGTGGCCGCAGTTTCACAATCCCCAAACTACCGAGTTGAGGGTTCCAATCCACCGACCGCATTTGGCAGTAGCAGATCGGGTTGTGTTGATTTTTGTTGTTCGCATATCCTTTACAGGGCATCGCTGTCAACATCAGCATCTTTCAGCTGATTGTTGATTTCTTGGCAAAGATTACTTACGCTCAGTAGTTTGCCATTTATTTCTGAGCGACCGGCTCACGTACCCCGTAAGTTACCGACGCGGAGAGTGCCGCTACCGATTCTCGTACAACGTTACGTTACTTAGGAGAGTATACGAGATTACGGAGAAAGGCGTTTCGAATTTCCTCCTTATAAATCTCCCACCCTTATAAAGTATACATAAAAATGGAAGCTAAATTTAATAACACATACTAGAACAAGTCTAGACATCTACATAAAATGTGATTTGCGGGTCTACTTACGTTATAAAACGAATTTCATTAGGACGAAAAGTACAGAACTGTAAAATCTAGAGGGAAAAACAACATCAAGTTACCGGTGCTTGTATTGATGCGATCTTGAAATAGTCTTAAATTCCCCCATGGAAACCCTAAAATTCGCCGGGGGGGGGGGAGAGATTTCCCACCGGTTGAGAACCACTGATTTAGAGGCTATAATTGCCGGCCGTTCAGAAGGCAATGGTAAACTATTGCACCTACAAATTGCCCAGTAATCTGCAAACAGCCAATTGCAACTTCCTGTAAAAAGGTTTGCAACAACCGTTTTACTTTATAACGGAGTAACATTTTACATTGCTCAAGCTTCTGCAGCATCAATATTATGTGGTACTTAGTGTACTTGTCTACCAGTAGTGGTACATGGTGGTCAGTGTGCTTGTCTGCCAGTACAGTGGTATATGGTGGTCAGTGTGCTTGTTTACCAGTAGTGGTATATGGTGCTAAATGTGCTTGTCTACCAGTAGTGGTATATGGTGCTAAGTGTGCTTGTCTGCCAGTACAGTGTATATGGTGCTTGTCTGCCAGTACAGTGGTATATGGTGGTCAGTGTGCTTGTCTGCCAGGACGATGGTTACCAACAGAATCGTGAGTTATTTTTACCCATCAGTGCAACTCCAGGGTTGAGCCAGCCTCACAATTAGTGGCACCAGACAATGTCCAGAATTTTCTAGAAGTGTTTCAGAAGAAAAAGACATGCAACAAACATTTTAAATTGCCTTAACTATTTTTTGTTTGTTCACTCGCTTAGAACTCGAGCGTAGTGCACACTCGACTTGTTTTTTTGCGTGTGGGATAGCTTTCCCAATTACCATTGTCCTTCTCCATCAGGAGAACCCACTCCGACATTGAGGTACTTGTAATTTACATTCCCAAGACAAGGGCTATAAATCCACATTTGTTACTTGTGATTGTAGAACTGACCAGTTCCACCTATTTATTTGTTTATTAGTCCACCACGAAGTGGCTATTTTGGCTGTAAACCTGGTGTTGCCACGATGAGACCGTGACATGCTCTACAAAACTAGCCAGACAATCAAACCCGGAACAAATAACGGGGTGAAGTCGGCCAACGGGCGCAAATATCACAGACATCACTACCGACATCATTTAACTGACTGAATCAGAAGAAACTAAAAGGAAATAAATTCATCATACACTACATCAGAGGTCAGCATGGCAGAATGGTTAAGAGAGCTTGTTCTTAAACATCCTGTGTGCTGATACTGAAGAAGGTGGGGGTTCAACCCCAACACCAGTCAGTGGGACTAAAATGTTGACTTCTCGTTCTTGACTTGGGGATGTAAATTATAAGTACCCCTGAAATCAGAATGGGTGCATTTGATGATGAAGGACACTGGTAATAAGGAAAGCTAATCCACAGGCAAAATTCAGTCCAGTGCTGCTAGAAAGTAGCGTGTATAGACTACATTTGAGTTCAAAGTGAGGAGTACCCAAATAAAACAAAACACTACATCAGTGATTCTCAAACCTGTTCGTGGTTCCATGCAATCTTTTCTACATCAGTGATTCTCAACCTGTTTGTGGTTCCATGCAATCTTTTCATACAAGTCAGAATTCCATACTGCCCTATCTGAAAATATCTGAGCATTCCAAATAACATTCTTATAACACTGACAACCTTCTTTTATCCTATGTTAGTGCATGCATGTGCACACACTGCAATACATAACATACGTTCACATATGCCAACTTCTCACGTCATAACTGCACTCTCACAGCACAGCCCAAGATGTCAAATTTTTATTTTACTTTCTCCACAATCATAAACAAAGCACCATCACAATTTTTTTCCCCATCAGAATAACAACAGCATTGTGAAATATCACTTCACACCCCTTCATACTGAAGTTTTCCAACAGTATTCTGTAAAAATTAAATGAGATATAACTAATACACTTTTACACAGTTCTGTTTCTTACTAGATTATTCCAAAAATTTAGACTGCAATATAGACAACATATTATGCACTGCTTCCGTTCTTGTAGTGGTTATGTAATGAGACAGTGGTGTAACTATTTACAGATTCCAAGATTGTTCCATAATAAATTTAATTATATTAAGTGACATACGACGCTAGAAGAAAAGAAAGAAAACAAGCAGATGAGAACATTGGCCAGTTTAACATGTAATGAAACCATCATAAAGCTTTTGTAAAGAGTCATAATTACATTTTAAATTATCACGGACAGCTGTTTACATTGATATTTTACAACGGAATATTTTACAACAAAAATTGTTTTAAAAAGAGGTATTATAGTGTATATTAAAAACCAAAACAGAACAAAAACACACAACCTGTTGTTATTATTATATAAATGAACTTATTCACCTTTGAAACCCAGTACCGCAAGTACCAATGAGGAAATCTCGAAACTTTACTCAAGGCATCCATTCATCCATCATGTGCCATGCTGATAAGCGTAGGTGGTCATGTTTTGCCATCTCAATCGATCACCAGAGTCGTGGATCAGCTCTGTGTTCCTGTCTCGACCATGCCATGTGGTCAAGCCATCCAGGTATTTACTTCTCCTTCTTCTCTTTGATCTTGCCAGTTCAAGGCATCATTTGTGTCTATATTTCCATGGTGTAAAACATCTCCCACGAAGAAAAACCAAATCAGCCTTCAATGATTGTCCTGACTTGTGTTGGAATCCTGTCTTCCCTCTACTGCAACATTCAGTGACATACTGTTCAAAATATGCAGTGTACTGCCTACTAACCAGCTCTGTGGCGAATGGGTTGCGGATGCAGTTCGTAATCCCGTATACCTGCGGTCGAAACACAGCTATGTTGGTTTTTTATGAAATGGTATGGGATACGGTCATTCAGAAAGCAATGGCAAACTACTGAACATAAACCTGCCCAGGAATCATCACAAACAGCTAAAGAATGCTGGGGTTGACTGCTACGCCCTGTAAAGGACATGCAACTAACTTGTTTAACTTCCCTACTGGGTGCAGACATCTGTGCCGACAGCTACACCAGTTTGTTACAAGGCAAACTATAAGATGCGACTCCCCACAAACACTGCAAAAGTGGACTTATGATGTATAAAGAAACAGTTGCTAGACTGAATATTGGATATCTTCTATGTGGAGTGACTTGCTTTGCTCAGAAAGACAAAGGCCAAGAGCAAAGCCTGGATGTTCTGCCCAGAGAATGAGGGCGTGAAGGGACGTGAGTTAGAATGGTCATAGTGGTGTCGTGAAGGCTCCCTGGGGTCGGTGTGTAAACACAGGACCCACACCTGGAGAGGCTGATTCTGCAGAGAGTGAGCAGCAGGTGTAGTCCACACTCAACTCGTAGAGGAAGATGCTGGCTGCCACTGCTACCTTCAGCATGGGAACGCTTCATGAACTATGGTAGAAGGGGTGGAACACACATGGGAGCAATGATGATTCTTCATTTTATATTTCATACTGATTAACGGCATCTATTGATCAAAGAGTTACATGCTACAACAATTCTGTAACATATCCAGTATCAAAATTCAATACAGACAGTGCAATGGAGGAGAAATAAAATAGAGAAACCACACAGAGGCTTTTCTAAGTTAATTAAATGACTGAGCAAAGATATTTATATTAGTCATTTGTTACATCTTCAATCAAATATGCGCATGAGAAGAAAATATATAGACACTGACAACAATGGATGGCTTCCCCCCAGAAACCAAACTTGATCAGAATGTGAAACTATGATCTGAATATATGACCCATCGGCTGAAATGAAAGACAAGGTAAAATCCATGCAGAAGCTGACGTTCATAAATTAAATATATAGGCACACTTGAAGTTTGAAATTAATCTCACTTGAATACATTACATAAGAACATGCACACAAAAGTCATATGGTAAATGTTGAGAATATATTTAAAGCCAGCATTGTGATGTACAAGGTACACTTATGGAATGCATATAACAGGGACAGTCATCAGATGTGCTCTGTGGATCTGTCAGAACTATTCAGGTTACGTAACTCTGGTCATTTAGTAAACAAACACACACAAAGTTAAAAAAATGTAGGTTTCTTACTGTTAGAAAATGTGATTGGAGATGAAAATGGAGACTGGACAAGAGAGAGAGAAAAGGCAGGGGGAGGGAGAGGGGAGAGGGGGGATGCACTAGTAGATCTGCAGGAAGAGTAGGTTGGGCATGGTTAATGAAGCCTGCATAATATAAATGAACAGAAGAAAACTCTTAATTCAGAGAGAAAGAGAGGCATGGGAGGGAGAGAGAGAGGGAGGGAAGGGAGGGAGAGCGAGAGTGGAGAGAGAAAGAGCAATCTACAAAACCTAACCATCTCCCACCTGAGGGAATTAGTCTGCCTGAACAGGCTACTTGCTGGATCTGATCCAACTGATGTCAGGTACACTACACCCTCTGCTGTGTAAAATGATCCCCAGCTCTTGTGTTCTGCTTCTTTTGTTCACTGACGAAGACTTTGGTGGAAACATTTGCCTACATCTGTGTTTTTCCTTTCATCAAGCCCCCAAGCGTAATTGTGTGTCTTATTTGGGTTCCAGTATCCATTAGGGATGCAGTTCATAATCCTGCATACCACGTTCAAAACACAAATGTGTTGGTTTTTATGAAATGGTATGGGTTCGGTCGTTCAGAAAACAATGGCAAACTACTGAATGTAGACTTGCTCAGGAATCACGAACAGCTAAAGAATGCTGGGGTTGATTGCTACTCCTGTAAAGGATATGCAACATTTTATTATTTTATTACTCGACAGCAGTCAATTCCCATGTTTCAACTCCACTATGTGGCTGTTCAAGTGTGCCAGAGACCATTAAAAAAAAACTAGAGCGCAGTGAATATTTCTAGAGAATAAAGAACCACATATTCTTGGGGACAAGTTTTAGATACCAGGAATACAGCAAACAAACAACTTAAGCAGATAACTCACTCAAAGCCATCTCAGCAAAATACAAAACATTACATTAAACAAGAAGATATTGTTGGAACAAATGAAGATATTGTTGGAACAAATGAAGAACAGAAAATTACTTTGGCTTACGCCCACTCCATTTGAGGACAAATTCTATGGAGATAACATCCATAAGCATTTGACTGCTTCTTTCTTATACGTTTGTTCTCACGGACGTCCGAAGGTGTATGAAAAATACAATTGTACAATAAAGTATAATCAGTATTTGCACAGATGTGTGGGATATCAAGTGTCCAACCTTCATATATACTAAGACATGTTATAATCGGGATGAGTGACCTGTTTCTTCCCCATTGTTCTCCCTTTACAGAATTATGGAAAGACGAGCATGGTACCTAGTATATTATGAGCCTGGTTCGAACCCCCAGAGCCATTCTGATCAGATATGAGCCATTTTGATCAGAGATGAATCCTGCCACTGCTGGGGACTGAACCAAGGTCATCATGTGGAGAACTGAGTGCTCTAACCACTGTGCCAACATGAGCCTAGCAGCAAAGTCTATGGAAATGTTAGTGCAGGGAAGACCTGAACCAGATTGTACCAGTCCATGCGTGTGAATGTATTTATTTGAAGGATTGTAAGAGACACAGCCCAGCCAAGGATAATATGAAACAGAGTGAGATATTACATGAAACATAGAGTGAAACACTATAAAAATTAAGGTAGAATGAAGATTGTGTGATAAGAGTTATGGACTGTAAGAACATTGAGAGAGTAACAAACTGTTTTAAAAAAACATGACAGAACATGGAGGACTGCAGAGGGTGGCCACTCAAACACTGCCATACACAACAGACAGAATCCAATTCACTAGATTCTAACGCAAATCTTCCATGATCCTCTGATAAGAGTTAGAAACCAAAAGCAAACTAGGTAACACAAATGAAATCAAACATTTTATTTCGCAGAGAAAACAAACACAGCATGCACTTCTCACTGCTTCATAGCCTGAACAGACAGCAGAGAAACATAGGAACCAGCCAATGCCTGCGTATAAATCGGTGCCACTGCAAGAATGCAAATACAAAGAGAACAAATATTTATTTTCATTATATAAAATGGTATCAGTCAAGTTTGTATCATAAATAGTTTTCTGAAACATGCGAGAAATATAACATCTATGTACAAGAAGGCAGTACTGGCACCAATACTGCAATATTTCAACCTGCAGGTTCACGCACCGTCTACTTCTAAACTTGTAGTCTACAGACCCCTTGATGGTCGTGGATGGTCTCCTTACATACTACATACATATGTGGTAGGTACCTTGCAACCTGCGTTAAACTGGGCATACATTGATAGGTGATCTACAATCGGTGTTAGAAGGTACGTATGTTACAACCTTTGCCAAGAATGTTGTACATTTGTTGGTTATATGTTGGTTTGTACCCAGAAAACTGTCTGCAGTTAGTAACAGTCTGGTTTAAAGTCCACAGAAAACACTTCTGTGTATCAACAGTCTCAAACAATAAGGCATCAGACATGAAATAACAGAGGACTATATGCCATGTAAGATAAAGAGATAAAAAATAGACAAGTATCAAATGTACATCATTAAAATGTAAAAACAACACAATACAAACTAAATGTCCACATCATGACAAACAATGACTCATATATACAAACACATTAGCCAAACGAGCAGGTTACAAAACACATACACACAACACAGTAGTGTTACATTGCTCACAATGATATCTCAGCCATGAAGGTAACAAATTGTACCTTCCCACATTCACGAACATTTCAGCAGGCTAAAATAGTCAGAAATACAGATTTGGCACGGATGATTACAAATAATAATTTAGAAATAACGTAATTACTAAAGAGGAACAAACCTGCAAAGATTAAAATATAACATGTCTATTATGCTTCACTCATCTTGACTATGTTTTCACTCTCATGGATGTTCTGGTATTGAGAGTATATAACCAGCCCACCTGGTGTAATCTTTGTGGTTCAAAAACAAGTGAGAGGGCAAAACAAACTAGAAAATGTTTAAAGACAAAAACCAGAATTACAGAATGAGAAAGTGATAGTTAGAGAGGCTCAATAAATTCAAGTGCCAGATTGAATGTACATTTTGTGAACAAATTTGTTTTTAACATTAGCTGAAGCAGACGTGTGAAGTAATAAACTCCTTTATATAAAAACAGACCCAGTTCTAACTTATAAATAATGGAATTCTAATCTGAAAGAATAAAAGAAAAGAGTCAATATACGACATTTACAAAACTAAAGCACTGGTGACAACTGTAGCTGTAGCTTCCTGACATTATTGCAAGCAGGGATGACAACATGATGAACTTAGCATGACGGGAGAAACGTGCATATCTGTAGCAAAAAACCAGTCCCAAGGCTCAATATCACATCACAAAAATGCAAGCCCACTATAGATGCTCAAAGTATAACAGTTCTGATAGTTTATTTTTTTTGCATCATAAACATATTTGCACTATTTTACTATATAAGTGTGGTTAACAATTATCAATTTATTACCCGTGATATTTCACAAGTTATTTGTCTATAACTGAAATGTCTCTTGGTTACTTTATTTTTAATTCACCGCAAACAAAGGAATTCCGAAGTTCCCTGGAAATCGTGTGACATCAGGGTGAATTTAAGGGTGTACTGATATATGGTTGAACTTGCTGTGTAATATATTTATTGAAATAAAGAATCATATAAATTGAATGTATTTGAATGTGTTGTCGATTACTTCCGGTTGAGTGTGTGGTGGACTGCTAGACCGACCGATGGATGCAATAAATGTCTCTGGGCCCAGAGGGCCCTCACTGTTGTCGGAATGTATATCCATATCTTTTGCTACTCGTCGTATCTTGTGTATGTCTCATCTGTCTGCGCTCATCTTTGATGTATCTGGGGGACACGTTTGTGAAGACAATGACATGCGGTTTTGGGTACATCTTGCTGCAAACACACTTGTCGACCGACCACGAAGTGAACGCCGACATCCCTATTCTGAAAATCGCCGATCCCACCAGATCTAGATCAGTGCTAAAATAACTGGTTTGTTTGCGGTGAATAAAAAATGAAGTACCATCTCTTGTATAAATTTAGCTGTCTTTTTTTAGTTCACTCGTGGTTCATAGCCTATCTCCAATGCTATATGATGTTCCTAGAAATGTATATTATAAATGAAGCTAGCAATTTATGTCATGTGCAGTTTTATGTGCAATGGCTACCGTGCATAAATCTGAATTCAAAGGTGCTGGGTTGACTATTCACACAATAATGTATCAGTTAAAATTGGGTTTAATAATTTAAAAAAAAAAAAAACAACCTAGTGTGGGGTTTCATTTAGCTGAATCTTGCAGTGTTTACCTAAAGCTAACCTTTTTCTTGCCATCACTTCTACTAACTAGATTACATTTGTCTTTGGTCACAATTGCACCAGTCAGCTTTCCACTACCTTCTAATGAGACAACCTCAGAAGCATCTCCTAGCAGCGAGCTTTTCCCACTGTCAGAAGAGGAATAGTGGGTGAGTCTGGGCATAGACCTGGCGCTCCCATCAGACATGTAGCTCTCAGTGGAGAACAGGCTGTCATTGCTGACTGAAGCCTGCAGCACCTTTGGTTTTGAGGATGGATTACGGGCGGAGTCATAAGAACCAGCACTGTCAAGGGAGGAGCTGGATGTGGAATGGTGGGCCAGATATTGACCTGTTCTCATGACTGTACCCCCAGATATGGAGGAAAACGTTGAGATGCCGTCAAGATCTGATACCACATCAATGTCCTCATCTGGCTCAGCTGCTGTTTCAACATCTGCTTCTTCCACCAGCAATGTCTGGTCACCAAACCCACAAGGCGGTGGCAACAACACATCCAACAACTCACTGTTCTTGTCTGTCTGCGCAGCAGGGTCATCCCTGTCTGGATCAGGAGAATTCTCTACATGCCAGTAACTACCTGGCTCCTGTTTACCACGGCAAATGTCTACAACACATTCTTGAATGTTTCCATTACCTTCCTGTTTAGGTTTAATTCCGAATTTCCTTCTCTCAAATTCATCCCTTCTACTACGTCTTAATCCTGAATTCTTCTGGTCATCAGACACGCTAATGTTGGCAGAACTATTTTGGACACCATCCAGTTTGGCTAAAAATTGTTTTCTTGGAGTGCGATGTCTCCGGTCTGCGTGTGGAATCTCACTTGCAGGAGGAGAGCCTTCCCTCAGACTACGATCATCAAGACACACTGATCTGGCTTGACTGCTGCTACTAACTTCATAACCACGAGCCTGAGCATCACAGACAAGGTCAGGTGCATGATTCTGTTTCTGCAGCATGGTAATAAGATCACTGGCATCATCGGTAAAGTTATTAACAGGATCTCGATCGTCAACATCCACAACTGATACTTCCATCGCTGAGGGAGGAGCAGGCTGACTAGCTGTTACAGCACTGGTCATGTTACATGTAACAGGTTCTAGCCCAAATCCTGCAAGCTGGTCTTCGTTTGGTTCAGTAGAAGCAACTGTCGAGACATCTCTAGAAGAATGCTGGAGAAAAAAAACCCAAAATTAAAATCTTTCACAGCTTAACAAGACACATGCTGTATTTCATCCATCACTGCTAGATATTATAGTTAATGGAGACTTCAATGCAAGACTAGGATGTAACAGAACGGACATAGAAAAACATCTTGGAGCATTTGGAGACCAACACAATAAAAGAAATTATAATGGAAATAAGACTGATAGAGCTATGCAACCAACATGACTGCTATATAGCAAACACATTTTATAAACACAAAGACTCGCAAATATACACCTGGTACAAATGGAACGATCTAGATAAGAAAAGCCTAAATGATTTTATATTAACAAAAAAATAACAGAAAGAGAAATGCAAGGGCAGCGCCCAACTTAAAGATAAACAAATCACAAAGCAACTATTACCACAATAGGAACCAACAGAAGAAGAAAGCAAAGATCAGACAAATACATGCCATGCAAATCAGTAAACTTTAAAAAATTCAAAGGCAAGGCAGTGAAGAAATATAAAGAACTAAATGAAATCTTTGTAAAATTACCTACAGAAAGAAAAACTGTGGAACAAGAATGGTAGATGTTCAAATCAAGCATTTTAAATACTGCCAAAATAACATAGAACCACGAAAAAATGCAAAACACGGATAAAGAAAATAACAAGTTGGTGGAACACTAGGTAAACAAAGCTGTAAAAGACAAAAAGGAAAAATATAAAGGGGTGAAAAGCAAACAGGATCGTGATTACAATATAGAATAGTAAGAAGACATGCAAATAGAATAAGAGAGAAAAAAAACGGGAGGAATATGGAGAAACCCTAAATAAAAACTACAAGGAGGCAACCAGAAACTTCTACAAAAAGATCAGTGCAACCAGAACAGAACCCTTCGGCCCAACTGAAAACATGATGTGACAGCAAAATAGGCGAACCAATACGTGAACAAACAAATCCTAAAAAGATGGAGGCAGTATTTTGAACAACTTCTCAACCTTCCATCAGATGCCACAGGAATCCAAGAAACTGACACAGATATCGAAAAACTAGAACCAGACATTAAAAAGAAATTTAGCCCAATTGAATAAATCACCGGGACAAGAAATACCAAATGAACTAATCACAGCAGTAAGATATGTAGGAACAGAGTTGAGTTGAGTTAAGAACCGACATCACTGCACTCAGGACATTCCCATACGTGCTCAGTCCCCTCGTTCAACAGCCAGCGAAAAAAAGAACAAGAAAAGTGCCTACACAACTTGGATTTAGGACAAAGGATGTAGGAACAGAATGGCTACATAGACCATTTAACCATGCTTGGGGTGAACAATAGAGACCATGAGACTGCTGAAACGCCTTAATTATCCCAATTTTGCAAAATAAAGACAGTAAAAGAGACTGCACACAATACAGAGGCATTTCCCTTTTGAGGCAAACTGGAAAATATTTTGCAAAATTCTTGAGAAAAGATTACAACCTACAATAGAACCCCCATTAAGTGAAACACAACTTGGATTTAGGACAAAGGATGCACAGATACCATTGTTACTTTTAGACAACGTATAGAACTACATAGTCTTTGTCGACGAAGAAAAGGCATTTGATAGAGTAGATAGAAACAAGCTATGGGAAATCCTTAAATGATATGGAGTACACATCTAACAAACTTATGTAGAATCTTATACAACAGTGAATGCTTAGTGAGAACAAATGGAGGGCACTCAGAGCCCTTCACCATAAGATCCAGAGTGCAACAAGACTGTGTCCTGTTCCCCCCCTCTTGTTCATAACATCCATATAGACAGCATATGTAAAGAAACCAGCCAAACAGAGACCACAACAACATCAGATGAAGAAGAAGAACCAGTGGCAAATTACACCTTTAAAGAACTGTTTGTAGATGATCAAGCACTAACAGCAAAGTCAGAAGTAGAATTACAAGACTATCTGAGACAGGAATAATCTAAATGAAGTGTGTAAGGAACATAACATGAAAATTAGCATCTGTAAAACAGAGGTAATGACTATAAACAAAGAAGGAAACAAAAGATTCATCTAAAAGAACACCCCCTGAAAGAAGTAAAGAGCTTCAAGTACTTAGGAATTATAATATCAAATGGCAAATCAGAAGACAAGATCAAAAATAGATATAAGGCAAACCAACTCATTGGACAAATGGCACCAATACTAAAGAACAAACCTGTATCAATAGTTACTAAGAAAGCACTCTACAACACAATTTTCCCACCAACTCTATGTGATACACCATAGTGTCTTACTGACTGGAGGGAGGATAAATTCACTTGTCTAAAAGTAGTGTACTAAATATCTGACTATAACAATATGCACAACAATTAATAAGTCTATATCTCTCATTGACTGCTCCAGTGCAATGACGCAGATTCTTGTAAAAGTCAACCTCAGCTCTTCACATCACCCACCAAGTGCCTACACAACCAAGGAGCTGGCACCACATACCATATGTCTCATGGTGTGAAAGGGTCCGAGCAAGCTGTACTGAGTATGACAAGATGCTCCCTCCCTCTGGAGTTTGGATCAGAGTTTGTTGACAATGAAACAGCTTCTACCAGCCTAGGACTAATCCCAATCCATGTGTGTCGTGCTGAATCATGGAATCTCCACACCCTGATGTCTCTTCCAGCTTCTGTCTCTACATACCCAACTGGTTGCTGAATCATGGAATCTCCACGCCCTGATGTCTCTTCCAGCTTCTGTCTCTACATACACAACTGATTGCTGAATCATGGAATCTCCACGCCCTGATGTCTCTTCCAGCTTCTGTCTCTACATACCCAACTGGTTGCTGAATCATGGAATCTCCACGCCCTGATGTCTCTTCCAGCTTCTGTCTCTACATACCCAACTGATTGCTGAATCATGGAATCTCCACGCCCTGATGTCTCTTCCAGCTTCTGTCTCTACATACCCAACTGGTTGCTGAATCATGGAATCTCCACGCCCTGATGTCTCTTCCAGCTTCTGTCTCTACATACCAAACTGGTTGCTGAATCATGGAATCTCCACGCCCTGATGTCTCTTCCAGCTTCTGTCTCTACATACCCAACTGGTTGCTGAATCATGGAATCTCCACGCCCTGATGTCTCTTCCAGCTTCTGTCTCTACATACCAAACTGGTTTCAGGGACTGAAAAGCTCCGCAAGACAATCCCCGTGTAGATGGCACTTTGATGCCAGGCAGAGATCCAAGTCCGGTGCCATATCTCACTCCGATAAATGACAATTCATGTCAGGGCCTAGATAGCCTGAAGTCTAATGTCTGGGGCCTGAAGAATTTCAATCTTCGAGATGATTAACAGCCCACCACACCTAAAAACCAAGTACAAGATAACAGTATTAGCTTCATAACTGCTTACCTTTCCTGCACGTGAGGCACTGAGTCTTCTGAAGAAGTTCTTGGTCTTGCCAGGCTTGTCACGGGCAGATGGAGATTCTGGTTTAGCAGGATCTACACTTGATCTAGGGAGAAAAACAGACATAACTCTACAACAAGCAGACACGCTGGGGTTCTTGTTGACTCCTAGTAACCTTAGGGCAGCCACACCAGCAGTGCAACCACCCTAATGGTTGGAAGTAACTTCACTGATTCAGAGTAATTATTTTAAAACGTGGCTGGAATTATTTGGTGGGTGCGTGGCTGAAAGGTTACTCTGAGAGCCTCAGAGACCCTTCTATTTGCTGGGGATATCTACAAGAACCATTGGTTTCTAATATCACATGTTCTGGGTAATGAAGGTTGCCACTTCGGCAAAGTTATTTTAAATAAGTAACTGAGGGTCCGGATAGCGGGGTAGGGATATCCCCTGTCAAAGGAAATGTAAGTCGCCTCCTTTCCTTCATCAATCTGCAAGACACCCTTGGGCAAGGTGGAGTACCCGTTAGCCCCCCCCCCCCCTCCCCCCACACACACACCCGGGTTACGTGAAGGCACAGAAGCAGGTGGTCGTGGATGGAGTGTGAGAGCACCCGACAGATTGTTGTTATTGCGATAAACAGATGATCTCATCAGTAGAGACAATCGCTATGGCCACCGACTAGTACAATCACTGCCCAGAAGGAAAACAATGGCAAACTACCTTCTGCAAAACTTGCCAAGAAACCCGAGCAATCATAAAAGAAAATATAATAAGAAAGAAATGAAGTTACTGACAAGAAATGTTCCACCTCAATTAAATGTTACCTGTGACACCTTGGGAAATACCCTAACAGAAAGGTGGAAGGTGGAAGGAAATCTGCAGTGGAATGTAATATATGAATGATTGAGGATTTGAACGAGATACATGAACCAATGGCAGCAAAAACAGAACCTAAACCCTTCATTCATTCATTCAGTAGCATGTCCTTTGCAGAACCTCGCTCCCATAACATCCTTCCGGAAAACCTCTCGATCATAAGCAAGATGTCCTGCGTCCGATACATCCATCTGGAGATCATCAGCCACATTGTGCATCCATCTTCTCTTTGACCTTCCTCTTCCTCTCTTCCCAGACATATACCAATCCATTATTGTTCTCTCCAAACTTTCGTAGCGTTTCAAGTGACCAAAATATTTCAATTTTCTTTGTTTTATCGTCTTTAATAGCCAACCTTCTTCACCATTCAGCTCTTGAAGTAAGGATGCATTTGTTCTTTTCTTTACACAAGATATTCTTAGAACTTGTCTATAACATTTATATTCAAATGCATTTATGCGCTGTTCAGCTTGTTTAGTGATTGTCCAGGTCTCATATGCGTATGTTGCAATGGGAGAGATGCATGCGCTTAAAAATCTAATTTTTGCAGTTCTGCCTGTCCCATTCCATAATTTATTCAGTTGTTTTAGCCTCTGAGGAACAACTGATAGTCGTCGTTTAATTTCTTTCATTGTGTCACCGTTGGTAATCAATGACCCAAAATATTCAAAATTTTCCACCACCTCCAATTTTTCCTCAACATATTTCTTTCTCCATAGTAGTTATACCTGAACCCTTATTACTTGAAATTGTATGGGCAATAAAGAGCCCGAAGAATGGTAAATCACCAGGATGTGATGAGATATCAGCTGAACTAATTAAACCGGGAGGAGAGGAAAGCACACAAATCTATCATGCATTATGTAAAAAGATATGGAAATATGGTATACGGCCAAAAGATTTTAAGAGAACTTGGTATATGGCGAAAAGATTGGAAGAGAACGATCTTCATTCCAATACCAAAAAGGGGCAACTTGAAATTATGCACCAGCCATAGAACTGTTGCCCTGATCAGTCATGCCAGTAAAATTCTAAAAATCATAATGGGAAGACTAAGAAAATGGAACAAGAGATTAATGTGGTTCAAGTTGGATTTAGACAAGAAAGAGGTACAAGAAATCACATACTCAACATGTGTTTAATAACAGAGAAGTGTAGAAACTTTTGTAGATTATTTTAAGGCATTTGACTGTGAACAACATCATACACTTTGGGAAATCATGAGAAAATGGGCTTCTGATCACATGTAGTACACCTCATAAAAATGTTCTGTCTTGACCAGTGGTTCTCAACCGGTGGGGAATTTCCCCCCCCCCCCCTCCAGGGGGGAAATTTTGGGGTTTCAGGGGGGGGGGGGGGGGGGGGAAGAAATGAAGATTTATTTCAACATTGCGTTAATACAAGAACCGATTACTTTATCTTGTTTTTCCCATCATACTTTACGGTTCTGTACGTCTAACCCTTCTAAAATTCATTTTATAAAGTAAGTAGACCCACAAATCACATTTCATGTGGACGTCTAGACTTGTTTTAGTATGCGCTATTAAATTTAGCTTTAATTATTATGTATACTGTGTAGGGGCACAGGGAAATTTTTAGGGAGGAAATACGAGGGTGGGGGGGGGGGGGGGGGAAAATTACGTTCTTAAAATATGGTGGGGGAATGACGTCCTAAAAATAAGGTGAGGGGGGGCACGGGCCAAAAAAGATTGAGAACCACTGATCTAGACCAACAAGATGCGGTTAGAATAGATGGCAAGATATCAGACAGGTTTGAGATGATATAACCAGGGAGCAATATGATGCCCCAAATATTGGTGGTCATGAAATGCCAGTGATTCTGTATGCTGATTATACAGTATTACTATCCACATCACAGAATGGTATAGAAAAACTAATAACCTCAACCCAAAAGAATAGTGAAAATCACAACATATCTTAACATAGCAAAAATAAAGATAAAGCATACAGATACAATTAATACGGAGAAAGAAATATGAAAAATTGGAGGTGGTGGAAAATTAATATTTTGGGTCATTAATTACCAACAATGTTGACACAATGAAAGAAATTAAAAGATGAATATCTATTGCTCTTCAAAAACTACAACTGAGATAGCTACTAACTAAAGCGGGAGGAGAAGTAAGAACACAAATCAACGTGGAGAAGCCTGTAGTTATGTACCAGCCAGCTCCAGGGAATAATCACACCATACTGAATATCAAAGTGAATGGTCATAGACTAAGTGTTGTGGACAAATTCACCTATCTTGGCAGGACTGTGTCATAAGCTGCCACAATTGATGATAAAGTAAATGCAAGAATCTCCAAGGCCAGAGCGGCCTTTGTCTGACTGTGCAAGAATGCATGGGACAGAAATTGAATAAGCCTGCAAACAAAGCTGAAAGTCTAAAAGCAGTTGCACTATCCACACTGCTATATGCTTGTGAAACATGGACTGTTTATCAACGACACGCTAGGAAATTAAACCACTTCCACACAGTCTGCCTTAGGAAGCTATTGAAGATTAAATGGCAAGACAAGATCCCAGACACTGAAGTTCTAGAAAGAACGTCCATGCCCAGTATCCACACTCTACTAATGCAAAATCAGATTCGCTGGGCTAGTAACTTAACTCGTATGCCAGATCACAGGCTCCCTAAACAAATTTTTTACGGCAAACTGTGTTGTGGTAAATGCTCCAAAGGCAGCCAGAGGAAACGCGTTAAAGACACTCTGAAAATCTCACTGAATGCTTTTGGAATTCATCTTGACACCTGGGAGACTGCTGCTAAAGACCGTAATTCGTGGCGTACATCATTACATAAGGGTGCAGTCACTTGTGAAGCAACCAGGACTGCAAGAGCTGTGAAGAAAAGGCTGGACAGAAAAACCACTGCAGGAAATCCTCCTCCAGAGACATCAAGCATTCCTTGCCCACATTGTCAAAGAACATTTCGAGCCAAAATAGGCCTTATCAGCCATCTTAGAGCCCACGGCTCCACACCTTCAACCCCACTGGATGAAATGAATGGTCATCATCATTCTTGATGGACAAACATCCCTATTGTGTATTTCTATCTCTACATTGGCTTCCGTACGCTCATGTTCATTGTCTGTTATACAGACCTGTTATGTTTGCCTTACTGCTACATGTTATTGATATTGCTAGTGTTTATTGTTCTATCATGCTTGATGTTTACTCACTATGACTTCAAGCTTACTCTATTGCAGTTTAAGCTGAACACTATAATCCTTGGCCAGAATAAATTACTCAGCATTATAAGTGTGACGCCTGTTAACATTTATTATTTACTGCTGCTGTTCTCTTCTCAGGGGCCCCTGGCCCCTATGAAACTGGCCCGTCAGACGTCTTACTGCCACTCCATAAACGCCTACTTTTTAATAAGGCTAAACTAACTCACAAAACCCTATTTCAAAATGCCCCAAGCTACCTTTAGCCATTGTTCAAATATAACGCAAGACATAGTGAACGACTAAATATACTTCAAGTCCCTAAACCTAGCACAGACATACAAAACAAGCTTAGCATACTCTGCCACTCAGTTGTGGAATAATCTTCCACAAGAAATCAAAGACACCACCAATCATTATACATACAGTCGCAACCTGTTTTAACACTACCTCAAGACAGACTACATGCCCCCTTTAAAAAAAGGCAGCAACAAAGACAATAATAATGGTAAATTATCTCGAATGACAACTAGCCAAAAAAAAAAAAAACATTCCCATATGTGTGGCACTTTACACCCACCTTGGGTATTTATAATGCCCATGTTACACATTGCCTCAATGAGTCGTGTATTATTGATTATTTTCAAGCATTTTAATGCTTATTGTTCTTTTGTTGTTAAAGAATTGCTTCATAAGAGATGTTGAATGAAAGAATGTATGAGAGGAAATACAGAAGAAGGGCAGAATGTCAGACGGGCTCCGTGCCCAATTCTTAACCCTTTGAAAATAAAGATTTCCGTTCGTTCGTTCGTTCTAGAATTGAACCCTGAAACAGCTGTATGTATTGATCAGGGAACACATGGAAGACTAGGTCACTCACCTTCTGATCTTGCTGCTTGAGGGTGAGCTCTTCGTCTTGCTGCCCGAAGGTGAGGTAAACACAAACCGCTTTTTGCAAGTCTTAACAGGTGTCGTAACATTTAGGCTGCCAAAGGCAGGTGTTGTAACATTTAGGTCTGATGTTTTAACCGCACCTGGATCAAATCAAACAGAAATCTTTGTAATCACATTTTAAAATTAGGGTCAAAAGAGGCAATTTGAAGCAAATTGCTACTGGCACAAATGTGCTGACACTACAAATTTCTTATTATCATCAAGTACACTGTCAGCTAGTGTGAGTGATCACGCTTCTTCACATCTGGTGATCTCTAAAAGCATATATCACTCGTATGCTGACGCCCTTCCATGCCATGACACAAGGCTGTCAATAATATTCTCTCTCTTCCTCTTTCCAGTTTTCATAGGATGTTCCATTTTTCTTCCCAAAAGATGTGTAAAATGCCCATGCTTATCTGTATGACACATGATGATGATGATGATGATGATGTTAGATTATAGGTTAAAACTTATTTGTAATTGTTAAACTAGATTATGAATCAAGAAGTAAGTTGTGGGGAAAGAACACCGCATGTTATGTTCCAAGGAGTACATCTGCCAGTATTTTATTCACAGAATGACTAGACAATGTGGGCCACTCTCCAGAATGAAACGCACATACACACACAATCAGCAAACCATCCCTGGACTTACTATGTAGGTTATAATATCCTCTCTTTATAGCAGACGCGGGAGTGAATGGGGTGGAAGCCAACGCCGACCTCTGTGGCAGATTACCCAAAATGGCTTGCCTGTTGAGCAAAAGAAAACATACCCAATTTATTATAATGTTCCCAAACAAAATGATACATACTTGAAATGTACAATATCTTCATTCATGTAACCAAAATGCCACATTATCAGTACCAGCCCACCTTCAGATTTATTGAGTGGGTATAAAAGGTGAATATTACAAATTTCACACAAAGAGCACACAAAGCAAAATATATTAAGGAAGTAGGAGTGACTTGTGGTAAGACAGATTGTTTGGAAATTTTATTTTCAAGATCAAAAGTATGCTGAAAATCTGAGAAATGGCCTTCCTAAGAGGCTAACAGCAGGACAAGAAAGTCTTCAATTAATTATTTGAAAGACGAATAAGACGTAATCTGATTAATGTGATGACATCAAAATTAAATTTGATGGTCGCTTGAGTGTTGACACATTAATTCTACAATCAACAACTCATGTATCCTCTCATATCCTGAAATTAAAATACAACCCTAAGACCATATGGCTCCTTAAATGGGATAAAGACTCCCATTCTAAAAGCCAAATGAACATTATTCTGAAAGCCAAATGAACATCATTCTAAAAGCCAAATAAACATCAGTTTGAGCCTTAGTCTGCCATGAGCTGGCCAAAAAAAAAGGTGAAAATACTAAACCTTATACACTCATAAAACATCAATGACTTACTTTTTAGTTGTTGAAAACGCCCCATTATCCGCACACATTGGCTTCCTTCTTATAACACAGGGGGTTGTCATGTCAACCAGCTTCTGATTCTGGTAGATGGAATCATGAGTGACCAGAGACATGTCCTGCCCACTGCTACAGGTCATGTTGATGCTGGCGGTCAAGTCCATATTCGTCGTGTTGATACTGGAGGTCATGTTTGCAGTAATGTCCATGTTTGCTGTCATATTTACACCTGATGACATGTTCATGCTCCTACCGTCTGTGCTGCGGCGGAGCTTGGCTAAACCATTGGCCAACGAGTTAACAAAACCTGAAATTTCACAAAATTTAGCGTAAGTTCAGCTGTGCATGTCTTCTTCAACAGTAACATTGTATTTTTTTGTAAATAACAGTGATTTAATCGTATAGGAAGAACTATATAGAAATTACATCTATGACTGGCACCTTGCCATCTTGACAGACAAAATGTTACATTGTGCTTCAGAAAAAAAAATGCATCATATCTCTCCATAGCACAAAGCCTGGGCTGAACTGTAGAGACCATGTGTTGCCCATGTAGTCTGGTCCATATCTCGGCCTGCCTAGTTTACTCCAGGAGAAAGGTAACACCAATACATCTGGAACAAAGTAAGCTGCAGAAGCTGCCAGATCAGCAAAGTAATGCACACCTCTCGGAGCTTTGATCCTAGACCAGCCAACCAAGGCTGCCATGACATTTAGTCTCTAGGCTACATTTTCTTGCACCAGGATAAGCTTGTACCCTCCCAAATGCACGTCTCTACCCAAAATCACATCTATAAAGACAACAGTAATGCCACTCTGCTTAGTGGCATTGGAATTTGAATGAGGAACACTGGATTGCAGTTTTCAAGTTCAATACAACAATGCAGATTTCATAATTTCTTATACAAGTGTGAACATTTTACTAAATAACCTACATAATACACATATAAAAACCATACTGAAGGCTGGCGCCATAGGCAAGCAAGCAATGGATATGTAATGATACAATTGGGAAGGAATGAGACAGATGATTCCCAATGAGAGTAATAGTTTGGGATTAATTAGGATTAATTACGGAGATGCCACTTGCTAAACTGAATACCATAACATGATAATTACGGAGATGCCACTTGCTAAACAGAATAACATACATGATAATTACACAGATGCCACTTGCTAAACTGAATACCATGACAGGATAATTACAGAGATGCCACTTGCTAAACAGAATAACATACATGATAATTACGCAGATGCCACTTGCTAAACTGAATACCATGACAGGATAATTACAGAGATGCCACTTGCTAAACTGAATACCATGATTGAATAATTACGGAGATGCTACTTGCTAAACTGAATACCATGAAATGATACGGAGATGCCACTTGCTAAACTGAATACCATGAAATGATACTTACGGAGATGCCACATGCTAAACTGAATACCATGACAGGATACTGCAGTAGGAGCATGAAACAGCAAGACTACATATGGCATTCTTGGATGAGTTGACCAAGTCCATTCCACTTCCCACAGAAACACTAAACAACCAGCTATTGCTGCTAACATGATCACTCGAGTAAAGACAATGTTACAGCAGATGCTGCCAAAGTGGCAGATCTGGTCCTCACATATGTCATATATGAGGTGACCATTCTCGATATTTACCAGATTATAAAAATTATTCATCACACATCTTGCGAGGCTAGGTCGCGCCCAGAGGTACACTGATCAGAAGAAAGCTAGGGAATGAACCACTTAACACAAAACGTAATATGGTAGAATGGCTTTGATAGATTCACCTCAAACCCCAGCAGGCCTAGAAGATGCATGGTGTGGACAATGGATTTTTACAAATAAAAGAAAAAGATGGAACACCACTTTGGATTCTGGAGTAGTAGGACAAAAGGTTAACCTACTCAGATAGGGGCAACAAAGTTAAATAGCCCTACACTTTTGGAAATCAAAAAGAGTAGGAGACAAGTTTATAACCTCACACTACCCCAGTGTTACAGAAGCATGCACTATGTTGAGAGTCTCCTTGTGCGTTCTATGAGAGGAGACTGACCAGGCTGTAATTCATATAACTTGCAACAAACAAACAAATGTGTATTCACTTACTTTGAACCCATGTAGTTCAAACACGTGCTATTACTACCATAGTTATTACTACTAGTGACTACACTGGACTGATATTTGAGTGTAGGTTTGCTTTCCCTACAACCAGTGTCCCTCACCATCAGACTAATGTACTCCCAACTTCTGAGGTACTTATAACTTCTGTCCTCTAGTCAAGGACAAGAAGTCAACATTTTAGTCCAGCTGAATGGTGTATGGTTGAACCCGCTACCTCTGCATCAGCATAACAGAAGTGTAAGAGTGTGCACTCGTATCTTTTCAGTTCATATTGAGTTCCACTTAAATAATGAAAGCTAACTCGGGTAAACACATGTAAGTAACATACCTGTCAGTGACCCGCTTCTTTTCCTCTTTCTCCTAGAACATGCGTTCTCGTCATTGGCTTCCCGCTGCTCATCATCAGATACACAGCTCTCTGACATCAGACTCAGCTGAGGATGGATACAGTTTTTGGTCTCATGGCAACAAGACTATATATGATACAGTTTTGGGTCTCTATCACAAAATAAAACACCGCGTTTAACCAGTCGATTACTACAGAGGCTTTCTGATTAAACGGACTATCTGCAAAGCGACAACTATTTTAACTAACAGTAAAAACAAATTGGATGTCAAAATCCCCAGGACGGTAAATAGTTGCAGCTGCACGGGGTTACATTGGGTCGACAACATGGGAACATTTGGAAGTGAGTGAGATGAGTCCATACATCGCTTTGACAGTTCATAAACAGGTTGGATTGAGAGCGGAAGTACTCAGCTCGGAAGAAAACAGTCCGTCTGTCATTTAGAGTTTCCGGACATCAAGAAGATTGGCGGTTTGTTGTGGAAACCCGTTGTTGGGAGCACACAGGAACTCGCTAGCTTGTTGTGGGAGTCAAAACAAGTGATGACAACTCTGACATTGATTGAGCCAGGGAGGATAGATTCTTGACAATGGATGATATGCCCAAATAACACATGTGTGGACATAATGAATACCGTCACGTGACCAATTTTAGGTTTTGCCATAAACCATGATTGGGAGAAACAGTGTTGACCAAAACCGTGGATTATGATGGACGTGTTTGTGGGAGAGCTCTACAGTGTTAGATTAATTTAATATTAACTAGCATGTGTCGTTATGGCAAAGTGTAGCAGCCATCCCGGAATGAGGCGGTTTTGCATAAGGTAGTCAATATAGTCTAATTAGTCCTAAGTAATATAGGCAGTAGTCTTGTTAAAACTAGAGTGTGATTATTAGCACTGTTAGTTGAGAACTAGTTAGAGTAGTGAAGTGATAATTGGCTCTGCTAGGATGAATAGGATAGAGGGGTGATAATTGGAGAGATTTTAGATGGGGAAAGTGTCCAATGGGGGGATCTTTCAATGGTTTGCCCACTGAAGTTGTGCACTCTATGGGTCTTTCCTTGTCATCGTCTGATTCGGACGTAGGTGAGGAGCTACTATGCTCTGAGTTTAGTTAGCTATAAAATAACTGAGCAAGGCAATAAACTTACACTCAGCCGGTAGGATCAGTGACTAGTACTATCACAAGATGTGTTGTTTCTCTCACAGGTTCCATACCAGTTACGAGGAAGTTCAACACTGGGTTTGATGAAGCGCAACGTCAATTAGACATAACACCAGTTGGACACAAAAATGTTTCTTACAAAAAAAAGGAATAACGTCCGAGAAGAAAGATGGTTCACCTAAGATGGGTGATGATTGTTGATGCAACACAGCATAAGAACATTAGTACCTAAACAAGAACATTAACTATAATAGTCACATGGTGTGATATGTTCTAGTGAAATAGTTCAAAAGACATGATACCTGAACCTAGATAGACACTAGTTAGGTTCAAGTATATTAACAATAACAGTGATACCTAAATACTCACTACAAAGGATTTGTGCATTCTTTAAGAACGATAGGATTTTATGTGCATTGGGCAACCGGTCCATGATCAGCTGTAATTTACAAACAGTATCTATTTCGGATGATCAGGAAGATGGATTACCAGGTAGCTACAGATGACAGTCGGTGTCCGGCAGGAGAGATACAGTACCGGGTGAGGTGGACTTGTTCTGACTTAACGTGCTGTGGTGTGTCCTTGCAAGGATGAACTGACTATGCTATTATCTGAGAGTCCGATCCTACACACATTATATAACACATCACACATTTTCTTCGCATACACGTCTCATATACGTTACACTTTTCTTTTAATAAATTAATCTTTATTAATTTTTGGAAGCAAGAGTTGTTGAATATGTTGCGTTGGGGAAGTATGAGAGGGGGCATAGTACGACAGTGAGAGAGTGATAGGGAAAGGTGTCCACGGGCTGATGGAGTGTGTTGGACGGAAGCTGGTGGATTCTCCAGAATATTGATAGGAAAGAAAAATTATAATGTGGGTGTTGACTCTCCTCACTCCAGGGACGACACTTTAAAGAAGGACACGACAGTCTCAAAGTGACAAGACTATAATGATAGTGTTGGTTCTTATGGTGACAAGACTATATGATAGTGTTGGTTCTTATGGTGACAAGACTATACATAATAGTGTTGGTTCTTATGGTGACAAGACCACATAATAGTGTTGGTTCTTATGGTGACAAGACTATATTATAGTGTTGGTTCTTATGATGGCAAGATTATATACGATACAGTTTTGATTCTCATGGTGACAAGACTATATATGATACAAATGTTGGTTCCTATGGTGACAGGATTATATAAATCTCCTGTGACTAAACAGCTTAACAGTGATTAAACCTTAGTTTTCTTTTAGTGGAAAAGTGTGAATCTCCCAGGATCAACTCAATTACTGGATTATTTTCATGTGACAGCTTTATCCATATTTTTTAAGCAGAGCTGTGTCAAAATGTTTGTCAACCTGTAATCAACCTTGCACACCCACTGGTGTGGAAGAGCTTCAGTATTTGACCATTTCCCACTGGCATGAAGTCTGGCCATGTCCAGAATTTATAACAGTCAAGATTTACATGACTGAGCTAGGGATTTGCGTGGCAAAGCCGGGTTCTTTTGGGAATCAGTCATGTGGCTCATGAGTGCAATTGTTTCTGACACCCCTGGGGCTTGTTATTGGAGCTACTGAGTTCACTCTCTGTACAGCGTTATTAGCTGGTCGTTCTGCAGAAAGAAGACTGAGCCAAATTGGACAGAACCCGTTGCAATGAATTTGATCTTCTTGCTTTTAACTCTTTTTAACAATATAATGAAACTCAGCAAATACAAATATTTAAAACTGTTACAACACATTTCAATATCAACTTGAAACTCTACCTGCTGTCTTTGATCCCCGCTAACCTTTCCAACCAGTTCCCAGTTTGTGATGAGGAGTTCAATGATGCTGGTGTGGATCTGAAGCAGCCTTTCCTCTACAGAATTCATCTTCTCCTTCCCTTTACTGAGATGCACCAGGTTTGGAACCATCACCAGAGCCAGGTTTCTGGACGTCATCTTGTTCTTCTCATTGTTGGTGGCAATCCTATTCAACAGGTGCAAGATGTAACGTAGAGCCCCGATGTGCTCTAATGGTAGCAGCAGGCACATCTCAATCAAGGCACGTTTCTGTTGACAGTAAAATATGATACTGTCATAAATGCACATATTAAAACACTACAAGCAACCTATATGTAGAGACAAAAGGTCTACATTTTCATTTCGTCATCATTAACCTCTCTTGTATTATCCGCCCCCGTTCACCAAATCCATGGTGTCAGTCCAACCTAAAACTGAGTTCAAACATAGTAGCCTCTTTCAGTCCTGAAGGACTATAGAGTTGTGCCGCTTGGGAGGTGCCTGTATAGTCCAATGCGAGAGTGACAATCCCTGTCACTGTTCAAACATAGTAGCCCCAAAAGAGCAGACCTGAATTGAATTATGGAAAATGGCTAGTAATTGGTCAATTTTAATAAAGCATTTCATAAAGCAGGAAAATGAAGCTGGCACAACTTTTTTCAATCATTGTGTTTTCTCAGATGTTGAATATTTGTTTTCAGTAATTAAATTTTGTCATCTCGATAATTTATCAGTAAGAAATAGTTGTTAAGCAGTGAGGAAAACAACAACTTTTTTTTTATGAACAGGGGTGGAAAATGTTTATATCTTTTAAGTATTTCGGCCTAATTATGTCAGCAGTAACAGCAACAACAACAAAAGCATTATTTCCATTGGCCATCTTGCAAAAAAATATAACATGCACATAGGTTTTAAAGAATAAGATCCCCGTCCACATATTATTTCCATTACTTAAATTATGCAACTTAAAAATAAATTTAACAGTATCAAGCTGTCAAGGAAGTACATGTTTGTTAATGTTAATGCACTTCTCTTGAAACATAAAAATGTCTGCTAGGTAGTGGCTAGAGACTTGAATGATGCAATGCCGGATTACAATTTAAAAGATATATCCAAACTATACAAGTCTCAATTTGAATATGTTATGAACATACCTACAGTATCACATATAAAAATGTGGTTCAGTAATTAGCAAAATGTATCCACAATTACATTCAGATATATTTCATGTTAGAAGCAAACAAGCAATTGTAAACATACAACATTATTATTGGCTGACTTCAGTTAGCTGCATATCCTTTACAGGACACTGCAGTCAACACCAGCATTTTTTTCTCTAGTTATCTCTTGGCAATTTACATTCAGTAGTTTGCCATTGCTTTCTGAATGACTGGCAACCATACCATTTTGTAAAAATCCAATGCAACATTGTCTGCTGCCAAAATCACGCACAGCTGTTTCGAATGCGGGTATGCATCTGCAACCCCTTTGCTACGGAGCCAGCTGACTGGGCAATTTTGTAACAGTGTAAAGAGCATCAATTGTTTTACTTATTTACATCTAAGATGTGATGTTTGCAGCATATGTCAGACACAACAAAGTTCATCACAATATCTGTTGATTATGTATGCCTTCCCATGTAGGATTGAAGACATCACACAAGCACATTTCCTATCACCCAATGAGGCTTCCTCTAATGCAAATATTCATCAACGACTGTTGGTAGGAAGTTAGTAACAGGCTGCCTTGCAACAGAAATGTAAATGTCAACTTACTTTGTCCAGAGACAAACTGAAGCATCTCACAAAAGACTCATGGTAGACAGTCACAAATATAGGCTCAGGAAGTTCTCTGAAAAACTGCTTGATGAGAGAAGCCACATCATGTACATTTGCAGAATCCATGGATTTGCCAGCTTCAATATCATGCTGAAAATATGGTAAAAGAATAGTGAATGAAAGGATAAAAATTGAAAATTATTCTATTAGGGGCATTCATTTGAAACCCGTTCCAAAGGCTTTATTACAAAAGCATGAAAGAAACAATAACAGGTGTGGTAGAATTAAACAAAGCATTCATATTGAATGAATTATGCACCATGGGTTGGTCAGAAGTCGCCGTAGTTATTCAGGCAAGCATCCCACTGTTTAGGTAGGCGGCGAATGCCATCCGCAAAAATGGATTGAGGTTGCTTACTGAACCAAGTGTTTACTGTGTTCATTACGTCTGCATCTGCGTGAAATCACTGCCCTTGAGAGCTTTTTTTTAGAGGTACAAGCAAATGAAAATCACATGGTGACAAATCAGGACTATAGGCTGGATGTTGCAGAATTTCCCACTTCTTCCTTGCTAATGCTTCCTGCACAATCTTTGCGACATGCTATCGTGCAACAAAATCACACCGCGAGAAAGCATACCAGGTCGTTTATTCTTGATGGCTTTGTGCAGCTTGTCTAGTGTTTGCAAGTAGTGGGTAGAGTTGATGTTGACACCAGGTTCTTTAAAGTTGGCCAACAATAGCCCTTCATGGTCAAAAAATGCGCTGAGCATAACCTTACCAGCGGAAACCTGTAACTTGAATTTTTTGGCTTTTGGTAATCCAGCATGCTTCCATTACATGCTCTCACTTTTGCTGCTCGGCTCAAAGTGGTGACACCATGATTCATCGCCTGCTACTATGCGGAAGAGAAATGCATCACTCTCCACTCTGTAACGCAGCAAGTGGTCCAAACACCATCCCATACGTTCCTCTTTTTGGTGCTCGGTCAACATCCATGGTACCCACTGTGAACACACCTTTTGATATTGCAATTTCTTGCGGACAACCTTTTGAATTGTCCCAATTGACACATCAAATTCTTTTGCTAGCGAACGTATGTTTCGACAACTGTTCATCTGTACTGCTGCATCAATTCTGGCGATATTTTTTTTTCTGTTGCAACAATATGTGCTTGACCTGGCTGACGAATATCTGTCGAGAACTGACATCCTTTCCGAAACATTCGTGCCCAGTCTGTCACTGTTGTCTTCGACACACATTTGTTACCGTACGATGCCTGCGTTCTTCAATGAATGTCCACTGGTCGACATCCTTCAAATGAAAGAAACTGAATCACTGCTCTTTGAGCTTCTTTGGACGGATTTTGGATCAACCCGGCCATTTTCTCAATGGTCAGAAACAGAACCTATGCATCATGGGACGATAAGCACTTGCTCTTTTATTCATTGGTCATTACTTATCACATGACTATGACATGATCATGTTCAACTACGCAATTATGTGCGGTGCGGCACGAACGGATTTCAAATGAACGCCCCTTATACAACAAGCAATAGCAGTCATTTACAATAGTGCCATTTAGTCCCATGGGCATAGCAGAGACAGCACATGGGCGTTCTTTGTGATACATGATGCGCTGATACTGGGACCTGGCTAAGAATCATCACACCATTATGCTTAGCCTCACTTTCAGATAATAAATTAACATGCACATGCACAACTAAACCACGGCTCAAACATACATCACTCCTAACAGAAGTTATTTATAGATACAGATTTAAAATTTCTTTTATATTTGTGTAGAATAAAGTTTACAGATAAACTTTTGTAAACCCTAGTATCCCATAGGTACCATGTAGATTGTGTGTAAAAGAAGGACATTACTCGCAATTCTTGACTGGCTAGATACAGGAAAACAAGCTAACAAAAAAAAAATTTAAATTAATATGCAGTTTCAATCCGATTGAAGTGCCGGACACTATTAGACAGGCTACCACAAGTAAACTTTTTTTTGGTGCTCGCTCACTTTGAGCTTAAGTGTAGTTCATACACACTACGTTCTAGTAGTTCTGGACTGAATTTTGCATGTGAATTAGCTTTCCCTATCAGCAGTGTCCCTCGCCATCAGGCGAACCAACTCCGACTTGAGAGGTACAAGGTACTAATCATGCAAGAGACCATAAGTAAAAGAAATCAACACAATGATATCACAACAAGGTTATTAAGGAACCTATCACCGTGCTGCAGTTAACTAAATAATACTGACCCTAAGTTCTTTCTGCCGTGAGATGGACCCACATTTGCGGAGGATACCCTCAGTATCAATGTTTGCATCTACAACTTTGGCTGCATCAATCAAAAACCTGCAAGTATATAACAAAATCATTCAACACTCGCTGACAAGAAGTAAAGAAAAATTATTCCCCTGCCTGTGCACTTATACTACTTATACAGGTGTCAATTTCACAGAGGCAATTGAATAGGTATATTGTACAATAACAGTTTAAAAAGAATGACAAATGAAAGCAAGAATGGCAGGAATATGAGGATGATTCCACACAAATAGGAGTTTTAGAATGTGTGCTTGTTTAATACCTAATCAATTAGTTTTATAATCAACCGTCAATTACTCTCCACTTTCAATGTTGCATGCATGTTTCATACTAAGAGTGTCTAAAAATGCATTAATACTAGTACAGTGGTACCTCGGGTTTAAAATTTAGTCTTATCTTTCTTACCAAGAAAACAATCATGGGAAATTTGTCGCTTTCTTTGCTATTCTGAATCATTAGTTACAGGAGTTTCTTGGCAGCCGACTGGGAATCTTTCTGCACCAAGAAAATATCAAGGGAAATTTGTTGCTTCCTTTGCTGGAGAATCTGTCTGAAGTGGGCCATCGAGTTATCATTCTTCAGGTTTACTGCCCTGTTAGCAACAGGTTTGTTTGGATGATGGTTCACAATGAAGTCTTCGACGTCTGCCCACTTGCTGCAAATTTCTTTAATCCTGGCAGCTGAAAAGGTCACTGGCTCCTAATTATTGGGTGACTGCTCCTCCTTTAATGTCTAGCTGATCATTCTGAAGATCCATAAGCTCACCTGTAGTGAGCTCTCCACTGTGGTCCTCAGTCAGCTCCTGCAAGTGGTTGCCATAGACTTCCAGGCCAATTTTTTGCCCAAGGACACAATCTCATCCACTACATTGACACCCTGCTATGAGAGTTTACCCTGTCCTTCATTGGTTTGTGCTCCGGCAGTGCTTTCTCCTCCCGGGTGATACAGGTCCTCTGTGGCATGTTCTTCCAGAAGAGGCCCGTTTAATCGCAATTAAAGACTTGTGGAACGTAGTCTTCCTCTGTGATGATCTTATCAAATTCTACCTTGAACGCTTCTGCTTCTTTCACATTAGAACTTGCAGCCTCTCCGTGCCTAATTACACTATGACTGCCACTTCTTTTTTTGAACTTTTCAAACCAGCCTCTGCTGGCTTTAAAATCGCCAGTCTCAGCACTTGTACCAAGCCATGTCGACAATAAATCACTGTGCAACAGCTTCGCCTTTTCACATATTTTGCCTCACTAACACTGTCTCCTGCAAGTTGCTTTTCACTGATCCAGATCAAGAGAAGATTTTTAACTTTCTCTAAAATTTGAGGTCTTTGCTTCTGCAGCTTAGCTGCGCCTTTAGCCGTATCAACTGATTTGAGTAACTCTTTGTTTTTTATGATGGTAGAGATAGTTGATTTTGCTATGCTGTACTCATTAGCCTTGTCACACACGAACGCCATTTTCATGTTGCATAATTATTTCCTTCTTTACCTCCACTGTTATACGTTTGTGCTTCCTAGCAGCACCACTACCGTTCTTTGAACTCATAATTGATCGGGTTAACAAGGAAAATAATGAAAGAGATAAACTGAACACAGTGCCACTGCTAAGAAATCTTAAGGCCAATGAAAGCAAGGCTGCGCACGTGTGCAATACCAGGCTAGTGCTAAGCGATGTTAGTACTGCATGGCCTTCGTTTGTACTGTACGCGATCGTTTGTCTCCAACGTTAAACCTTGCTCTCTCTCTCTCTCTCGCCTTCGTTTGTAACCCGAGACACTGTTTGATACCAAAGACAAAATATTTTTGAAGTTGTTCGTAACCCGAATTGTTTGTGACCTGAAGCGTTCGTAACCCGAGGTTTGACTGTATTAATGCATACAAGATAGGCATGCTATCCATCAGTTTTATCAGCATCTATGATACAATTTTAACTTATCTACAGTCACAGATGGAGAGTAAATTTTTAAAAAAGCATCTGTGTGATAGAGAAGCAGAACATCTGCTGACTACAGTGAATGCCTCTGGAGGATTCCCACAAGTGTCTGGTAAAAACTGCATATACATCCAGAATACACATCTTACTATGAGATCAAGGCCTGTATATGGGTCTAGGTGGCAGCATTTCACCCACATAATTAGATATGTCATAATTAATTATGTGTGCACTCTCTCTCGGGTGATTTATGGCTGCATACGCTACAGAAACGTGTGTCCATGGCAACATCCTCATAAGGATGCACCGGGGGACGGGTGTGTGCTGAGAGGAGCAAATCTCAGCCCCCTCCCCCCCTAAATAAGTCACTCGGTTTCCACCGACTGTCTTTTCTTTACTTTACTGACTGGACCACTTCACTTAACATGCTCTTGAACAGGCTCCAGAAGAACTATGACCTAGCGCCACGTATATTTAGTACATACAAAGACATTTCCTCACACGCACGAGTAGCTTTAAAAAAAAAAGCAATTAAACTCAAAACACTTTTGATTTTCTTTAAAAGCCTCCAGCATTAGTTGATGGTTCAAGGTCCACTTTACTGATGAAAAACGTGTGATGTGTACTACAGATAACAGGGAGAACCCACGGTAGAAATATACAGGTGTCTGAATATTCAATGGCTTTCTGTGCCCCTATTTTTACAGAAAAAGCTGGCTCCTGAGTTATGTTCAGTTTATTCTGTGGGGTACTCACGGGTAGAAAAATCCAGGCTTATAAAAATGTCTACCTGGCACCAGATTTGTCATTTTCTTGGTATGTGCAAAAAATATGCTGGCTCCTAAGAAAAGGGGACTGGCTCCTGCATTGTTTAATTTAGTTCTACCGATGTCGTAAATCATTAACCAACTGATTTAAAGAACATTTCCATGGCACAATGTATTCACATTACTACACCAGATTTTAAGCTAGAGTTTGTTCATATCTAGTGCTTCTCCTTATCACAATGTTAAAATGCATTAGCTTTATCTTTTAAAATGGTTGTGCATGAAACTAGTCCCAGTGGTCTGTGACAGAGGCAATGATGTTGAACTAAGACTTACAGTGTGCTGTCAGTAGTCTGTGACAGTAATCGAGACGATAAATGTGTTGATCTAACATATTTCCAAGACTTACTGTGGCACATATCCATAGTCTGCCAAGAGGATTCCGGGGACTTTTTTCAGAGGTTCTCCAAATACTGTGTTTGTGGAGACATTGTCCTATGTAATGCAAACAGTAAAAAACATGATACACATGCATAAAACAGTTTGGAAGCTGTGGATAAACAGTGGCTAGCATGCTTGCTGGGAGGGCTGAGTGGTCGTGCTTTCAAATCCTCAAGACAGGGATGTTTCTTTCTTGACCTGAACTCTCAGATCAACCCAGCCTACAATAGGTACCAGGTATTGCCGGGGAAGTAAAGGCAGTGATACTGACAGCACCCAACAAGTGCCCATTGGTCTATACAACATGGGGCCAGCACCATATACCCAATGCTCCCCATGGTGCAAAAGGATCTTTTTTTGGAGCTCGCTCGCTTTGAACTCAAGCGTAGTCCATGCACACTATTTACAGTAGTGATGGACTGAATTTTGCGTGTGGATTAGATTTCCCTATTAACAGGGTCCCTCACCATCAGACAAACCCACTCCAACTTTATAGGTACTTGTAATTGAGGTCCCAATGCCAAGGACGACAGGTCAACATTTTAGTCCAGCTGTCTTACCTATTCGGCCTGCGGACCTGCAAAGGATCTTTTAAATTTGTTCACTGTTACTTTCACCTGTATAGTATGTGTTAGAACTCGATGTGTCAGCCTTTCCCCCATTAGTTTTCCAAAGTGATTATTCCCAATCAGGCCCCGGTGAGGACCGGGATTTATTTAAAAAATCCACCTGGACTTCCAGTAATAAAATTTCCCCTGGTCTCTGGGTAGTGAGATCGGATGCCTGTGTGTATTGTTGCACGCATAAAAGATCCCTTGGCAGTTGGAAATCGAAAAAGAGTAGCCTAACGACGCTGCCCGGACAAAATTTCGAGTTAAAAATCTACCCAAAGTATTTCAGGATCCTCGCCGATGCAACAGAGTTCATGCATTGAGCTGAGTTTCTCCAGACTCAGGTTTGAGTTAGGAGGAAAACGGAGCACTTATGGGTTAAACCGTGTGCCGTGATGTTGATCCAAGGACTAAAAACTAAAAAAACTAAGGGCTGGTCATGTAATATCTATATCTTCTATATTAGAGAGCAGTACAAACTGGCATATCATTGGGGGTCAGTATAATGTATTAAGTATATACACACACATATAATAGAAGGCTGTAATATAATAAAGAAGGCAAGCAAGTGCTATTGTGTATGATTAGGGTTAGGGATGGGGTTAGGGTTTGCGTTAGGGAATACTTGGTTCAGGGCCGTTTGAGAATAAAGTCGCCCTTAGTTTACTCCTGAAAAGTCTGGCCACTGGAACATTTCCTGGTGCCCACTTGAGTCTGGATTTATATATTCTGCAACTGCATCTTTTACAGTTTACCTTCAATAATTAAATGCACCTTCTGTTGAGAAAAGTGCTAGCTATGTATGCAAACATTACTTACAGTTATTCTAAAAGATTACAGTAAAATAGAAATATATTCAAACAATTTAACCATAACTATACAATTATATAATTAATATTTAAATCAAGAAAATCGGAAAAGAACATCGGGAATTAAAACTTTAGACATTATTTTGGCAGTTCGGTAGAGATTAATATTAATTATTATTAATAATATTATTATAATAATAGATCTTGACATTAAATATTAATTACCTGCATTTTAAACGTGAATCAATCATTGTCAGTATTTCCCACGTTCACAGTTTAATGCCGTTGCGCCAAATCAAACCAAGTTTTGATCTAATTGATAAATTGATTCAGCTACGTACAACACTGTAACGTAACACTGCGCTTTAAATTTTAAAACAAAAACTACGACTACGAAAGATCAGGTGTTGAAATAAAGTCCGCCACAAAAATAACTCTATAACTAACTTATTTGCAATTGGAGACAATTGTAACAATATATTTACATCCGTAAAGTAAACAACATAAAAATGACAGAATTCGTGAACGCAAAGAGAGCAGCAAATATAACAATATTACAGTTCAATTCAATAGTGGAACAAAACAATGAATTCAATACTCACTCACCTGTGCATTGCGGGACTCGTTGAATTTCTTCACTCGTTTATACTTTGGTAGTTTTATTCCCAATTCCTTAAGATCCTGTCGAACCAAAGAATGAAGGTTGTCAAGTCTGTCTATTTCGTGCACAATTACTGATTCATCCATGGTGAAATCTGAATGTTGTGATATTAAAAGTCGCTGTATCTAGTCCTGTCTTGTCAGTGAAACTCCATCACGTCTACTGAAGCAGCTTCGAACATGGCGCACGCGATTGTGATTGGTCGATCAGATGTACTGCCAGGTTGGCGTTTGTGTGCTAAAATAATAATCTGTTTGGTTCGGGTAACAAGTTTTATAAATCGTTAAAAACAGATATTCACAGGTTTGATTGGTTCTACCAGAAACAAGAGAAAGAAGTGGAGATACGATGATTATTATACAAGACCCAACATAACAAACAAGTGTGTCTGCATGTGTAATGTTATGTTTAGTGAATAGAAATGTCTTAGAAATCACCATGTGCCGTAATTACCCTTTTACACACACATAGGGCGTAAAGGTATTAAACCCATATCCCCCCCCCCCCCCCGAGCAATGGTTCTCAACCTTTTTGGCCCATGCACCCCTTCACCATATGTTCAGAAGGTCATTCCCCTCTCTCGTATTTACTCCCTATAAATCCTCCCCCCCCCCTCACTCGCGCCCCTACACAGTATACGTAAGAATGGAAGCTAAATTTAATAACACATACTAGAACAAGTCTACACATCTACATAAAACGTGATTTGCGGGTCTATTTACGTTTTAAAACGAATTTCAAAAGAGCGAGAAGTACATAACCGCAAAGTATAGAAGAGACAACAATATCAATTAATCGGTTCTTATATTAACGCGATCTTGAAATAATCTTAATTCCCCCCCCCCCCTGGAAACCCCAAAGCCCCCCCCCCCCCCCCCCCCGGGTGGTAGAATTCCCCACCGGTTGAGAACCACTGTCCTAGAGCAATCAGCACTCGATGGGTGATGTGGTCAGTAGCACGCCGGATGCCTTTACTTCGCAGTGCATCTCCTGGTACCCTTAAATGTCTAAGGAAGTACAGACGTCCGGCATGATATTACTACATCGCTCACCGAGTGCTGATTCGTTTATAAAAATGTGGGTCTGACGCCATATGTCTGATACTCCTAATGCGTGCAAGCGTCCTTGACTTTACTTACAACGTTCTTTGGTCATGTCAGAGAAGAGGGATGGGGTGGGAATAATGTTGTATGATAGAGATACATATATCAGCATTCTTTAATTATGTCCATACTGGAAGAAACCGAATAATGGTTTGCGATAAAATATCAACGTCTATTTGACCATGTCATAAAAAACAGTGGAAAGGAGCATACTTTATCGTACAGATTTAGATACCAAACTAACTCACAGCATCGGTGCCTTAAGAGTGAGTGCACAGCTATTTAATTCTATTACCCAGGTAAGTTGGGACCATTCCAGACTTAATCGCCTTGCAGAATACATTTGGCAAGGTATTGGGAAAGATTGTTAAGCTGCAGAAATTCATGGAAAGGAAAAAGCTACACACTCTCAAGAGGGCTGGGAAGTTACCGGCAAAAGACAGAGATCTGGTCAAACGCTGCGACAATTGCATTTGATGTTTGATATATGTGAGAGGTTCCAGAATAGACAGGAAGCAATATCAGCAGCCTTGATCTTGAGGATGCATATAACAGTTAGATATAATCTCTTAATGCACACTCTCATGGAGAAGTGTGTTTTTCCCTAGGTAGTGAATAGCAGCTACCTTGCATTCACGTACAGTTGCTCTCCGCCTAGGTACCTGGACATCGGGAGGCGTGCATTATTACCTCAAGATTACCACAAGGATCTATTCAATGTATATTGTATACATAAGCAAGATTGCAAGCATTGAAGCACCAGGGATTGCAAGGATACTGACGTTTGCAGATTATGTCCTTGTGCATGGCAGGGGAGAGACAAAACGCAAACAGCGCAAGAGTTGTAGGAGACATTAAACAAAGTGACCGACTTGTGTACAGAGATGGGCAGTGTCATTAACCCAGATAAAAGGTGTGTGTTATGGTGCTCTCTAGATAACTGGTTTGTTAAGGCTGGCGTCCCATGTCTTACAATAAATGGCAGAAATGTTAACAGAAAGGGTAAACTGAGATATATGGGAATCACTTTCGATAGAAACCTGTGACATTCATGGGTTATGTGGAAGCAGCTGTTATAAGATCAAAGAAAGGACTCGGTGCGCTGTATACATGGCAGCAATGAATGGACAAGGAGCAAAGATTGTTGTTCATCAACTGTGAACATCTAATTCTCGCAGTAATTGAGTATGGATTGGGACTGCCCACAGTGTCAAAGTCAGCGGTAAAACTAGAGCACACACATAATGAAACTGCGGGTGATACTGGGATGTACAAGGGACACGCCGGTAGTATGTATGAGATACATCTTAGCCTTACTCACGATTGCAGACAGACTCAAGGTGCTGCAGGCTAAATCATATCTCAGAGTGGCTGCAGACACGAACACCTCCTGCACAGTTAAGGGCCACGGGCGTGTCAGCGGGAAATCATGAATGGCTCCGGCAGAGGACACTAATAGAGAACTATGAATGTTTCAGAACATTTTGAGAGGAGAGGAGTGAGTCAGAATGCTTGTAGAAAATACAGACCCGTCCAGATTCATAATAACATTGGATTGGGAATGATGACACAAACAAGTCAGCGGCTGGCCGAGTGGCTAGAACGCAGGACTCTCGTTTGGGAGACCCGGGTTCGATCCCTCGGTAAGGTGTGGGATTTTTTTCTGTCGGGGGCAAAAAGAAACTCCTAACCTGCACAGTTCGCGGCGACTGCACTAGCCAGGCGGCCTTTATTCCTCAGGCTCAAAGACCCCTCTGCCATACACCGCAAGGTACTATATTGGCAGTAAATGACAGTTTATGACCAGTGGATATAAATTACAGACAGTGAGCAGTTTTGCATATCTAGGTTCACTGCTGTTGGGCGATGGAAATACGGTGACACAAATTAGAAGAAAACATACTGCTTTGAACAAATTAAAGCAATTAAAACATGTATGCAGTGGAATAGATATACCAACAAATGTCAAAGAACATGCATATACCCTGTGGCAACATGGGGTGGTAACCTGGGAAATTTAACATATCAAGCTAAGAATCACATTTGCGTCTTTGAGTATCTATTACATGCTCCTATTTTAAATAAAGAGTGATGGAAAAAATAAGTTAAGGCAACCTGTTTTGTTTTTTTTTAATATTTTTGTTAAATTTTTAAATGACGTTCAATGGCTATGTGTTTTCTCAGATATCTTTAAGCATGTGTCAATCTCATCTCTTGTCTGTCTTCTCATTCCGCGATAACAGTTACAGATAAAAAGTGCATGTCCATTGCAGGACGTTGAAGTAGTGAACTAACAATTCGGTGAACGGAACAAAATGCAACAAACAGACCTATCCAACAAGAACTGACAGCTGAAGAATATCGGTTAAGACAAATGAACTTGGGGACAATGAAATATGTTGGGATTGTGAAGAGACATGAATGTCTGGACAAGATGACCGTGGAGGGAGGCGTGACTGGGAAGACCACGAGTTAGATGGACTCAAGATAGAATAAATCGTGTACACATGAGGAGTTCAGTGTCGCCGAAAGGATCTGAACTCAAAACTCTCACTCTGAAACTTCCGGTGTGCTGATGCAGAAGCAGGTGGTTCAATTCCTACAACGGTCAGTTGGAATACAATGTTGACTTCTCGTTCTTGGCTTGGGGATGTAAGTTACAGGTAGCTCAGATGTCGGAGTGGGTTTGCCTGATGGCGAGGGACACTGGTAATAGGGAAAGCTAGGCAAATAGCAAAAACATCACTCCAGCATGGACTATGCTGAAGTTCAAAGCGAGCGAAACGAGAAAGACAATTTACACATGGCAAGAACAGGCGCAGGACATCTGACTTACGATAGCGTGGAATTGTGAAAGCCTTGTGGGGTCAAAGTTCTCTACATGAAGAGCCACTGGATGATGATGATGACATCCCCTCTGTGCATCTTCAGCGCGCCAATAATGTTGGCTTTTGAATCCGTGAATATCTTCTCTGACTTCTGATAACCCCTGCTGGATGTGAACAATAGATTCACACATGTCCTTGAATGGGCCAGGCCTCCACAAATGGCAGCCACTCGTGTCACAGCCATCCATTCTGAACTTTCCAAAGCATGGAGACTCTCCTTGTGTCATCTATGGGAGGAGAGGCAGTCTTCAAGCTTGTGGTCAAGCTTGCCTAACGATCCAAAGGTTGTGGGTTCTATTCCGGACTATGTCGTTCGGTTCACGAGCACAATTGTCTCGGACTACTCCTGTGGGATCGTCGCTGGAACTACGGAGTTCATGCTTTGTGCGCCGCTTTTGGCGTGAATCTGGTTTATTGTAATTGTGTTTAATGCTTTAAAACATCAGTTATTTAAACGCAGAATATATACACATACAAACTCCTATGGGGAGTCTCCGTGGCGAAGTGGTCAAGCCGTTTGACTCGAGCTCCGAAGGTTGTGGGTTCGATTCCGGGCCGCGTCCTTCGGTTCACGAGTGCATTTTTTTCGGAGACTCCTGGGGGACGTCGCTGGAGCTACGGAGTTCGTGCTTTGTGCATCGCTTTCGGCTGTTCGCTGCGGAAAGAGACTGAGCCATATGGTGCAATGAAGTCGAACCTGTCGACTTTTAAGCGACTTTAAGATACAAACAATATGTTACACGATTTATGCCTGACACATTTCCTTGCATCTCGTCGGGAGCATACCGCAGAGTTAAATATCATACGAAGTGAATAAATGAATAATACTTCAGCTGAAACAATGAGAACACATAGTCACAGGTATTGTTCGAATCTGGAGCATCTGTTATACGCACGGTCATTACAAATTTAACACGAAATCTTTCTGTTTGCACAAAACCGCCTGTAGCCACCTAATTGCTAACTCCTCACTATATTTGAGCAATCGTTTATTGTTCCTAGAATACAGTATAGAGAATACAGTATACAAAACATTTGTTTCCTTGTTCACGTTATGGTCATAGTTTATCAGGTGTTGATAATCACAGTCGTTATAATTTTCATCCGACTTAAATCCTGGCATGCAATCATAATCATCATCAAGTGTCCTGCCAGCTGGCGTAGGCGTTCATGACTCTCCACAGATCTCGGTCTTTGGCATTACATTACTATTACTGACTCGTGTAGTATTGATTTTCTATTGTTCCCATGCCTTTATAATGCATATCTTTTATATTGTTGCCGTTTTTAATTAGCTTTGAATGATGTGTGAATGAAATAATGTATGAAAGAGAGTGATAGAAGGGCAGAATGTTAGACGGGCCTGCGTGCCCAATTCTTAACCCTTTGAAAATAAAGTTTTGTTGTTTTTTGTTGTTGTTGTGTTCTGGATCAACTCTGCTGGTGATAATCCTCCATGGCACCGTCTCAATCCATCCAGCATCACGCCTCTTGGTCGGCATCTGCCTCACTTCCCCTTGATATTTTCCAGCCCTACCTCTCTGAGGATGCGCCTACAAGAATGTGGATACACAATTTTAAAATGTGGCATATCGTTTGCGGAACGTTGCGATCAACCACAACCCCTGGTTGATTTTCTAAGCAATTATACATTCAGTAGTTTGCCATTGCTTTATGAACGAGAAGTAAACGTTAAGTCCAACTGAACAGTTTAGGTGTTTATCCCGCTACCTCGCCGCCATCAGCGCACCGGAGTTTACGAGCTAGGGCGCTCTTTTCTTTCGGCCATGACGACCGGCTAATCCCTGCACAGACCACACAAGTAAGCTTTAAAATAACATTAAAATACATGGCATTCTTGGTAAAACCATACTAACTAGAGAGAAACGTTGAAGACAGGCAAGCAAGAAGTAAACAACAATACAAGTTGAAGATGTAAACAACAGTCTATCAGAGTATTCAAAACAACAATAATCACCGCAGAGGAAGCAGGTTAGACGAGATCGAATTTGGAATTATTATTTTTGTTTGGAAAATTGGAATTGGAATTAGTATTCAAAAAGGGGAAGCTACAGAGGATGTTGGAGATTAATTGCAGCCAGCCTTCATTGTAGGGGCTGCACTTGACTGTTTTAACTGGTTGACTTATTTTGGCTGTCCAATGAATTGTCAGCATTGGTTTTGTAAAACCACATCTCGGAAGCATCGCTGGATATTTCTTCTCAAAACATGCTCAACGATTTTGACTATCTACATTTAATGTCAAAATAACGTATTCACATAGTTACTATAAACACAGAAGACACAAACAATATGCTGCACGATTTATTGCCTGACATATTGTGGCTGTGCATACGCAGAATTATATATCTAATAATGAAGTGAATTGTTGTCTAAAAAGGTGATGTAAAGAATACACCATTTATAAGCTGTATATAAAAGAACACAACAATACACTTCTTCTTCTTCTTCTTCAGCATTCCGAGCCATTGAGGTTCTTTGCTGCAGATACAAGCCGTCTCCATTCGTTTCTCTGGTTAATCTTCTCTTGCCAGTCGCTGATTCCAAGTGCGTGTAGGTCTGTATGTATATTATCTCTCCACCGTCTTCTGGGTCTACCTCGGGGTCTACGGTCATTTATGTATTGAGTGTAAACTAGTTTTATTTCCCTATTATCTTCCATTCTTTCTATATGCCCCGGCCATTGCAGTCTATTAGCCTTCATGATACCAGTGATTAGCGGGGACTTAAACTTACACTTAGACACTTATAGAAAAATATAATTAGTTATTGCATTATTCTTTATTTAGCATTCTCTGTTTGCTTCCAAGTCGTAATCTGTTCGAACATCTGTGGATAGTATTTTGTCTTCCTTGCAGACATGTTATCTGTCAACATTGCCAGCCCGTATCTTATCAACAACATGACACTGGCCATTCAATTTTCACCTGTCTGCTCCGCCTATCTGAAAGGCAGACAGTTGATGTCTGGTTGGGAAACACCTCATATCCGAGCGCCTTTGTTCAGTGTTGCATCACAAAGAAAGACCCGGGGTAATTGGTGAGGTTTGGCAGTGAACGCTGGCCAGTTTTTCGTTTCCATTGTCCAGCCGTTGGAAGCCTGGCGTGTGATATGTCTAGGCTCGGTGACCAGGCTTAACTTTACAGTTAACGTCCTGGCGCAAATGAACACAATGGTTTGCAAACATGTTGATTTTGTCATGTAAACACTTTTTCTTTTAGATACAAGTAGTCAAAGCAAGACGAGGCCCCAAGGAAAATATTTTACACCATTTGTTGCAAACTTACAGGAAATCTTAATTATTCGCAGCTGCCATGTAGACAAAGAAGTTTTGAGAAAAGTGTATTCATTCAGAAATATACTTCTAACAGTCTGCAGACTCCACATAGGACACACCAGGCTCAAACGTTAACATGTTTAGTAAACACAAATATGAGATTTTGATGATTTAACTGTGGGACATGTGGTTTTATGGAAGAATGCTGAAAATTAACTCCATCGATCCATCATGTGTCATGCCGGTAAGCGTGGGCGGTCATGTTCTGCAATCTCACTCGATCATCAGAGTCGTGGATCAGCTCCGTGTTTCTGTCTCGACCATGCCACAAGGCCAAGCCATCCAGGTACTTGCTTGTTGACTTGTCTGTCAACATTGCCAGCCCGTATCTTATCAACAAACATGACACTGGCCATTCAGTTTTCACCTGTCTGCTCCGCCTATCTGAAAGGCAGACAGTTGATGTCTGGTTGGGGAACACCTCATATCCGGGCGCCTTTGTTCGGTGTTGCATCACAACAAAATTAACTGGACAGCCAAAATAAGCAATCTGGACGTTTTGAGTGAAGCTAAGTCACAAAGACAACTTATCACAAACATCAGAAAGAGATAGTCATAATTTGTTGGCCACACTATGAGAAGACAAAAACTGGAGCATGTTGTGACAACCGGAAAGATTTGTGGAAAGGGAAATAAAGGACGCCAGCGTGAGGCAATTCTTGTAAGTCTTGTGTCATGGCACGGAAGGGATTCAGCATTCATTCACTGCACGAATTGATCCATGCCGTGGGAGATCGCACTTTGTGGAGAAGCACGATCGCCAACACCAGCCAGCAATGCACTGGATGGTGATAATTAAATGACAGCTAAACATTTGTTGCAGTGTCCAACACACGCAGAATAGGGACACGCAGACAGAATAGGGACAGCAGTGTCTAACACACGCAGAATGGGGACACTTATTTTCGGCCTACACCCGCTGCATTTAAAGACCAACCATGGAGATAGCATCAAGTTCAAGGTGGCTGCCATTTTCTTTGTATTTGATTAATACTGACGTCTGCGTGTCTAAGAAGAAGTATAGAAACAATATTAGAGGTCTGCATGGTTGAATTGATAAGAGGGCTCGCTCTTAAACTTCCGGTGTGCTGATGTCGAGGTAGCGGGTTCAACCCCTACAACGGTGATTTGGACATAATTGTTGACTTCTCGTCATTGACTTGGGGACGTAATAACAAGTACCTCAGAAGTCGGAGTGGGTTCGCCTGATGGCGAGGGACACTGGTAATAAGGAAAGCTAATCCACGCGCAAAAATCATGATAGTCTGTCTGTTCTACTGCATTAATCACATTCTCCCCTAGGACCTTCACTACATCTGCCTTATCTTTAATCAAATCACCCCTTAACGATGCAGCATCAGCCAATCTGTCTGCCTATTCATTTCCAACCACACCAGAGTGTCCTGGCAAAAAGATCCAGCGAATGCTCACAACTCGCGACCTCTGAATCGATTCAAGCCGTTCTGCAAAGTATGCCAGTTTTCACATTTGCCAGCATGCTATGTGAATCAGATACAACAGTGGTTCTCAATCGGTGGGGAATTCACCCCCCCCCCCCAGGGGGGAATTTTAGGGTTTCCAGGGGGGGGGGGGGTTAAGATTATTTCAAGATCGTGTTAATACAAGAACCTCATCTCATCTCCTCTTGTTCCTCTTGTACCTTGCGGTGTCGAGGTGAAGTATAAACAGCGGGAGAGTGCTCGCCTCTGGGCTTCATGTATCGATATTACCATGGACTCCGTTATTCTCTGCGTCCATCGTTTACGTGGTCGGCCTTTTCCTCCGTTTCCCTCTGGTCTGTACATCATTGCTTGTTGTGGTATACTGTTAGTTGGTAACCTACTTGCATGGCCAAACCATTTGACTTGCTGCCTTCTAATAAAATCTAGTGCAGCTGTAACTCCCACTTTAGTCCTGATTTCTTTATTTCTGATCTTATCTATTCTTGATACATTGAGTATTCTTCTCATGAATATCATTTCTGTTGTTGTGATTCAAGAACCGATTACTTGATATTGTTTTTCCCTTCATACTGGACAGATCTGTACGTCTCACCCTTCTAAAATTCAGTTTATAAAGTAAGTAGACCCACAAATCATGTTTTATGTGGACTTCTAGACTTGTTTTAGTATGTGCTATTAAATTTAGCTTCCGTTATTACGTATACTGTGTAGGGGCGGGGCGGGATTTTTAGGAAAGGAAATACGAAAGGGGGGAACGACGTTCTGAAAATATGGTGAAGGGGGGGGGGGGCACGGGCCCCATTTTTAGGTAGGAAATACGAAGGGGGGAATGACGTTCTGAAAATATGGTGAAGGGAGGCACGGGCCTAAAAAGGTTGAGAACCACTGAGTTACAATCACAAGACTATGAGCCACGTAGAATGACTCCAGTAGTTGCGATATTATATAATATCAGGCTCGTGTTTCATTCCGTCGTAGGAAACCTGGCATGTGATGTGTCTAGACAAGGCGACTAGACTTTGCAGTCAAGCTGAAGGGAGGCGAGGCAAAGACGCTCGCGTTGCACAGCACTGATAGTAAAAGCGTGTTAATAGGATAGCGACACAGGGGGAAACGCGTAACTCATGGACAGCCGTATCAGTTAATTAGAAATCAAGATAAATAAAATTTGAAGGGCACGAATGAAGATGTATAAAACACAAAAGATAGAAAGAACGGCTTTGGTCTGAGTTGCGTGCAAGGTATTCTCGAATTTGGGATAAGGGAAGAAAACGAGTACAGTACTATAAATCACTTTACACTTATGATAGTCTTGTGTTTTGACATATGGTCGAATTTGCAGTTTTAAATCAATGTGAATTAATCAGTTTCAAATTACCATTAGTCATTAGTAATCATAATTCGAAATTTACCATAAAACAACCAATGTTTGAAAGACGATTTTAAAAACGGCTTTTGAACCAGTACTAAATGTTAATGTAATAATTATCTGAGAGAAGTGAGGCGGTAAACCACGGACCGTGCGAGGCGTGGCTCAGAGGTCACAGTGTCAGGCTTAAAAGGTACTGGGTTCGAATCCCAGCAGAAGCCTAGGGATATTTACAAGGCACAAGGACATCTTGACTGCTCTGTGGCGAATTCCAGCAGAAGCCTAGGGATATATACAAGAATTCCAGCAGAAGCCTAGGGATATTTACAAGAATTCCAGCAGAAGCCTAGGGATATTTACAAGAATTCCAGCAGAAGCCTAGGGATATATAATATATACAAGAATTCCAGCAGAAGCCTAGGGATATTTACAAAAATTCCAGCAGAAGCCTAGGGATATTTACAAGAATTCCAGCAGAAGCCTAGGGATATTTACAAGACATAAGGATATCTTGCCGGCTCTGTGGCAAAGGGCTTACCTCCTAAATTAGAGTGTCCATCGGTAGGTTGCATTTATTTATGGTTTTTTCCCTCTGACAATTCGAGTGCCGGTCGTTCAGAAAGCAATGGCAAACTACTGAACGTAAACTTGCCAAGAAATCACAAAGAGCCAAAAATGCTGGTGTTGAAAGCGACATCTTGTCAACGATATGCAACTAATTTTAACTAAAGGACATCTTCTGATATCACATGTTACCGTGATTTCTTTATTACTGAAATCAGATACCTAGCTTCTCGAATAAGGGCGAAAAACAGGACGCCCCGTGTGCAAGTTCCTACGGCAGTTGGAAATGGTAAAGAGTAGGCCGTTAAGTCGCCCCCCGGGCGAAATTGTTAGGAAAGAAACAGTTAACCTGGATGGAATCTTGTCTAGATGAAGCAACAACGACAATAACAACAACCACCGCAGGAAATCCTCCTACAGAAACGTCAAGCATTCTTTGTCCACATTGTCAAAGAACATTTCGAGTCAAAATAGGCCTTATCAGCCATCTTAGAACTCACGGCTTCATACTTTCAACCCCACTGGATGAAATGAGTGGTCATCATTATTCTTGATGGACAAACAACAACAACAACAAGTTAGTTGCATATCCTTTACAGGACGTCACAGTCAACTTCAGTATTACTGACTTATTTGTGATTTCTTGCCAAGTTTACTTTCAGTAGTTTCCCATAAACGACCACACGGTTATAAGAAAACTAACACAAGGCGGTTTGCTTCCAAATCGCCCGCAGCTGTGTTTCGAACACGATATGCAGGATTGCGAATTGCAGAGGAAACAAACCATACATCAATGCAACCTACCTTATGAGATACATGGCTACACGTGACGACCTCCCCTTGAAAGCGGAACGAAAAAGAATAAATTTAGTGTATACAGTTTCTCTTGTTGGGAAGTACAGGCGGTCGATGTGATTTTCAACCACATTACACACCGTGTGCCGATTGGTTTATAAAATATGGGCTACCAAATACGGGTATTTTTTTAATGTTTTTGTTTGTGTTTTTTGGAGGAGCGGCTCGCCGAGTGGCCGGACTCTCATTCGGGAGCCCCGGGTTCGATCCCTCGGTAAGGTGTGGGATTTTTTTCTGTCGGGGGCAAAAAGAAAATCCTAACCTGCACAGTTCGCGGCGACTGCACTAGCCAGGCGGCCTTAATGCCTCAGGTTCAAAGACCCCTCTGCCATACACCGCAAGGTACTATATTGGCAGTAAATGACAGTTTTATAACAGTTTTTGCGCTCGGTCGCTTTGAACTTAAGGGTAGTCTATACGCGCTACTTTTAGTACACTGGACTGAATTTTGCGCATGGATTAGCTTTCCCGATTACCAGTGTCACTCGCCATCAGGCGAACCCTCTCCGACTTCAGAGGTACTTGTAATTTACGTCCCCAATTCAAGGACGAGTTGTCAACATTTTAGTCCAACTGTCCGGTGGAGGAGTTTAACCCCCTACGTCAGCATCAACACACCGGATGTTTAAGAACGAACGATGTTATCCATTCAGCCGTGCTGACCCGAAGGCTATTTTAAATAACTGACCCGAGTTTCCAGGTGGACCCAGCCTAGCATGGGTACTATAAATTGTGATGGGAAGACCAGGTGACCGGCGCGATACTGACCACACCACCCAGCCAGTAGCGACTGGCCTATAAAATATGCAGCTCGCACCATGGCCTTCATGAGTGGAAATGTGTCTTTTACTTACATTCTTCCTCTGATGCCTTCCGTCACTTTTATGAGTACCAGTCAATACTTATGAAGTTATTTATCATGCATGCCTTTTGAAGCCGATACTCTTCAGTGAAGGTGAAAGCTTACAGGCATATCCGCCTGCAACTTACATATTCAGTAGTAGGCTCTATTAGATGTGTGTCCCGCATCAACAAGTTGGGTTCGCAACCCGTAGCCGAGTAGCTGAAATCCCCACCTCACACATCGTGAGGCTTGTGTTCTAAACCTCCAACAGCTACGGCGTTTTGTCTATGGGAGGTGAAAATCGACCATGATGTGTATTTGGGCAAATTACTTTTCATCTCTTGCCTAGGCCACAGAGACCACGAAAGCAGAACATACAATGGTTGAGATCGTGGAGCAACCTCTCCGAGAGATGGGAAACCAAGTCTGGCTAACTCTCCAAATATTTCCATGCCTTTACGCAGACGTGTAGCTCAAGTGCTGGTTGTACACACTCCTCTAGTTCTTGCGCCTGGAGACGGGAGTGAGAACTCCACAACACAATCCTCAAGAATATAATACTTCAGTGCCGGTTCGAGTGGCGCCGTAGGCAGTAGATAACATACTCCAAGACTGCCAAAAATGCGACATATCTAGGCAAACCTTCTAGCCAGGAGATACAACAGTGGAAGATAAACTCTATGGACCACTGAGTGAACTCAAATATGCACCGAAGATACACCATTGCATTATTGACAAATTTCATACAAGAGACGTCATTGCAGTTATTAACAAATTTCATACAAGCGACAACATTGCAGTTATAGACACATTTCATACATGAGACATTATTGCAGTTATAGACACATTTCATACATGATTACAACATTGCAGTAATATACAAATTTCATTCAAGAAGCATCATTGCAGTTACGTAGACAAATTTCAAACAGGAGACAACATTGCAGTTATAGACAAATTTCATACAAGAGACATCATTGCAGCTATAGACAAATTTCATGCAAGAGACAACATTGCAGTTATACTAGTGGCTTATCTCTAATCCACTCGCCACCCCCTCCCCCTTTTTTTTTGGTTTTTGGTACGCTTGATTTTGGTTCCCCGTACGCTTGATCCCCGAACGCTAGATCAGTCCATACGGCTCTGAATGAAGCAGACCAAATGCGAAACAAGCCGCCGAATGTTAACATAACTCACATAATCATCGTAGATAATGGCAGATAAGCTTGGACAGCTTCAGTGTGGCACAAGTGATGACATCTAACAGAGGTGTTCAACATCGTGTCACCAGCGGAGGTGTTAGGCGAAAGGTGTTTGCGGTCTTAACAAGTGAGGAAAACCCCACGTAGACCCCACGTCCGGGGTCGCTAATATGTGATAACGACTAGTCGCTGGAGATAACGTGGCGTATGGAAAGCCTGGTAAATTCTTTGTGTCATTGCTCAATTTGATGTTTAGGTCTGAAATCAGTCATGCATAACAATAAAGAACAACGGAATAAATGGTTTGGCCACATCACAAGAAGGTATCTGGTACCATCTGCCACAAAGAGTCACATTGAAGAAATATTGGATACAGAATATAGAGCACGGGGAAAACCACGTAAAAGATGGAGTTGGGGTATCAAGAACAACCTTGGAGAAATGAATAGCAACTTACAGAGAACATTAGAAAAAGGGCATAACAGATCTTTACACCCCCCTCCCCCCCACTCCAAACACCTCACCGAGGTAAATAGAGGAAGAGAAGAAGTAGAAAAGAAGAACAAGAACTCCATTTGGTTTTGATAAATATTCAACGCCGTTTTCTTGCGGAGTATTTTTATTTTAAAATATAAATCCAACTAATAAGATGTAGTCACAGCCAGAGTCGGACTAGGTCTAAACCTATTATTAGTTGCCAGGACTGGTCATTCACATTTCAAATATAATGTTTAATAGTTTAATGTTTACGGGAGCTCACTTCATTAAGATCCCACAGAACGTCGAGAGCTGACATCGAAGCCTCGCCAGCCCGCTTTCATACCTTTGTCAGCATAACGCCCCTAAACTAACATCATCGATCGTAAGGCTAAAGACATTCTTAAATTCCATTTTCATGAAAAAAGCATCAGCCTTGTCAGCGGGCTTTGATGGCAGCCACACTTTGCGGAGGGCTGGTTATATGTTATACAGGGTGTAGTTTTAATGACTGTGGGATTTTTGAAAATATTGTTTTAGTCACCCTCTGTGGAGTTCATGCAACATAAAACGTAAATACAAAACTTGGAACGGCAATATTTTCAAAAACCCCACAGTCATTAAAAATACACACTGTATGAGATGATGTTGATGATAAGTATGTCTATCGTGACGTACCCGATGTTTTTATAATTTCTTCTTCTTCTTCCTTCGTTCGCCTGAAATATGTTTATAACTGCAATGTTGTCTCTTGTATGAATCTAACAGTCTTTTTTAGTTCATTCAGCGGTCCATGGAGTTTATCTTCCACTGTTGTCTCTCTAGGCCAGAAGGTTCGCCTTTATAATTTATAATTTATGATGTACAGCTAAACATAGGCTGCGGGTGTTTTCTAAGTATAAAACGAGCAGGGATGTTGCTATTGGTGCACACCGTTTTCTTTCCAAAAGTTATGGGGATGTGCAGAAATTCAGATATCTAGGCACATGGATAACATCATATGGAAGATCACATGGATAACATCATATGGAAGATCACATGGATAACATCATATGGAAGATCACATGGATAACATCATATGGAAGATGAAACACAGAGATTAAGAACAGAAGAGGATAAGCAAAAACTGCATTCTATCAATTGAAGAACATTTTGTGCAATAAGTCCTAGTCCTTGAAAGTTAAAAAATAAAAGTTTTTGCATGTTAAATAGAACCAATCTTAACATACGGCTGCCAATCCTAGACAATTAGTAAACAGGCGAAAAAATCCCTGGAGGCCTTGGAGATGTGGTTTTATAGAAGAATGATGAACATTAATTGGACTGCCAAAATGAGCAGTCTGGATATTTTGAGGGAGGCTAAGTCGCAAAGACAACTTATCACAAACATCAGAAAAAATCAGCCATCATTTTTGGCCACATTATGAGAAGACAAAACCTGGAATATGTTGTGACAAGCAATAAGATTTGTGGAGAGAGATAGAGGAAGACAGCGTGAGAACATTCTTGACAGTCTTGTGTCATGGCACGGACGGGAGCCAACACGCGAATTGATCCATGACGTCGGGGATCGCAATTTATGGAGTGGAGTGATTGTCCACGCCATTCGGCAATGCACTGGGTGATGATGATGGGAGTGTCATGAGTTTCAAGTTGATTGCATTATTCTGTATCTCATACTGTGCCAAATAACACGCATTACGGTGATCAGATACTATGTAAAATCCAAGCCTAATCCCTGTCCGCCCCTTTCTGCTGTGCTCTCTAGGTCACCACAGCACATCTTGTCGGACGGCCCTGTGTCTCTTTGTATAGCCTAAGTATCTTAACTGTCTAACCCTGGTTCCATTCAGTGATGTTTTCTTCACATCTGGTTTTTATAATATTTCTTTGCCTGTTTTCTTCTCCTGTCACGATCTTCGCCCTAATCGTCTTTGTAACTACATGTCGAAAGCTGCAACTTGTGTTTGGAGCTCAAGCGTAGTCCATACATGCTACGTGTAGTGCACTGGCCAGAATTTAGCGTGTGGATTAACTTTCCTTATTACCATTGTCTTATGGGAATGTCCCGAATGCTGTGATGTCGGTTCCTAAATCAATCAATCAATCAACCATTGTCTCTTGCCATCAGGCGAACCCACTCCGACTTCAGAGGTACTTGTAGTTAACGTCTCCAAGTCAAGGACGAGAAGTCCACATTTTAGTCCAACTGACTGGTCCTTACCTCAACATTAGCACACCGGAAGTTTAAGATCGAGCGCTGTTATCCATTCGGCCAATGCTGACCTTCCGCTGCAATGTTACCTTCATATTCTTTGTCCATTGTCCTTGTTTCTACATCAAACAATAATGTAGAGACAATATAACACTTGATATCTACTAGTTTTCATGTGTAACTTAGCTACTCAGATATGAGAAGCCGTGTAACATTGTTGAATATGTCTAGTCTAGTCTAGTCTAGTCTAGTCTAGTCTAGTCTAGTCTAGTCTAATCGATGGGTCAACATCACGGCACACGGGTGCAACCCATAAGTGCTGCATTCTCCTCCTAACTCAAACCTTAGTCTGGAGAAACTCAGCTCAGTGCACGAACTCCGCAGCACCGGCGAGGATCCTGAAATACTTTGGGTAGATTTTTAACTCGAAATTTTGCCCGGGCAGCGCCGTTAGGCTACTCTTTTTGGATTTCCAACTACCAAGGGATTTTTTTTCATGCGCAACAATACACACGGGCGTCCGATCTCACTACCCAGAGACCAGGGAACATTTTATTACTAGAAGTCCACGAGAGAAAAATCCCGGTCATCACCGGGGCTTGAACCCGGGATCTCCAGCACTCGAGGCGGACACTATGCCTCGAGAACACGCAGCCGTTGTAGTTGTTGAATATTACCTAAGCCATACATTCCTCGGTACACTCATCATCATCATCATTGTTGAATATTACCTAAGCCATACATTCCTCGATACATTCATCATCATCATTGTTGAATATTACCTAAGCCATACATTCTTGGATACACCCATCATCATCATTGTTAAATATTACCTAAGCCATACATTCCTCGATACACTCATCATCATCATTGTTGAATATTACCTAAGCCATACATTCTTCGATACACCCATCATCATCATTGTTAAATATTACCTAAGCCATACATTCCTCGATACACTCATCATCATCATTGTTGAATATTACCTAACCCATACATTCTTCGATACACTCATCATCATCATTGTTGAATATTACCTAAGCCATACATTCCTCGGTACACTCATCATCATCATGTGCTATGCCGTTAAAGATGTGCGGTCATGGTGCACTATCTCAAAAGATCTTGGATTAGATCTGTTTTCTTGTCCCGATTATGGCCAACACATCCAGGTATTTATCTCTTTACCTTTCACTTGCGGCTCCATGGCGAATAGGTTACGGACACGTTCGAAACACAGCTGCAGGTGATTTTCAGCATACTGCCTTGCGTTGGTTTTTTACGAAATGGTATGGGAGCCATTCGCTACTGAACGTAAACTTGCCAAGAAATCACAACAGCAAATAAATGCTGGTGTTGACTGAAGCGTCCTGTAAAGGAAAGGATATTCAACTAGCTTAACCTTTCTGTGCTATTTTCGAATGAATTTAATCAGTTGTTACTAAGTTGTCGAGTGAATTTCTGCTTATTACGAACCCTACAAATAGCGACGGTGCGAGATATAAGGGCTGCCCTGAATATAAACTAACAGAGACGGCATGGAGAGAGTCAGTCCTTACACAAACCCCGATGAGGGTCGCAAGGTGGAGACAAGAAAACGCACACAAAGAACCAGATACAAGATCAGAAATAAGAATATTGCAATCCGAAATGAATAATATGAAGAACAAGATAGCAGACAAGGACGTAGGAAGAGACAGTACACAAGACAAGGAAGAGACAGAAAACAACGAACTAAAGAAAGTTATAAGACGAATGGAAGAAGCTGAAAAAAGCATGCTAACCATGAAAAAACAACTTGAAGATGCAGTAACACACACGCGAAAAATAACCCAAGAGCTGGAGGCAGCCAAAACAGAGCTGAAAAACCAGTTAAAAGAGAACCAAACAGCCAATGAAAAGATAAAAGAATTAGCCAAAAGATGGAGGTAACCAGACGAGAATTTAGTAACCAGACGAATGAAAATCACACGGCCACAGAACAGATGAAAGTAAAACTACGCGACATCGAACTATCAAACACAGAGGTAGAAAAAAGGACGCAACCACTAGGCCATGACCTTAAAAAATTGAAGCAACAGACTGATAGAGAAATCAAAATGATTAAACAAGCAGTGGAAAATATGATAAACAAAGAGGAGTTCACACGAATACTACCAGCATTAATGGAGAAAGCGAAGAAGGGCCCGATCATACTTCAGGAATACACTGAAATAGCAAACAAGATGTTACAGGAGACAAGCGAGGAAGACAGCGAAACATCGGAGAACTGAAGAGAACAATAACCAATCAAAAACAGAAATACAACACGACCATGGAAAAAAACAACATTAGAATAGTACAATGGAACTGCAGAGGCATGAAAAAAAACCTCCCCAGCACCATGGAACAACTAGGGAGGGAAAATAGTATCTATGCCCTGCAGGAAACATTCTTGAAACCAAAGGACAGCTACAAATGCAAAGGCTTTAAGATACTCAGGAACGACAGGACAGAAACAACAGGAGGAGGAGTCGCCCTACTCATACAAGACAATCTACAAATAGTAGAAAACTGGAACATTCAGGACAACCAACTTCGAGGGAATCACAGCGGAGATTGCGAGTAAACCCAACAACCTAACCATAATTAACGTATACTGCCCTAAAGGAAAAATAGAAGAAGAAGACCTAATAGAGATAAAGAACAGAATCAAAACATCAACAAAAATAGTCGGCGACTTCAACTGTTGCCACCCAGTGTGGGGTGGATCAAGAAACAGCGTAGCGGGAACAAAATTGATCGAATTTATAGACAGTAACCAGCTAACAGTGCTAAATGACGGGTCGATGACACGAATAGACCCCAACCCGAGAAGATACGACACAGCAATCGACGTAACAATAGTAACAACGGGCCTAACAAGGAGCCATTGGGAAGTAAAAGAAGACACCAACAGCGATCACCTACCGATAATCATCGACACAAACACGAGAGCACAGAAGAGTAAGGAAAGTAATAAACCGACCTTTCACTTCAAGAACGCGAAATGGGAGCAGTTTAGAGAAGAACTGGAGGGGATGGAGATAGAACAGACAGAAGGTGAAGATATAGACAAATACACAGAAAGAATCACTAACAACATCCTACAGGCCGCGATAAAACACATCCCCAATAGAAATATGCCTGCATACCTGACAGCGGCCACACAGAGAACGCGAACAACAGGAAAACAATGGAACAAACAACCAGCTGGTTGGTGGAACCAGAGCTGCACAGAGGCGCTGGAAAAAAGAAAGAAAGCGCTCCAACAATACAGAAGAATGAGGACAGACGAAAACTACAACGAATACAAAATTCAGAGGAATGAAGCCAACAGACTGATAACCAAAGCCAAAGAAACAGCATGGAAAACGTACTGCCAGAAATTGTCACCAGACACACCCACAAAAGAAGTATGGGAGCAAATAAAAGCTATACAAGGAAACCAAACAAACAGCAATATTCCAACAATAAAAATACCAACACTAGCAGTAACAGACAAAGAAAAAGCAGACGCGTTCGGCAAATACTTCTACGAAGTCTGCTCCAACATGTCACTAGGAGAGCAGGAAAAACAAAGACGAGAAAAATACGCTGAAGAGATGGAAGAACTGCAACAAGAAATAGAGGACTTCTACATGGACGCAGACATAACAACTGACGAAGTAATATCAGCAATCAAGGAAAAGGACGACACAGCAGCAGGGTCAGACATCCTAAACTATACAATACTGAAAAGGATACCAAGAAAAACAATAGAGACAATAACAGCTCTATACAACAAAGTGTGGCACACGGGACAAATACCAGCACAATGGAAGAAGGCGACAGTTATACCAGTCAAAAAGCAGTTCAAGAACTCACAAAGAATCGACTCATACAGACCAATATCCCTGACATCACACCTCGGAAAAATTATGGAAACAGTCATCAATAAAAGAATCACACACCACCTGGAGAAAAACGGACTAATTAGCGACACACAGTCAGGGTTTAGAGCCAACCGAAGCGCAATTGACCAAATAATTAAGCTAGAAAACCACGTAAAGAGGGCATTCAAAAAAGGAGAGAAAACGATAGCAGTATTTTTAGATCTGGCTAAAGCATATGACCAATGCTGGAGACAAGCAGCTCTGATCAAAATCAACAAAATAGGGATAATAGGCAGGACATATCGATATATCGAAAACTTCCTACAGAACAGAAGCTTCACCGTACGAATAAAAAACGAGGAATCCAGAACATATGAGCAAGAAAACGGAATACCACAGGGATCGGTAATATCACCAACAATATTCACAATATTAGTAAATGACCTAGATGAAGAAAAACTAGAAGACAGGATAGGGATATCGAAATTCGCCGACGACTGTGCAATATGGAGAAGCGGAAGACACATAAAAACCACAAGAGACCTACTACAACGGCAACTAAACAGAATTGCCAAATGGATGGAAAAATGGGGCTTCCAGATCAACACAGACAAAACGGTCAGTATGATATTCAACGCGAAAAGAAAACGAAACTACACGGACGGGGACATCAAGATCCAAGGGAAGAATATAAAGAGAACAAAAAACACAAGATTCCTCGGGATGTCACTAGACGAACAACTAAGTTGGAGAAAACATATAGACCAGACAGTCGAAAAAGGCAAAAAGACAATAAATATTCTAAGAGTAATTAAAGGCAGTGGATGGGGAGCCCATACAAAAACGATGCTAATGCTATACAAATCTCTGATCAGAGGAAGAATAGAATACGGAAGCATAGTATACGACGCTGCACCGGAACACAACAAACGAAGACTGGACTCAATACAGAACCAAGCGCTGGGCATTATCCTAGGAACAGGCAAGCAAACACCAAGGGAAGCCCTAGAGGTAGCACTAGGAGTACTTCCACTACAACTGAGAAGAAAGCAATTAGTGTACAACTACTGGATGAAGGCTGCGAAGGATACAAGACACCCTGCGTTCAGTGCATTCGAAGAAAACAGAAGCAAATGGGGAGGAATACCCATACAAAAGACACAAACACCAGCAGGATGGACAGCGGCACAAGAGATGAACGCGGACGAGAAACTAGCGAGGGCACTGGCACGAACGAAAGTTCACAGACAAACAACACCCCAATGGGAGCTAGAACTACCATTGACGGATACGACACTCGCGAGCATAATTAGTAAATCAACAGAGGACAGGGAAGCCAAAGACATAGCGGAGGAATACATAGGACAAATAAGCACGGACAACCTCACTATCTACACAGACGGGTCAAAGAACGAGAATGGGGAGGTAGGGGCAGGAGTAGTAGTACCATACCGGAACATCCAAAAGGAGTACAAAATAACAGACAATACATCGGTATACACGGCAGAACTAGTAGGTATTATGAAAGGACTAGAAATAGCAACAGAGAACCCCCCTATAAAACTAACTATACTGACGGACTCACTATCTGCAGTACAAGCGCTAGGCAACCATTCTAAAGTGAACAGACAAGACCTGAAAGAGAAAATACTAACACTAACAACAAAACTAAGAAGTATGGGATGCCAGGTCACAATTGTATGGATACCAGCACACAGAGGGATAACTGGCAATGAGAGGGCAGACAGGGCCGCAAAACGCGGGACAAGCAGCCAGAATATAGTAAACACAGGACTCGGCATTCTGGAGGCAAAAAGCATTATCAAACAACAAGTAATCGACAAATGGAAACAACAATGGAGAGACAGCAATAAAGGACGACACGCCTACCACATGCTCAGAGAACCAAGTTTGAAAAGTCAAGTGAAAGACAACACAAAAATACCAACGTACAAGAAACTATGGAGATTGAGAATCGGGAACTGGAAAGATAAAATCACCCGACCACTTTGCATTGACTGCCTGGAGGAAAACACTATAGAACACTACCTACTATCGTGCACAGCCTATGCCCAGGAACGCAGGGACCTAGTAGAATACTTCCAAACAAGAAACACGACGATGACGATGAAGGAATGCCTACAGGTGGAAGGCGACAAAGAAGTACAAAAGCTTACAAAACAATTCATTGCAAGAACAGGGAAAGAAATATAACCAACATAAAATAAAGCCAACAGCAAAATAAAAATACAGTGAGGAAAAACTCGACCACACGAAAACCAGACAATAGGAAATATATAGGGGGGCGTTAAAACTCTCAAATGGCAAACAATAGAGAGACGAAACGACCCTCTTCGACGCGGGAGACAAGGAGAAGGGGGGAAATTGCCCCAACGATGGAGAAGACGATGGGAAACCCCCCTGACGATGGATAAGAGGGACGTGCAAGAAACCCCTCCGGTGCGGGACAAGAGGAGACCGTAGGAAACCTCCCCAACGATGGACAAGAGAGACGATACAATCCGACCCCTATGCTTGACAAAAAACCGTTGAACCAAGACCCAAGAAAACAAGCCCAGACGATAACAGGCGCCCCCCCTCCCCAGGACAAGCCCAAGAAAACAGATGAAAAAAGACAGCCCCACCCCACCCCCCAAGGTCAGCTCCGGAAAAGAAGACATCAAACGAGAGGGATGGGCACACCGATAATGATAGCAGACACACCAGCAACAACGTCAAAAGCAAAAAGGATGGCAAAAAAGAGGGACTCGGCCAGACAGGCAGTAATAGAAGCTGTCTAATGCACAAAAGACCATAAAACCTATACCGCACTATGAACCACCACAACTATAACCAACGTCATTGAGACGGGTTGAACGAGGTGGAAAGTTTCTTTTTTTTTTCGACAAATCGGAATCGGAATCAGCGACGGTCTACGCCGGTCTGGTCGCCATGTTTTCGAATCTCTATTGATGGAGACTGTTTAAGTTGACCGTGCACTCCGGCCTAAACAGTGTGATGGTCTCAACATCACAAGCTGTGGCTTGGGGCAGTGAATGTGTTTCACAATTTCCCGACATACGGAATAGAGGGTTCGAAATCTGAGCGCCTTGCGTTGATTTCGATGTTAGAGAGTCAAGAAATGGACGAACAACTGTCTGATGAATGTTCAATATATATATATACTCGAGAGCCAGATTGGGGTGGAAGGAGTGGGGATCCATTGCAGCCTGCCTTCATTGTGGAGACGACACCTGATTTATTGAGTGATCACGTATCTTCCTGATCTCTTGGGTAGTGAGATTGGATACCTAGACTTCTCGGATAAGGGCGAAATACAAATAAAAAATTCACGTGCAAGTTAAAACCCACAGCAAAGAGTACGCGTAAGGTCGTAGCCATGGCAAAATTGTTAAGAACAAGTAAACCTAGCCACGGGAGGATAGAGCCAGTTACCTGGGATGGAATCTGTCTAGAGGACGGACACTTTATACAAATGCACACTGAAGTCGGACACACACACACACACACACACACACACACACACACACACACGTGCGCGCACACACACACACACACACACACACACACACACACACTCTGAGGTACATAACTTGGTTTGACTCTCTCCTCTCTGTAAATCAACTATGAAAAAGAAAATACGATACGCAACAGATCTCTTGGGGATTGGTTGAGAATCAATAGGACAAGCTAAACCTACGCGTACGCCAAATGCGAATCCCACGTCATGCTTGAAACTATCTTGAAAATTAATTATACATTAACGTCTTCATGAACTGTCACTGGCTGTGAGTCAAAAGTTTTCCCAAAGAACATTTAGCCGCGTTGTAACCGATCTACGGGGCATCACGACAAACACCAGGGTGTCCATTTTGTTCAGGGAATACCAGTTGTTGTTCCTGAAGAACCAGCTCGTGGTATCCCAGGGGGCATACTGATTTGCCTTGAATTCCCCCTGCAGGTGTCAAGTACATTGTTGTGAGCTTCAGGTTAGTCTAGCTCCCAGCGCCAGGCAGAGTACAAATGCGAGCAGTCAACTGGTGAACAGTCTTCAATGCTGTTACGTTGCACATGAAGTGCCTTTGGGCGGAGAGAAGGCTGCGACAAGACAGAAGAAGTGAAATCTGTGGATATGCTAACACGGGATTAAGACTTAAGTGTTGTGTGTGACAACAGAACTTAACGAACTAGGTTGAGAAAATACAATAAATTTGAGAAAACACAACAGTATAATTACCAACACAATGACAGGGCATCAAATTAGTCTTCATCATCATCATCATCATCATCATCATCATCATCATCATCATCATCATCATCATCATCATCATCATCATCATCAACGCCGTCGTCGTCGTCGTCACATCATCATCATCGTTATCATTATAACCATCATAATAACCACCAATCACAATCATCGTCGTCGTCACCACTATCATCATCATAATCGTCACCAATCATCATCATCATTACCATAATCACCATTATTATTAATATTATCATCATCATTATCTTTGCAGGTCCGCATGACCGAATGGATAAGAACGCGTGTTATTAAACATCTGGTGTGCTGATGCCGAGGTAAGTGGTTCAAACCTTACACTGGACAGTTGGACTAAAATGTTGACCTGTCGTCCTTGACTTGGGGACGTAAATTACAAGTACCTCTGAAGTCGGAGTGGGTTCGCCTGATGGTGAGAGACACTGTTAATAGGGAAAGCTAATCCACACGCAAAATTCAGTCCATCACTTCTATGAATAATGTGTACAGCCTACGCTTGTGTTCAAAGTGAGCGAGCGCAAAAATAAAGTATCTTTTTCTACTTCTTCTGTATCATCATCATCATCGTCGTCATCATCATCATTATCATTGTCATCTTCTACAATATTACCACTCATCATTATCAGTATCATCATCATAATCACCACCAGTCATCATCATCATCATTATTATCATGTTCTTCTTCCTGCTCCTACTCCTCCACCTGCTGCTCCTGCTGTGGCTACTATTTATTTTGACAGTCCTTTCTTCTAAGTTTTAACGAAATTATTCTCATTGCAACTTGTACTGTTTCTTCCAACATTGTCCTTGGTGTCGCTGCTAGCTCACGTAGAGCTCGGCGTTGTATTTTGTCTAATTTAGACTTGCTTCAATAAAAATTACGGCTTCCATACCCATTTTGTCACTAATCAATTACTTGGAGCACATAAGCATTGTTTAACTGTTTGGGTCAGAAACATGAAGAGCAACGAAAAGAATTACTAATATAGTGCAAACATTTACTAACTGGTATTTGCGCAGAATAGTGGGAATAAAATGGTATTTTAACCAATGGATTCCCTTTGTGAATGTAATCACAGAAACTACAAACAATATGTTGCACGATTTATTGCCTGGCATATTTTGCTGCATTCCATCAGGTACGTACTGCAGGGTTATATATCATATACAATGAATAAATGAATAATATGTTAGCTGAAACACTTAAAACTCATAGACACAGGTATTGTTCAAACGTGGAGCATCTGTTATCCCAATGATAATTTCAAATTTAACTCGAACTCTTTCTATTTGCCTAAAACCAACTAGAACTGCCTAATTGCTAACGTCACACTATATTTGAGCAACCGTTTATTGTTTGTCGAATACAGTAGACGAAACGTTGTTTTATATGTTCTCGTTATGGCAATAGTTTATGAGTGGCTGAGAAATAGATGAGGAGGCCGTTTTATAGCCTATCGACTGCATGGAGATTCTTGAAGACTGATTAACTCTTTTTTCCACCCCCAATGGTATATGTTCGGCTGCTCGATTTGCAAACTGTCTCCAGCACTACCTATGTAAGTTGCTTTGAACTCACACTGGAATTGTTAAATGGAGTTGAATTAAGTGTACTGAGACAATTGTGTTTTTACAGATGGAGTAGATATCGGGGTGGTCTTATACCTGATCATTATAGAGCAGCCGAATAGAGCATTAACAAGCAAAAAACCAATCAATTCTCTAACTAAGCCATATTCCAAATTCCGAGCTTGAGCTGCAAGCGTCATGTGAGAATCTTGTAACAAAGTAGTAGTAGCAGTAACGAAAATAGTAGTATATAGGTAGTAGTAGTAGTAGTAGTAGTAGTAGTAGTAGTAGTAATAGTAGTAGCAGTAGTGGTAGTAGCTGTAATATTAATAGTAGTCGCAGTATTAGTAGTAATAGTAGTGGTAGCAGTAGTAGTAGTAGTAATAGCAGTAGTAGTAGCAGCAACAGCAGCAGCAGCAGTAGTAGTAGTAGTAGTAGTAGTAGTAGTAGTAGTAGTAGTAGTAATAGTAGTAGCAGCAGTAGTAGAGATAGTTGTAGTAGTAGTTAGTAGTAGTGGTGGTATTAGTAGTAGCAGCTGTATTAATAGTAGCTGTAGTAGTGGTAGTGTTAGTAGTAGTAATATTAGTATTAATAGTAGCTTCTTCTTCTTTCGTTCTCTTGTAGTAGTAGGAAAAGTAATTGCAGCAGCAGAAAAATCAGCAGCAGTAGCACTACTTACTACTGGTAGCTACAGCAGCAGCAGTAGTAGTAGTAATAGCAGTAGTAGTAATAGCAGTAGCAGTAGTAGTTGTTGTAATAGCAGTAGCAGCAGCCGTAGTAGTAATAGTAGTAGTAGAAGTAGTAGTAGCAGCAACAGTAGTAGTAGTAGTAGTAGTAGTTGTAGCAGTTATAATAGCAGTAACAGTAGTAGCAGCAGTAGCAACAGCAGCAGTAGCAGTAGTAGTAATAGTAGTAGTAGCAGTAGCAGCAGCAGCAGCAGCAGCAGTAGTAGTAGTAGTAGTAGTAGTAGTAGTAGTAGTAGTAGTAGTAGTAGTAGTAGTTAGTAGTCTTCACAGCGAAGCAAACACGACGGGAGGTTTCCGATCATCATATATGGACCCCGTCGCCGAATGTTTCGGTCCATTTACCTTCTTTTGTTTTGTTTTTGTTGTACATTGGGCAGTGAGGAGCATTTCGTGTGATATTCACTGGCACAGGAACGGAGTATAATGGGGACGACCCGTTGTCGTGAAGTTGGAACCGCGACTAATATGTCTTACTTTATCGAAAGCCTTTGTGTAGTCAATAAAACAAAGGTGTAGATACTTAACGTAAAACTGTCTAGAATCAATTTGGGGTTGATTGTAACATCGTGTAGAGGCCATGCAAAAGACCTTTCTACTCTCAGTGATCGGGTTCGCCTGGGTCATGACTCCCATGGGTTATTCTCCTGTCTGAATACCCCTAGCTTGAGCTGCAATCGTCCAGCTAGCATCTGGCAACATTACAACCATAACCTAACAGGAAGTAAAAGCTCACGGGGGCACTTCCGGGAATAACAAGGTTCCGATATAATTGTTGTGGAAGGAAGGAATCTACCAGCTGTGACTTAACATTCAGTTGTGTACGAGTTTAGACGCTATCACAGAAGGAAGGGCCTGCGCTGATGATCCCGATTGTTAGTGAAATTAGCTTTTGTTGATCGTATAGTCTGTTCTGTGTTCCACGTTAAACTAATAATTTGTTAATAACAAAATTAATAATAATCGTGCAGCTGTGGGAGACCACTCTGCCTAGTTAGTTGAACTAGTACTAGTAGTACTTCAAGACAGTTCGAGTTCTCGCTCTTGTGTTACAGCTAGTGTAGTGTTTACCTTAAGGGAAGCAAAAAATAGTAACAATGTAGCCTAACATGCATGTCATAAGGGGCCTTGGCGTGGGATTGGGTACCGCATCTCAGTGAACAATTTAGCTGCAAAATACAGTCATTCTTGAGTAAGTCTAAGTCTAATGAAAGCAAGGATAAATAGCCTAACCAGATAAATTTGAAAGGAGTCACTTCTCCCAGAAGGATGATGCGATATGGATACAGCTTCAGGGGAAAGGGTCAGCTACTCATCTCCTTTCATCTAGGGAAATCTCTAGGAAATAGCACCTGGAATGTTAGAACTATGAATGAATTGAGAAAGGCAGACAAATGGTGGGGGAGTGAAATGTTATCAGATAACATTTTGGGATTATGCAAGCAAGTTGAAATGGAACATGCAAAAAGCTTTTAAAAACATGTGAAGCTATGCTGTTCTTGTGCCATACAGTTGAAAATGCCCTCATAATGCTGTCAGGACGAGAGATGGATCATGCTGCAAGGGCAACACATGGTCTCTAAACTCAGCCCAAGCTTTGTCACGTGTTATGGAGAGACATAACTGTATTTTACAACTATCTTCTGTCAAGACGGCCAGGTGCCAGTCAATCAGTCAGTCAATTAGTCATTACTTTCTGAACGAAAAGTCAACGTGTGCAGAATGAACTCCCCTGACCCCCGCCCCCTTTTTTGTCTCCATCTGCCCACCCCTCAAATAACCAGCCTGCATGATTGGATTTGAATATCAACTGTGAGAAACCATGTAAAGAAGAAATTAGAGAAATAGTCAAACTCCTGATAGATCTGAAAACTACTAGTCCAGATGTGGTGTGTGCAAGACATGGATGCTGTTGGTGCACACATTCAGAAAGGCATTTACACAGAGATGTTAAAATATGCTTACAAAAGACAAGAGGAACTTTCACAGGACTAGGGCATTTGTAGAAGTCAAAAGAAATGAAACCTAGTACAGTGGTACCTCAGGTTACGAACTTAATTTGTTTCAGAACTCGGTTCAAAATCAATGAAATAGAGACAATCCATTTCAAGATGAAAGAATTGTTCTTTTTTTTTATTATTAACATCCTGTCGTTTACCTGAAAAAACGCAAAGAATATGCGTACTTCACATATTAAATAAAGAGAAAGAAAACAACCAAATAAGTTAAATGTAAAATAAAAAAAAAAAATTTAGTCTGTCTTTCTTACCAAGAAAACAATCATGGGAAATTTGTCACTTTCTTTGCTATTCTGAATCATTAGTTTCAGGAGTTTCTTGTCACTGTTTCTTGGCAGCCGACTGGGAATCTTTCTGCACCGAGAAACTATCAAGGGAAATTTGTCGCTTCCTTTGCTGGATAATCTTTCTGAAGTGGGCCATCATGTTATCATTCAACAGGTTTACTGCCTTGTTAGCAACAAATTTGTTTGGATGATGGTTCACAATGAAGTCTTTGACGTCTGCCCACTTACTGCAAATTTCTTTAATCCAGGCAGTTGAAACGTCACTGGCTCCTGATCATCGGACGACTGCTCCACCTTTGGTTTGTGCCTCGGCAGTGCTGTCTCCCTTGGGTGGTAAAGGTCCTCTTTGGCATTTTCTTCCAGAAGAGACCTGTTTCATCACAATTAAAGACTTGTTGTGGAACGTAGTCTTCCTCTTTGATGATCTTATCAAATTCCACCTTGAACGCTTCAGCTTCTTTCTCGTTAGAACTTGCAGCCTCTCCGTGCCTAATTACACTATGAATGCCACTTCGTGTTTTGAATTTTTCAAACCAGCCTCTGCTGGCTTTAAAATCGTCAATCTCAGCACTTGTACCAAGCAATTTCGACAATAAATCACTGTGCAACAGCTTCGTCTTTTCACATATTATTGCCTCACTAACACTGTCTCCTGCAAGTTGCTTTTCATTAATCCAGATCAAGAGAAGATTTTTAACTTTCTCTAAAACTTGAGGTTTTTGCTTCTGCAGCTTAGTTACGCCTTTAGCAACATCAACTGATTTGAGTAACTCTTTGTTCTTTATGATGGTAGAGATAGTTGATTTTGCCATGCTGTGCTCATTAGCGATGTCAGCACACACAAATGCCATTTTCATGTTTCATAATTATTTCCTTCTTTACTTCCACTGTTATACGTTTGTGCTTCCTAGCAGCACCACTACCATTCTTTGAACTCATAATTGATCGGGTTACTAAGGAAAATAATGAAAGAGATAAACTGAACACAGTGCCACTGCTAAGAAATCTTTTACTGCTGTGTAGTAAGGCCAATGAAAGCGATGCTGCGCACGCATGTAAAGCTAGGCTACTAGGCTAGCGCTAAGCGATGTTAGTACTGCGTGGCCTTCGTTTATACTGTACGCGATCGTTTGTCTCCAATGGTAAACCTTGCTCTCGCTCTCGCCTTCGTTCATAACCCGAGGCACTGTTCGTTACCTGATACAAAATATTTTCAAAGTTGTTGTTCGTAACCCAAATTGTTCGTGACCTGAGGCATTCATAATCTGAGGTTTGACTGTACCAAACTTAGAATCTTTAATTCTAACATCAGTTCATTGCTGCAGTATGAGTCAGAAATATGTACATTTTAAAACAGTTTCTTGTAAACTTTACGCATTTATTAACTAGTGTCTGCACACAATAGAAGCTCTAAAATGGTATAACAGAATCATCAATGCGGAGCTCATGGGGAGAACTAATCAAATTCCAGTGAATGACGAGGTGAAATAAAGACACCGATGCTGCATAAGACACACATGGAGAAAAACCTGGTAATAGTGTAACTAGAAAGTCCTTTCTCTGGATCCCACAGGGCAAGATATAAAATAGAGGGAGACTTAGAAACATATGGACAAACAAGATATAAAATGGAGGGAGACTTAGAAACATATGGACAAACAAGGTATAAAATGGAGGGAGACTTAGAAACATACAGACAAACAAGATATAACATAGAGGGAGATTTAGAAACATATGGACAAACAAGATATAAAATGGAGGGAGACTTAGAAACATATGGACAAACAAGATATAAAATAGAGGGAGACTTAGCAATATGGACAAACAAGATATAAAATAGAGGGAGACTTAGAAACATATGGACAAACAAGATATAAAATGGAGGGAGACTTAGAAACATATGGACAAACAAGATATAAAATGGAGGGAGACTTAGAAACATATAGACAAACAAGATATAAAATAGAGGGAGACTTAGAAACATACAGACAAACAAGATATAACATAGAGGGAGATTTAGAAACATAAGGACAAATAAGATATAACATAGAGGGAGATTAGAAACATATGGACAAACAAGATATAAAATAGAGGGAGACTTAGAAACATATGGACACACAAGATATAAAATAGAGGGAGATTTAGAAACATATGGATAAATAAGATATAACATAGAGGGAGATTTAGAAACATATGGACAAATAAGATATAAAATAGAGGGAGACTTAGAAACATGGACAAACAAGATATAAAATAGAGGGAGACTTAGAAACATATGGACAAACAAGATATAAAATGGAGGGAGACTTAGAAACATATGGACAAACAAGATATAAAATGGTTGGAGACTTAGAAACATATGGACAAACAAGATATAAAATGGTTGGAGACTTAGAAACATATGGACAAAGAAGATATAAAATAGAGGGAGACTTAGAAACATATAGACAAACAAGATATAACATAGAGGGAGATTTAAAAACATATAGACAAACAAGATATAAAATAGAGGGAGACTTAAAAACATATGGACAAACAAGATATAAAATGGAGGGAGACTTAGAAACATATGGACAAACAAGATATAAAATAGAGGGAGACTTAGAAACATATGGACAAACAAGATATAAAATAGAGGGAGACTTAGAAACATATGGACAAACAAGATATAAAATAGAGGGAGACTTAGCAATATGGACAAACAAGATATAAAATAGAGGGAGACTTAGAAATATATGGACAAATAAGATATAAAATAGAGGGAGACTTAGAAACATGGACAAACAAGATATAAAATAGAGGGAGACTTAGAAACATATGAACAAACAAGATATAAAATGGAGGGAGACTTAGAAACATATAGACAAACAAGATATAAAATAGAGGGAGACTTAGAAACATACAGACAAACAAGATATAACATAGAGGGAGATTTAGAAACATATGGACAAATAAGATATAACATAGAGGGAGATTAGAAACATATGGACAAACAAGATATAAAATAGAGGGAGACTTAGAAACATATGGACAAACAAGATATAAAATAGAGGGAGATTATGAAACATATGGATAAATAAGATATAACAGAGGGAGATTTAGAAACATATGGACAAACAAGATATAAAATAGAGGGAGACTTAGAAACATATGGACAAACAAGATATAAAATGGAGGAAGATTTAGAAACATATGGACAAACAAGATATAAAATAGAGGGAGACTTAGAAACATATGGACAAGCAAGATATAAAATGGAGGGAGACTTAGAAACATATGGACAAACAAGATATAAAATGGAGGGAGACTTAGAAACATATGGACACACAAGATATAAAATGGAGGGAGACTTAGAAACATATAGACAAACAAGATATAAAATAGAGGGAGACTTAGAAACATACAGACAAACAAGATATAACATAGAGGGAGATTTAGAAACATAACGACAAATAAGATATAACATAGAGGGAGATTAGAAACATATGGACAAACAAGATATAAAATGGAGGGAGACTTAGAAACATATGGACAAACAAGATATAAAATAGAGGGAGATTTAGAAACATATGGATAAATAAGATATAACATAGAGGGAGATTTAGAAACATATGGGCAAACAAGATATAAAATAGAGGGAGACTTAGAAACATGGACAAACAAGATATAAAATAGAGGGAGACTTAGAAACATATGGACAAACAAGATATAAAATAGAGGGAGACTTAGAAACATATGGACAAACAAGATATAAAATAGAGGGAGACTTAGCAATATGGACAAACAAGATATAAAATAGAGGGAGACTTAGAAATATATGGACAAACAAGATATAAAATGGAGGGAGACTTAGAAACATATGGACAAACAAGAAATAAAATGGAGGGAGACTTAGAAACATATGGACAAACAAGATATAAAATGGAGGGAGACATAGAAACATATAGACAAACAAGATATAAAATAGAGGGAGACTTAGAAACATACAGACAAACAAGATATAACATAGAGGGATATTTAGAAACATATGGACAAATAAGATATAACATAGAGGGAGATTAGAAACATATGGACAAACAAGATATAAAATAGAGGGAGACTTAGAAACATATGGACAAACAAGATAAAAAATAGAGGGAGATTATGAAACATATGGATAAATAAGATATAACAGAGGGAGATGTAGAAACATATGGACAAACAAGATATAAAATAGAGGGAGACTTAGAAACATGGACAAGCAAGATATAAAATAGAGGGAGACTTAGAAACATATGGACACACAAGATATAAAATAGAGGGAGATTTAGAAACATATGGATAAATAAGATATAACATAGAGGGAGATTTAGAAACATATGGACAAACAAGATATAAAATAGAGGGAGACTTAGAAACATGGACAAACAAGATATAAAATAGAGGGAGACTTAGAAACATATGGACACACAAGATATAAAATGGAGGGAGACTTAGAAACATATGGACAAACAAGATATAAAATGGAGGGAGACTTAGAAACATACAGACAAACAAGATATAACATAGAGGGAGATTTAGAAACATATGGACAAACAAGATATAAAATAGAGGGAGACTTAGAAACATATGGACAAACAAGATATACAATGGAGGGAGACTTAGAAACATGTGGACAAACAAGATATAAAATAGAGGGAGACTTAGAAACATATGGACAAACAAGATATAAAATGGAGGGAGACTTAGAAACATATAGAGAAACAAGATATAAAATAGATGGAGACTTAGCAATATGGACAAACAAGATATAAAATGGAGGGAGACGTAGAAACATATGGACAAACAAGATATAAAATAGACGGAGACTTAGCAATATGGACAAACAAGATATAAAATGGAGGGAGACTTAGAAACATGGACAAACAAGATATAACATAGAGGGAGATTTAGAAACATATGGACAAACAAGATATAAAATAGAGGGAGACTTAGAAACATATGGACAAACAAGATATAAAATGGAGGGAGACTTAGAAACATACAGACAAACAAGATATAACATAGAGGGAGATTTAGAAACATATGGACAAACAAGATATAAAATAGAGGGAGACTTAGAAACATATGGACAAACAAGATATAAAATGGTTGGAGACTTAGAAACATATGGACAAACTAGATATAAAATAGAGGGAGACTTAGAAGCATATGGACAAACAAGATATAAAATGGAGGGAGACTTAGAAACATATCATCATCATCATCAAGTGTCGTGCCGGCTAGCGTTGACGTTCATGGCTCTCCACAGATCTCGGTCTTTGGTGTTCTGGATCAACTCTGCTGATGATATTCTTCCATGCCACCGTCTCAATCCATCCAGCATCATTTCTCTTGGTCTGCTTCTGCCTTTCTTCCCCTCGATCTTTCCAGTTGTCACGATGTTCTCCAATGCCTCTCTTCTCATCACATGACCAAAGAAAGCTGTTTGTCTCTTTCTTATTGTGTTCTAGTTTCATTAGCCTCTTTCAGGCAATTGTTGTTAGTTACTCTGGCAGTCCAAGGAATTCGCAACATTCATCTTAAAAACCACATCTCTGTAGAAACATATGGACAAACAAAATATAAAATTGAGGGAGACTTACAAACATGTGGACAAACAAGATATAAAATGGAGGGAGACTTAGAAACATATGAACAAACAAGATATAAAATGGAGGGAGACTTAGAAACATATGGACAAACAAGATATCCCCTCTGCCGTGCGTCCACCTTGACGAGGTAGAGGGGCTTGAGCGTTCCAATGACCCCAAGAGCTATGCCGACGGTAGCACAGCTACTGGTAGGGTCACCCATGTCGGACAGGTCAAGGGAGAGGGACCAGACGAAGTGACGCACAAACCTGCTGCCTTGTAGGTAGACTGGGGACAGTCAAAGGCTAGGGAAAGCATCCCGAACAAATGCTTGTCGAAATCGGATGTACTGAGCCACAGGCTTGACAAAGAAGTGCAACGTAACTTTATCATTTCATGATGCCACAGATGAAAATTAATCATTATGGTGCTAATCCCATGAAGTCCCATCAGGCGGTGATAGTGCCGGGCCCCCTGCCTCGAGGGGGTCCACCCATGACTACTGGTGGTCACCTTCCCCTGTGCTGTGGAGTCAAGGCACAGAGGAGTAGGTTAAGAGCTATTGACCAAACACCCCGGACACTCAACATACTACAATGGAATGCAGAAGGAGTTTATAACAAGAAAGCCTCCCTAACATAGCGTCTTCATAAAGATAGAATAGATGTGGCATGCATTCAAGAGACACACCTCAACACCAATCGCACATTTTCAGTCGAGGGATATCAGGCCACACGTTTCGACCGCGAAGGACACAAAGGAGGAGTTGTAATACTTACACGAAATACAATACCTTGCAGCGAAGTATCTGTGATCTCTGACAACCAAACGGAAATTATAGGTGTTGATATAATGATAAAGGACGTGAAAATAAGAATTTACAATCTATATAGCCCGGCAGATAAGGATCTTACACTCTCAAACATGGAAATAACTGACACAAATTGCATTGTTGTCGGAGACTTTAATAGCCGTTCAGAAAGATGGGGATACCCAGATACTGACAAAAGAGGAGATGAAGTGGAGGACTGGGAAATAGACTCAAATCTCCATCTACTTAACAAAGCGGATGACACACCGAGCTTCTACTCCAGAAGATGGATTACCACTTCTACTCCAGACTTAGCTTTCTGCACAGGAGACATCCTCCACAAAATCGATCGCCATGTGCTGGACCAATTAGCAGGTAGTGACCACAGACCAATCAAGCTTGTAATAAATATGGAGTATGTTCCACAGGAGCAAAAGCCTTTGCCCCGTTGGAATTACAAACGAGCAGATTGGGACAGATTTGCCATACTAACAGACAAATATTGTGAAAACGTAAATACACGATATGGCAACATGAAGCAAATGGTGGAAAGTCTAAACAGAGCAATAATACAGGCGGCCACTGAGTCTATTCCAAGAGGAGCAAGGAAAAATTACAAACCATACTGGACTGAAGAACTACAATTTTTGGAGGACAAAGTTGAAGATGCTAGGAAGACCGCAGAGAGAGAACAAACAACTGAAGCGAACATCTCTCTCAAAGCCATCTCAGCAAAATATAAAAGAACAGTAAATCAAACAACAAGAGATTGTTGGAGGAAAAAAACAGAAAACCTGAATTTTGACAGGGATGGAAACAAACTATGGAAACTAGTGAAAGCCATGAACAATGAAGGACCTAGAAACAAACAAATAACAATTAAACAAGGAAATGCCTTGCTTACAGGAAAAAAGGCTGCAAATGCACTAATGGAACACTATGCCAGTGCAAACCACATTGATATTACAGCCGAACAGAAGAAAGCAATCAAAGATAAACAGATACATCATACATATACAGAGACAGCAGCAGAATATATGATGGCAAATCTAACAATGGAAGAAATGGAACAGGCAATGAATACCCTAAAAAAGAAGACATCACCAGGAAAGGATGGAATCACAAATGAAATGCTAATAGGACTAGGCACTAAGGCAAAAAAGAAACTACTAGCAGTCCTAAATTACAGCTGGAAGAGGGGAATAGTCCCACAGGCATGGAAGGAAGCTATACTAATACCAGTCCCAAAGAAAGGAAAAGACCTGGAAGAACCAAATGGCTATCGACCTATCAGTCTTCTTAGCTGTGTAGGAAAATTAATGGAACGCATTATCAATGGCAGGCTAACATGGCATCTGGAAGAAAACCAACTCTTAACACCTCACCAAGCAGGATTCAGAAAGTACAGATCTACTGAAGATCAAATAACCTATATAGCTCAGGAAATAGAGGATGCCTTCCAAGAGAAAAAGCACACACTAGCAGTCTGGATAGATTTAGAAAAAGCATTTGATAAAGTATGGAAGGAAGGACTGAAAGTAAAACTGCAAAAAATGCATGTTTGCGGGAAAATGTACAAATGGATCAGCCACTACCTTGAGAACAGAACTGCCAGGGCAAAAGTACAAGGACAAACCAGCAAAATGATGCTGTTGGAGCAAGGTGTCCCCCAAGGAGGAGTTCTTTCACCAACATTATTCCTAGCATATATAAACGACATCACGGAAAATTTTCCAGCCAGAGTACACACATCATCCTTTGCAGATGACCTAGCCATATGGACATCTGAAGAATATATTAGTACAGCTAACAGCAGAATACAGCAAGCCCTATTAGCGCTAGAGGACTGGTCAAAATCATGGCTAGTGAAGATAAGTGAGGAGAAAACAACATGCACAGTGTTCTCCCTCTCAACTAAAACTCAGCAACCTAAGCTGGTATTGAATGGAAAAATATTGCGCCATGAAGAAAATCCAAACTATCTAGGAGTCACCTTTGATCGTCGCCTGACATGGAAGACACAGGTTGAGAAAAATCGAACAAGAGCAAGGCAAAGAATGGCAATCATGAAAAAAGCTTGCTGGTACAACATGGGGAGCAGATGAGAAAGTTCTCAAGAAGTTATATACTGGACGGGTGAGGCCAGTACTGGAATATGGCATTGCAGCTTGGGCAACAGCAGCTAAGTCAAACTTTAACAAAATAAGTAGAGTCCAAAATCAAGGAATGCGAATCATAACTGGAAGCCTGAAGACAACGCCTATTAATGAATTAGAAAAGATCACTTGTTTACAACCAATGCAGGATAGAAGAGATAGCAGAGCCCAGCAACAAGCAGAAAAATTTAGAAGATTGACAGACCACCCTATGTACAACAGATTTAATGGTTTTGGAAAGGGAAGACTGAAGCGTAGCAACTTTGTAGAAACTGCAAAACGAAGGATTAGGTCAGATCCTATTCTTAACATATCAACAGTCAAGCCCATACACAATGCACACAAGTTCCCAGCTTGGAGACAGCAGCAACTGCCTGAGATGATAGAAAACATTCCTGGTATTGAGAAAAAGAACACTCAGCATGAAACCGAAAGAAGAGAAATAACCCTAAACTACATAAAAGAACATTACCCAAGCAGGAATTGGACCCATGCATATACAGATGGATCAGCCAAAAATTCAATAGAGAATGGAGGAGGAGGAATTCTCCTAAATTTAAAAAATGGAGTGAAAAAAACACATTCAATGGCAACTGGAAAATTTTCAAGTAACTTCAAAGCGGAGGTAGAGGCTCTGAAAACTGCAGCAGAAATGCTCCTGATGGAGGAAAATAAAGAGAAGCAAATAGCTATCTTCACAGATGCAAAGTCAGCTGTCTCAATACTGAAGAGCAATAACAGCACAGAACTAACTGACCTAAGAGCAGCACTCCATGGTCTATGCCAGAAATCCAAAAAAGTTGTAATACAGTGGATCCCATCACATTGCAGTATACCTGGAAACGAAGAGGCTGACAGACTGGCAAAAGAGGGCGGACGACTACCACAGCCTGACATAGACATAACCTATAATGAGGCAAAGAGGTTGATAAAAAGCACTTATAGAACCAAATGGGAATCAGAGCATCCAGGCCATCAGAAGGATGATGCATATTACAAACTCGACCGAAGAGAACAAGTAGCAATCTTCAGACTCCGCACAGGACATAACAGGCTGAAATACCACTTGTTCAATAAACTAAAGATAGGAGATACCGATGAATGTAATTGTAGAACTGGAAAAATGACAGCAAAACATTTGCTGCAGGATTGCCCAACGTATGCAGAACAGAGAAAGATATTCTGGCCCACACCTGCTTCATTTGAGGACAAGCTCTATGGAGATATCAACAAGCTAAAGTTGACCGCAGATTACTTTAACTATATACAGGTTGACATTTAAAGGTGCATGAAGACCCAGAGGCATGAAATGGAATATTGCTTGGATAGCAAATCCATTACGTGGAAAGTCCAAATCAAAAGCCCACTGTGTGGGCTTCAAAAAAGGTGGAAAAGTGTCCTAGTGACACGAAATGGAATATTGCTTGGCTAGCAAATCCATTACATGGAAAGTCCGAATCGAAAGCTCACTGTGTGGATGTCATCTGCAGACTGCATACTTCTGGTTTCCGGAAGAACAGTCTATGGTGAACGGAAGGCCCAATATACGGAAGTGAGGCTAAGCAGCCATGTGCAGGACGTGACGATTCCTTGGGTGAGCCCAGTACCAGAGCGCTATGTATCGGCTCTGCAAGTATGGAAGCCTCCTTGGATGGTGGGGAATGCCCATGGTCTGCCCCTGCCTTCCCTTGAGGGCTGACCAGGATCTTTGGCTGTTCTATATGGACCAGCTGGGTTGGGGGATAACACCACAACAGTGAGAGTCAAACGTCCTAAGAAACCCCCGGGAAGGTTAACCCGGTCAACAAATGCCCGCAGAAGTTGGATGTGTCGGCCTAACGGCGCAAGGACGCAGCTCTGCTGTAAACAGGCACAACGCAATCACATCCGAAAAAAAAACTCCGGATGAACGAAGAAGAAGAAACAAGATATAAAATGGAGGGAGATTTAGAAACATATGGACAAATAAGATGTAACATAGAGAGAGATTTAGAAACATTTGGATGAACAAGATATAAATAGAGGGAGATTTAGAAACATATGGACAAACAAGATATAAAATGGAGGGAGACTTAGAAACATACCGACAAACAAGATATAAAATGGAGGGAGATTTAGAAACATATGGACAAACAAGATATAAAATGGAGGGAGATTTAGAAACATATGGTCAAACAAGATATAAAATGGAGGGAGACTTAGAAACATACAGACAAACAAGATATAAAATGGAGGGAGACTTAGAAACATATGGACAAACAAGATATAAAATGGAGGGAGATTTAGAAACATATGGACCAACAAGATATAAAATGGAGGGAGATTTAGAAACATATGGACAAACAAGATATAAAATAGAGGGAGACTTAGAAACATATGGACAGACAAGATATAAAATAGAGGGAGACTTAGAAACATATGGACAGACAAGATATAAAATGGAGGGAGACTTAGAAACCTATGGACAAGCAAGATATAAAATAGAGGGAGTCTTAGAAACATATAGACGATAGAATTAGAGACAGAAATGAATAATGTGGGGAGGACATGAAGGAAACAACAGGAGATAATAAGTGATAGGAAGGCTTGACATGAATTGGTCAAGGACCTATACTTTACTGTGGAATAGAAGACAAAAGAAAAGCAGTTCAAGTTTACATTCATCATTCACACTTTTGTTGTTGTTCATGTGTTGAGTAGCTCTAGTTGGTGTTAGTAGTATCATTTAGGTTTAGTGAACAGTTAACTTTACTATGAAATTGCAAGTTTGTAAATGTAGGTATCATAACCAATATATATATATATATATATATATATATATATATATATATATATATATATATATATTCTTCTTCTTCTTCAGCGTTCCGAGCCATTGAGGTTCTTTGCTGCAAATACAATCCGTCTCCATTCGTCTCTCTTATTCCATAACCTAGTGTATACATATACACTAGGTTATGGAATAATTAGATTAGATAGTTGTTATTTTATTTAATCTTTCAACGGATGCTTGCACCACCCAATCTGCACACAGTGCCTAAACTATAGTGTATAAATTCTTTGCCACTTTCAGTCCCTAGAACATGACACTCAAAATGAAACATGTAAGATCTGTTTATCTGAGTAAAAGCGGATGTTACATAGAAGTGAACAGAAATTTACATTGGGACTATACATAAGTGTACCCAGAGTAATAAATATTTATGTTTGTAATGATTAATTTATGTTGGAAAAGTAACCATATAGTTAATACCATAAGAAACGCTAAAGTATTATGCTGTGTCAAATCAAGAAACTAAACTACTGCACTTAAGAATCGGCTTCCTGAGTGATGACTGAATCTTTCTAGGCCAAACAAAGAACAAAACTATTCTCCAGCCAAGGGACGTGAGGTATGTTGACTTTATTTTGTTAGTCCATGCTTCTGTATTGATATTTGTTAGTTCTTTTAAGATGCCTTTACTGGCAAATCCATGTTATATTTAATTAGTTCATGATAATTAGTTAGTAAGTTAGTTGGTTATCTGTTGGCTATCATCCTTGCACTTCAGGTAAGTCCATAGGTGCTCAGACCCTCCCCCCAACATATGCATCAGCACCCAGTGGCTAATAGTGTCAGTTCTGTGGTTCATCATAAGTCATGTTTCTGCGGTTATATCAAAGAAAACAACACAAAAATGTGATATTACAATCAAAGGACAAGTGCTTACCCTGGTCAATACATTCAAATAGTTAGAGGAGGTCATAACATCAGATGGAGGTTAGCATAACCAAATGGATAAGAGCGCTTGCTCTTTAACTTCCGGTGTGCTGATGCTGAGGTAGTGGGTGCAACCACTACAAAGGTAAGTTGAGCTAAAATGTTGACTTCTTGTCCTTGACTTGGAGATGCAAATTACCAGTACCTCAGAAGTCGGAGTGGGTTCACCTGATGGCGAGGGATACTGGTAATAGGGAAAACTGACTGACTTTCACCTTGCCGTCTTGACAGACGATAATTTGTAAAATGGAGTTATACTTCTCGTTTGTAAAATAGAGTTATACCTCTCCATAACACAAAGTCTGGGCTGAATTTAGAGACCATGTATTGCACATGCAGCATAATCCCTTTCTAGGCCATCTAGTTTACTCCAGAGGAAAGGTAATACCAATCATCTGGAACAAGACAAGCTGCAGAAGCTGCTAGATCAGTAAAGCAATGCTCTAACTGTCCACCTATCGTAGCTTACATCCTAGACCAGTTGCCAACCAAGGCTTAGGGCCTGGCCTGCCCTGCTATGACATTTAGTCTTTAGGTTGCATTTCCCCACACTAGGGTAAGGCTTGTACCCTCCCAATTGCATTCCTCCGTCTGAAACTGTTGGCGCAATGTGGCGTGTCGGGTTTGGTGAGTGCCGCCCAATATTCGGCACTAACAGAAAGCAGGTAGTACTGTCTACCGTCATACTGTAGCTCAGAGAAATCTGACCAAGACCTGACAGTTTAGGGAAAACTAATCCATATGAAAACATCAGTCCAGTGCACTAGAATTAGTATGGACTATGCTTGAGTTTAAAGCGAGTGAATGCAAAAAAAAAACAAAAACATCAGATTGAAGATGCGTATAAGAGATTAAGATCCAAATAGGCCAAGCAAAGGCTGATTTCAGAACATGAAAATTATCTTACGCAATCATTGTTGTCATCATCATCATCATCATCTTCCACTTCTGCCGTCAAGCGTTGTGGGGAGGAATAATTTGCGTTCCAGCTCCCGGTGGGCGGCACTGGATAGTGTCATTCCGTGTGGTTGTACAATGTCTTTGATGTTGTCAGTCCATTTTCTTCTTGGACATCCTTTATTGAATGTCAGAAAGAGAATAGTAAAGTGTTGTATTGAATCAGTTCTGCTGTATGACAGTGAATCATGGAGTGTGAATGAACTCATTAGCGTAACAACCTAGCAATGATCGCCTGGAAGAGACTAATGAAAGTAGAACATTATATGCAATTGTAAGAAAGTCAGAAACAGTATTCTTTGGTCACATCATGAGAAGAGAGGCATTGAAAGATATCGTGAGGACTAGAAAGATTAATTATCGATAGAAGAGGAAGAGACAGACGAGAGAAATGATCCTGTATGGTCTCAGATCTGGGGGAGTCTCATGGCAAAGTGGTTTCACCACCTGCCTCATGCTGCAAATGTTATGGGTTAAATCTGGATACATCATCTGAATCATGAGTGCAGTTTTCTTGCAGACTCCTGGAGGTTGTCGTTGCAGTTGCTGAGTTCGTGCTCTGTGCCACATTTTTGGCAGATTTTAGGAGCCAGCCCCCTTTTCTCATGAGCTAGCATATTTATTTTTGCAAATACAGGTTAAGAAAATGATTGAAAATTCAGGCGCCAGACAGAAATATTCAGGCACCACTGTGATTTGATGTTTTTACCCCAGCGTTAGTTCTTCTCCTTCTTTTGTTTGCTTGAAATTTGTCTACATCTGCAATTTTGTCTCATGTATGAATTTCACTGTCTTTTTTAGTTCGCTCAGTGGTCCATACAGTTTATCTTCTGCTGTTGTTCCTCTAGGCCAGAAGGTTTGCCTAGATATGTCATATTTTGGGCAATCTTAGAGTATGTAGTCTGCTGTCTGTGGCTCCAATCCACATGTGCACATGGCTGATTCACCAATCTTCAATTGTGTAGACGTGTGGTTCTTGTGTTAGTGTAACAGCTGGATGGATTACACATAGTTACAAACAGTTAAAGTTAGTTGCATATCCTTTATAGGACGCCACAGTCAGATTTTGTCCAGTCTTTTTGTCACAGCTTTTGCAGTCCTGTTTGCTTCACAAATGATTACACCCTTGCGTAATGATATATGCCTCGAATGTCGGTCTTTGGCAGCAGTCTGACACGTGTCGTGATGAATTCCAAAAGCTTTTAGAGAAATCTTTAGCGTCTTTAAAGTGATTTCTCTGGCCGCCTTGGAAGTATTTACCACAGTGAAGCTCACCATAAAAAATTCATTTAGGGAGCCTGTGATCTGGCATGCGAGTCAAATGACCAACCCAGCGATTCTGATTCTTCATTAGTAGAATGTGGATACTGGACATGGATGCTCTCTCTAGGACTTCATTATTTGGGATCTTGTCTTGCCATTGAGTACCATGGGTCTAGCGACATATGTCCATTGTGCCTGTTGTGTGTAAAAGGGTCCACTTCTGCTGACCCGATTGCTTGCCTGTGCTTGCTTGCTTGCTTGTGTTCGCTGGCTGTGAACTCCAGCGTGAAGTCCTGTATGTCGAATGAAGACATCCTGTTGTCCAACATCAGTGTGATGTCATACCGGACTGAGGTTTGCATGAGTATCTGTTGTCCCATGTCTGGCTTATTGGTGTGCAGACTGGTGCTTCCTCGCCGTGCAGGCAGGTACTCTCCGACTTCGGAAGGATCAGTGATCCTACTTCGTTAGCCAGGACCCCAAAGGGACCTGTTGCCCAGGACGCATGACTAGGATGCGTTAGTATGCCTTGGCCAGTATACAACCTGGCCCTGGTGCCTTGGAAGCACCTCTGTGTCCCGCTGATCTGATTCTTCTTTATGTCATTGTAGTTCCCAGTGTTAGCAAGTAGCCATGGATATATTTTGTATATGGTGGTGGGTCCATGTTTTCAGACCAGTCAACACTGGATGGGTGTTGTGCTCACATTGCACCAGCCATCTTTACTTCCAGCAGAATTCCTGGTCCTCACTCTAGACTAGGTTAAAATGGGAGCTCAGGTCAGTAAAAACAATTATTTAACCATATGAATTAGTACGAGGGCAAGTCACTAAGTTAGTAACACAGTTCTGTGGGATGGCAGGTAAATGTAGTTGGTGTTTTCTACAGGTGTCATTAGGTGACAGCAACATCGAACTTTATATTCCCGTTTGTCAGGTGGCGCTAGGTGTCTCATGCGCATGCACAGCGCGTAAACAAAATGGTGACTGTACTTACGGAGTGTACAACCCAAAGAGCAACGTGCTGTTGTGCGTTTTTTGTGGGCAAAAGGACTGCCTGCAAAGGACATTCATAAGGAAATGCTTCCTGTTTATGCTGACAAATGTTTGTCCCGTAAAGCGGTGCATAGCTGGGTAGAAAAATTTTCTCAAGGACGCTCTAAAATTGTTGATGAAATCTGATCTGGTTGTCCTGTTGAGATTGCAACAGAAGCATCCGTGCAGCGGGTGGAGGAGATGATTAGAGGTGACAGGCGAGTAACGATAAACTCTGTAGCATCTGCAACAGGGTGCTCACATGGTTCAGCATACAGCATAATGCATGATCGATTGAAATTTCCAGGACTGCTGACTAGAGGAGTGTTGCTTCTTCATGACAATGCCAGACCACATACGGCTCGATTAACTCAGGAGAAAATTAACCAACTAATGTGGGAAGTTCTGGAACATCCACCTTACAGCCCCGACTTAGCCCTAGCGATTTCCACCTTTTTTGGTCCACTGAAAACCCACCTTGGCAGGAGACATTTCGCGAATGACGCCGAAGTTGAATGTGAAGTGAAAACGTGGTTTATAAAACAGAGCACACAGTTCTATGCAGCCGGTTTGGGAGGACTGATGAAACGATGGGATAAGTGCATCAATGTTGGTGGAAATTATGTTAAATAAAGGGAAAATGTATGTATAAAAATAAACTGGTTTCAAGTTGTTATCATATTTAGTTATTTTTCTACAGCCATTTATGACTGACTTATTGACTTCCCCTCGCAGTTTGTTATTGTCAGCAAGATGACCAACTATTGGTTGTGATCGAAGAATACCGGAACTAAGGATGTAATGTATTCCATTATTGGTTGTTGATGAAGGATTGAATGAAATTGTGATGTTGATGTAATGATATGATGTAAGATTTTGAGTGTTTCTGAGAGATTGACTGGAGTTGTGCTCAAAGGTTGATTATTGGTTTTATTATTGCTGAAAGATGTACTAGGGGTTTGATTGTCACTGAAAACTATACACATACACACAAATACTCATATGGTAGACATTTGTCTGTATGCCCCGTGCGATTACGAGATCTTACTTTCTTCTACATCCTTTATGACTATAAGATCTTACTTTCTTCTTCATGATACATGACTTTAGGATCCTACTTTCTTCTACATCCAGCATGACTATAAAATTTTACTTTACATCCTGCTTGACAATAAGATCTTACTTTCCTCTGCATCTTGCATGAGATGAGTACAAGATCTTACTTTCTTCTACATCCTGTATGACTGGAAGATCTTACTTTCTTCAGCATCCTGTAAAACTATAAGATCTTACTTTACATCCTGCATGATGAGATCTTACTTTCTTCTACATCCTGTACAACTGCAAGATCTACTTTATTCTACATCCTGTGTGACTACAAGATCTTAATTTTTTCTACATCCTGCATGACTGCAAGATCTTACTTTTATCTGCAACATTTGTGACTACAAGATCTTACTGTCTTCTACACCACTGTACGACTGCAAGATATTATTTTCTTCAGCACCATTTACAACAAATTCTTTGTTCTACATTATGCATGACGTAAAAAAAATCTCCTTTTAAGCGACATCATGCATGAATACAAGATCTTACTTTTCTCTACAGGCTGCATGAATATAAGATCTTACTTTTCTCAACACCCTGCATGAATACAAGATCTTACTTTTCTCAACACCTTGCATGAATACTAGATCTTACTTTTCTCAACACCTTGCATGAATACAAGATCTTACTTTTCTCTACAGGCTGCATGAATACAAGATCTTACTTTTCTCCCACACCCTGCATGAATACAAGATCTTACTTTTCTCCCACACCCTGCATGAATACAAGATCTTACTTTTCTCAACACCTTGCATGAATACAAGATCTTACGTTTCTCAGCACCCTGCATGAATACAAGATCTTACTTTTCTCAACACCTTGCATGAATACTAGATCTTACTTTCCTCTACTCATGGCATACATACAGATCTAACATTCGTCTACATGACTAAAAGATCTTACTTTTCTCAACACCTTGCATGAATACAAAATGCTACTGTTCTCAACACCTTGCATAAATACAAAATGTTACTGTTCTCAACCCTTGCATAAATACAAAATATTGTTTTTCTCAACACCTTTCATGACTACAAGATCTAATTTTCTTAGGACCCTGCAAGATCTAACTGTTCTCAAGATCCTGCAAGATCTAACTGTTCTCAACATCCTGCAAGATCTAACTGTTCTCAACACCTTGTATGAATACAAGATCTTACTTTCATCTACTCACTGCATGACTACAACATCTTACTTTTCTCAACACCTTGTATGAATACAAAATATTACTGTTCTCAACACCCTGCAAGATCTAACTGTTCTCAACACCCTGCAAGATCTACATGTTCTCAACACCTTGCATGATAACAAGATCTTACCTTTCTCATCACCCTGCAAGATCTAACCATTCTCAACATCCTGCATGAAAACAAGATCTTACTTGTCTCAACACTATGCAAGATCTAACCGGTCTCAACACCCTGCATGAATACAAGATCTTACTTTTCTCAACACCATGCATGAATACAAGATCTTGTCTCAACACCATGCATGAATACAAGATCTTACTTGTCTCAACACTATGCATGAGTACAAGATCTTACTTGTCTCAACACCATGCATGAATACAAGATTTTTCTTGTCTCAACACCCTGCATGAATACAAGATCTTACTTGTCTCAACACCATGCATGAATACAAGATCTTACTTGTCTCAACACCATGCATGAATACAAGATCTTACTTGTCTCAACACCATGCATGAATACAAGATCTTACTTGTCTCACCACCATGCAAGATCTAACCGGTCTCAACACCCTGCATGATTACAAGATCTTACTTTTCTCAACACCATGCATGAATACAAGATCTTACTTGCCTCAACACCATGCAAAATCTAACCGTTCTCAACACCCTACATCAGTTGTTCCCAAGCTTTTCAAGCAGAGGGCCATATCTACTATTTTCGGTAGTTACGTGGGCCACAACGTTATACAATTATAAAAGTTGTGCAATATCATTCTTAAATTTCTTAACTTAAATTTTAAATCAGTTTCGAAAATCGCTATTATTGTAATTAATGTACAATTGTAACTGTTCTTCATAACCAGTTACTTAAGTTCAGATAGCAGTTATCAATGTCTGAGAGCACAAATCTGTCGTGCCCAAGTCATAAGCGCAGCTAGGTTACTGTCGGTGAGTCTGGAACGGTGCTTGTTTTTTTTTTTTTTTACGGTCATTGCGGAAAATGGCTGCTCGAGGCCTCGCGTGCTACTTTCTGACAACTGGCGGGCCACAAGTGGCCCGCGGGCCGTGGTTTGGGAACTTTTGCCCTACATGTATACAAGATCTTACTTCTAGGACCACAAACACATGACTTCCTCTGCGTCTTGTGTTGCCAGAGAAACCACTAATGGGACATAGTGATCAGTATTCATATACTATTGCATATACCCACATACGGTCTGTAAGGTGTGGAATGCGCCTGGCCCTGCTGCCAGCAGGGTTAGGATCGGCTAGCCTCTCCCAAGGAGGGGTGAAGAGCGAAAATTAGTAGCCTGCCGATGACCCGCAGACTACACAAGTCAACCCCCACCTCCAAGTGGTGCAGACCGGGCAACCATGACCGCGAGGTCATGGGCTAACGGGGCTATGGCTCGCCATAGGGGATGGACTCCCTGTGGTCAGATTAGTGTCCTAAACCTGCGACTGGCCTAGCAAGCCGGCAGGGGATCTTCATACTGCTCGTAGAAAAACCAAGAAGTATAAACGGACTGACCTAAACGGCTATCGACCCGGCAATGTTAATGGACTTACGAGATAGATCAGCGATTCAAAAAATAGGCACAATGAACGTCTGTGGTTTCAATAGTAAAGAAGAAGAGCTTATAGAAACAATGGAGAAGAGGAATATTGGTCTGATGGGAATAGCGGACACCAGAACAAAAGGGAAAGGATGCAAGGAGCTCCACCGCAGTTACACGTTTGTTTACTCTGGAGTAGAACAGCAAGAAAGGGCAAGACACGGTGTGGGAATAGTCATCGAACCACGGCTAGCAAGAGGAATACTAGAAATAAAATATATATCAGAAAGAATCATAACAGTGAGAATAAAAGAACAAACAATCACAACATATGTACAGATATACGCACCATGTAATGCAAACAATAATGAGCAAGAATGCGAGGACTTCTACGAAGACATACATGATGTGCTAAACTAAAATAGATAAGCAGGACAACATCATAGTTATGGGAGACTTCAATGCAAGACTAGGACATAACAGAGTGGGCATAGAAAAACACCTGGGAGCATTTGGAGATCAGCAAAATGAAAGGAATGATAACGGAAGTAGACTGATAGAGCTTTGCAGCCAACACGACCTCTATATAACAAACACATTCTATAAACATAAAGATTCGCAAGTATACACCTGGTATAAATGGAACAATCTAGATACTAAAAGCCAAATTGATTTTATATTAACAAGAAATAACAGAAAGAGAAATATATTAGATGCAAGAGCAGTGCCCAATTTCAGTATAAACACAGATCATAAAGCAGTCGTTGCCACAATAAGAACCATTAGAAGAAGAAAACAAAGAGCAGGAAAATACATGCCATGCGAATCAGTAAACTTAAAAAACCTTAAAGACGAGGCAGTAAGGGAAAATTATGAGAAAGAACTAACTGAACTCTTTGTAAAATTACCTACGGAAAGAAAAACAGTGGAAGAAGAATGGGAGATGTTCAAATCAAGCATTTTAAATACTGCAAAAATAACATGCGGAACCACGAAAAAACGCAAAACACGGATAAAGAAAATAACAAGTTGGTGGAACGCAGAAGTAAAGAAAGCGGTAAAAGAAAAAAAGGAAAAATATAAAAAGTGGTTGAAGAGCAAACAGGAATGTGATTACAGAGAATACAGAATAGCGAGAAGACATGTGAGTAGAATAGTAAAGAGGGAAAAACAAAAAGACTGGGAAGAGTATGGAGAAACCCTAAATAAAAACTACAAGGAGGCAACCAGAAACTTCTACAAAAAGATAAGTGCAATGCGAACCAGAGGAGAACCCTTTGACCCAACTGAAATAATTAACAGCGAAAATGGAGAACCAATAAGTGAACAAAAACAGATCCTAATAAGATGGAAGCAGTATTTCGAACAACTTCTCAACATCCCATCAGATGTCACAGGAATTCAAGAGACCTACACAGATGTCACCGAGGAACTAGAACCAGACATACTAAAAGAAGAAATTATAGAAGCCATCAGATTAGCCCCATTAAACAAATCACCAGGACAGGATGAAATACCAAATGAACTAATTAAAGCAGCAAGGGAAGTAGGAACAGCTTGGCTACATAGACTATTCAACCATGTTTGGGTAGAACAACAGACACCACGAGACTGGGGAAACGCCATAATTATCCCAATTTGGAAAAACAAAGGCAGCAAAAGAGATTGCACACAATACATAGGCATTTCACTGTTGAGTCATACTGGGAAAATATTTTGCAAAATTCTTGAAAAAAGATTACGAACTACTTTAGAACCCCAGCTAAGCGAAACGCAGCTTGGATTTAGGAAAAACAAAGGATGCACAGACGCCATTTTTGCTCTTAGACAACTTATAGAAAAATCAATTGAATTCAATGAAACACTCTACTTAGCCTTTGTCGACCAAGAAAAGGCATTTGATAGGGTAGATAGAAACAAGCTGTGGGAAATCCTTAAACAATATGGAGTGAGTACACATCTAACAAACCTATGCAGAAGTTTATACAACAACAGTGAATGCATAGTGAGAGCAACTGGAGAACACTCAGAACCCTTCACCATAAGATCTGGAGTACGACAAGGTTGTGTCCTGTCCCCTCTCTTGTTCATAACATATATAGACAACATATGTAAAGAAACCAGCCAAGCAGAGACAGCAAGAATACCGCATGACGAGAACACAGAAGAAGAACCATCTGCAAATCTAACCATTAGAGAACTCCTGTTTGCGGACGACCAAGCACTAATAGCAAAATCAGAAGCTGAATTACAAGACCACATGAATAGTCTAAACGAAATGTGTAGGGAACATAACATGAAAATTAGCACAAGCAAAACAGAGGTAATGACTATAACTAAAGAAGAACAAACAGCAACAATTCACCTAAACGAACATCCCTTGAAACAAGTAAAGAGCTTCAAGTACCTAGGAAGTATAATATCATCAAATGGCAGATCAGAAGACGAGATCGAAAATAGGTGCAATAAGGCAAATCAACTCATTGGACAAATGGCACCAATACTAAAGAACAAACATGTATCAATAACTACTAAGAAAGCACTTTACAACACAATCTTCCTACCAACTCTGTGCTACCAATGCCACACCTGGACAATGACAGAAAAAGAGAAAAGAAAAATCACAACAACAGAAATGAGGTTTCTGAGAAGAATACTCAACGTATCAAGAAGAGATAAGATCAGAAATGAAGAAATCAGGACTAAAGTAGGGGTTAAAGCTGCTCTAGATTTTATTAGAAAGCAGCAAGTCAAATGGTTTGGCCATGCAAGTAGGCTACCAGTCAACAGCATGCCACAACAAGCAATGATGTACAGACCAGATGGAAACAGAGGAAGAGGCCGACCACGTAAACGTTGGACTGAGGGAATAACAGAATCCATGGGAATGTCGATATACGAAGCCCATAACCGGGCACTCTCACGAAGTTTATACTTCACCTCGACACCGCAAGGTACAAGAGGAACATGATGAGATGAGATGAGATGAGATACCCACATACAAGCGCTCTGTACATTTAACATAAGGCCCCATGCCGCCTGTGGATTCAGTTTTAAGAACTTCTTATCTCAACAGTAGGTCACCGAACTTGAATGAACCATTTCTACTCCTGCCATGTGTTAACTCAGCCTATTTAGTCATCACAAACCTCAGACAGAAGCAGTCAGCATTTTTTGGGCCACATGAGAATACAAAATACGAACATGTTTGACAAGGAAAGATTTGTGTAAAGAGAGATAGAGGCAGACAGCGTGAGAAAATTCTGTACAGTTTTATGTCATGGCATGGAAGGGAGTCAACACACGAATTGAACCTTGCCGTAGGAAATCGCTATTTGTGGAGAAGCATGATCGCCCACGCCAGCCGGCAAGGCACTGGATGATGATGATTCAGTCATAATTTGTACACTAACCCCTTGTGTTTTGATCGTTAAAACAAATTAACTCAATCATATTTATTACTTTAACTCATTCAGTCCCACGTAATTATTACAGTTACGAAATCATGCTAGCGGTTTCTTTTAAGCCTTTGATCCCAGACAGACATTTACTTTAACTCTGTCATACCCAAACGGCAGAGAGAAACACCCTGCAACAAAGCTTCACATCATGTAAGAGTTAAAATAGATCCTGGGACAAAAATGGTCGAAGGAAATGCTTAGGGTATAAACGAGGACATATAGATTATGTACGAGGAAGGACAAACTGAAAGCACGAGGAAACACAACTAGTATGCACAAGGAAACAATTAATATGCACAGTGAGTATGCAAACTGTAAGCACGGGGAAACAACCAGTGTGCACTTGGAAAAACATGGAGTGTGCACGAGGAAAAACAAGTAAGCACGGAAAATGTGGAATGTGTTCGAGGAAAGATAAGTTGTAAGCACGAGGAAACATGGAGTGTGCATGAGGAAAGATAAGTTGTAAACACTAGGAAACATGGAGTGTGCACCGGGAAACACGAAGAGTGCAGGAGGAAAGACAAGTTGTAAGCACGAGGAAACATGGAGTGTGCAGGAGGAAAGACAAGTTGTAAGCACGAGGAAACATAGAGAGTGCAGGAGGAAAGATAAGTTGTAAGCACGAGGAAACATAGAGTGTGCAGGAGGAAAGACAAGTTGTAAGCAAGAGAAACTACAAAGAGTTTGTACGAGAAAATACAGAGTATACACGAGAAAACATAGACTGTGCACGAGAAAATCAAGTTGTAAGCACGAGAAAATACAAAGAGTATGCACGATAAAACACATCAGTGGCTACATCTGATGGAATCAAGAATTCAATTCGGTAGTAGCAGGAAGGGTCGTGGTAGAGGGCGAGGCAGAGGTGTGCGTAACCAAATGGCCACCGGAGCTATTTATTTATTTTTTTTATTTTGCATATCCTATTTACAGGATATCACTGTCAACACCAGCACTGCTGTTGTTGATGTATTTGCAAGTTTTACGTTCAGAAGTTTGCCATTGCTTACTGAACGACCGGCTCCCACACCAGCACGTTATAACACAGCGCGACACGGCCTGCTGCCAAATCAGTCACAGCTGCGTTTCGAACGCCTGGTAAGTGGCTCAGGAACCACGTTCGCAAGCCTTTGAACACGGAGACCGGCACCGGAGCAATATGTATCCATATCCTTCAACATCTTTTGCGGTGGACAGGGCACACATGGGCATGCCCCGACGACTGTGGAGTCGGTGTTGTTGAGAGACTCTTAGGGCTATTGAAATATCATCATCATCATCATCATCATCATCATCATCATCATGCCGGCTGGCGGAGCCGTTCATGGCTCTCCACAGATCTCGGTCTTTGGTTTTTTGGATCAACTCTGCTGATGATATTCCTTTATGCCACCGCCTCAATCCGCCCAGCATCATTTCTCTTGGACTGCCTCTCTTTCCCCACTATCTTTCCAGTTGTCACGATGTTCTTTATTGCCTCTCTTCTCGTTACATGACCACAGAAAGCTGTTTATATCTTTCTTATTGTTGTATATAATGTTCTAGTTTCATTAGCCCGTTTCAGACAGTCGTTATTAGTTACATTGGCAGTCCAAGGAATTCACAACAATCCTCTCAGGAACCACATCTCTAAGTTCTTCCTAATTTGTTCATGTACATTCTGATTTTACTGTCATACAACAAAACAGGTTCTATATAGCACTTCAGCACTCTCTTTTTTATATTCAATGATAATGACTAACTGCATAAGAAATGCATTTTTCTGAAATGCAGCTTTTGCTTGCCCTATTCTGTTCTTAATCCCTGTTGTGCATCTTCCGCCTGGTGTTATAAATACTTCTAGGTATTTAAAATTATCCACTTGGTTAAGAATTTCCCCTTCTATTTCTATTTCACATTTTGATGTCACCTTTTCCTTTATTGTTACTGTTTCATCATCTTGTGCCATGCCGGTAAGCGTCGGCGGTCATGTCTTGCCATCTCACTCGATCACCAGAGTCGTGGATCAGCTCAGTGTTCTTGTCTCCACCATGCCACGTGGTCAAGCCATCCAGATATTTACTTCTCTGCCCTCCCCTTGTTCTCTTCTCCTCGATCTTGCCAGTTGTCACAAAGTTCTCCAATTTATTTCTTCTCATAACGCGACCAAACAATTGTGACTGTTTGTGTCTAATCTCTCTATTGTTTGCTTGATGTTGAAATATCACGAGAAATACATTCCCAGTCATTGATTGGCACTTGTAGAAATAGAGACAACAGCACACATTTCAGGTCACAATTAGAAACATTGCTTAACGCAAGACGTTGCAGTTAACCCCAGGCTCTATTGCCTGTTTGTGGTTTACTAGGCAATGTTACATTCGGTAGTTTGCCATTGCTTTCTGAACAGGAATAAACCCACTGCCCACCGTAACATGAGTGGCACCTTGCAGTCTTGATAGACCAAAGTATGTGAGTTGGAATGTGGCCAAAATTCCATCACAATGCCCGGCAGAGCCCACCGTCACATAAACAGGTAATAATTGACAGTTACAGTGACCGCACTAGGATTCGAACCTTCCTCCCACCCCCCCCCCCACCCCCAAAATGATATCTCCCCCTCTGACGGAACGCATGTACTTCACCGCAGTGTTCATGCCATGTTTGCAGCTAATTCTGTTATGGGGGAGGGGGACCAAGAAGTGGTGACGCTGGAATGTTCAAAATTAGGGCCTTTGGTTGGGGAAAAGAAAGAGTGGAGGGGGAGACATCGCGAGGTGAAGGCACCCTGAACTTGGCCAAAGCCAGCAGCATAGTCGTGTCCAGACAGCATTTGCAGAACGGTGGCTATCCAATCGATAGAGATCGATGGGAGGGCTCTCCCGACTTGCCACGCGATCGCTTCCTTTTCTCCTGTCTTGCTCCCGTCTTATAAGAGATTACTGTTGCCTATAGGCTCATCCATCCGCCTAGGTCCTGGCCACAAATGGGTGTCACAGACGGGGCGGGAGGGCGGCGGGAGGGAGTTTGCTTCGACCGGTGGCTGCATTCGTCTTGCCGGATAACTCAGCCTATCCCTCAGCCACCCATCCTCCAGCCTATCCTACGTCATCTGTAAGGAACCGTATCTTCTCTTTGTGCCAGCTGTGAGCAATAAAATCTCATTCTGCCTCGTGCTGTACATAAGGAACCATTTTCTTCCCCCTTTGCAATCTGTAGGCAGTGAAGTCTCCTTCTTCCTCGTGCTGTCTGTTAGGAACCACGTCTCTTCCCTGTGCTGTATATAAGGAACTGAAACTCTTCTCTGTGCTATATGTAAGGAACCACAACTCATCCCTGTGATATCTGTAAGGAACCACACCCCACCCCATATGCTATCTGTAAGGAACCACAACTCCTCCCTGTGCTATATGTATGGAACCACACCGCCCCCTTTTTTGCAATCTGTAAGGAACGACAACTCATCCCCGTGCTATATGTAAGGGACCAAGTCATATCCCTGTGCTATATGTAAGGAACCACAACTCCTCCCTGTGCTATATGTAAGGAACCACAACTAATCCCGTGCTATATGTAGGGAACCACAACCCATCATGTGCTATATGTATGGAATCACACTGACCTCTTTTTGCAGTCTGTAAGGAACAACTCCTCCTCTCCGTGCTATGTGTAAGGTACCAAGTCACATCCATGTGCTATATGTAGGGAACCACAACTCCCTATGCTACATTAAGGAACCACAACTCCCTGTGCTATAATTAAGGAACCACAACTTCTCCCTGTGATATCTCTAAGGAAACAATGGCCACCCCTCCCATTACAACTATGCTTTCAGTAAAGAAACAAGTCTCTTCCGTGTGCTATATGTAAGGAAACAAGTCTCTTCCTTGTGCTATCTGTAAGGAAACAAGTCTCTTCCGTGCCCTGTATGTACGGAAACAAGTCTCTTACTTGTGCTATCTCTAAAGAAACAAGTCTCTTCCGTGTGCTATATGAAAGGAAACAAGTCTCTTTCTTGTGCTATCTGTAAGGAAACAAGTCTTCATTGTGCTGTCTGTAAGGAACAAACTCTTTCTCCTGTGTCTGCTCCCCATCTGTGTGCCATCTCTAAGGAATCATGTCTACTCAACATCTGGTTGCTATCTTTGAGGAATCATGTATACTCCCCATATGTGTGCTATCTATAGGGAATCATGTTTACTCCACATCTGTGTGCTATATGTAAGGAATCATGTATACCCCACATCTGTGTGTTATCTTTAAGGAATCGTGTCTACTCCCCACCAGTGTGCTATCTGTAGGGAATCATGTCTATGCCACATCTGTGTGCTATCTGTAGGGAATCGTGTCTACTCGCCATCTGTGTGCTATCTTTAAGGAATCATGTATACTCCACATCTGTGTGTTATCTATAGGGAATCATGTCTACTCCACATCTGTGTGCTATCTATAGTGAATCATGTCTACTGCACATCTGTGTGCTATCTTTAAGGAATCATGTCTACTCCACACCTGTGTGCTATCTGTAGGGAATCATGTCTACTCCACACCTGTGTGCTATCTATAGGGAATCATGTCTACTCCACACCTGTGTGCTATATATAGGGAATCATGTCTACTCCACATCTGTGTGCTATCTATAGGGAATCATGTCTACTCCACATCTGTGTGCTATCTATAGGGAATCATGTCTACTCCACATCTGTGTGCTATCTATAGGGAATCATGTCTACTCCACATCTGTGTGCTATCTATAGGGAATCATGTCTACTCCACATCTGTGTGCTATCTATAGGGAATCATGTCTACTCCACATCTGTGTGCTATCTATAGGGAATCATGTCTACTCCACATCTGTGTGCTATCTATAGGGAATCATGTCTACTCCACATCTGTGTGCTATCTATAGGGAATCATGTCTACTCGCCATCTGTGCTATCTGTAAGAAATCAAGTCCACATCCCATCCCTGTGCTATATGTAAGAAATCAAGTCTACATCCCATCCCTGTGCTATATGTAAGAAATCAAGTCTACATCCCATCCCTGTGCTATGTGTAAGAAATCAAGTCTACATCCCATCCCTGTGCTATATGTAAGAAATCAAGTCTACATCCCATCCCTGTGCTATATGTAAGAAATCAAGTCTACATCCCATTCCTGTGCTATCTGTCAGGTACCAAACCACTGTCAGTGTGATGTTGACCTCAGTTTCATTTGGCTATACAAGTGTAGAAGTATCTGTCCCTCTCCCCATCTCTCTCTGTCCCTCTCCCCATCTCTCTCTCTCCCTCTCCCACGTTCTCTCTCTCTCCCTCTCCCACGTTCTCTCTCTCTCTCTCTCTCTATCTCTCTCTATCTCTCTCTCTATATATATCTCTCTCTGTCTCTCTCTTTGTCTCTCTCTCTCTCTGTCTCTTTTTCTCTATCTCTGTCTGTCTGTCTGTTTGTCTGTCTGTCTGTCTGTCTGTCTGTCTCTCTCTCTCTCTCTCTCTCTCTCTCTCTCTCTCCTCCCCTCTCTCTCTCTCTCTCTCTCCGTGGGAGTAGGCTGGAGTATGTGGACAGTGAAATACCTGTAGATCTGTAGAGAACACAGACGTCTTGGGCGAAGAGGTAGCGAACGCAATTCGTAATGGCGCATTTCGCGTTCGAAATCTGCTGTGAGCGATTTAGAAGCAGAACGCCCTGTGTTGATCTTTAACAATGATATGAGAGTCGGTCGTTCAGAAAGCAATAGCAATCCCCTGAACGTACATCCCTAGTAAATTAAAACAATCAGAAAATGCTGGTGTTTATTGCGATGTCTTGTAAAGCTCATGACAGCTAACTGAACTGTGGATTAAACATTTCGTACCTAAGCCTACTCCCATCTAGTGCTGTATGCGCTGTGCTGAATACATTTTTGGTGGCATTCTCTCCCTTTGAACGCAGGCGTAGTCCATTCACTTGCTGCTACTTAATACTGTACTGGATTGATTTTTGCGTGTGGATTAGCTTTCCCTATTACCAGTGTCCCTCGCCTTCAGGCGGACCCACACCGACGTCTGTGGTACTTGTAATTTACATCTTCAAAGTGAAGAACGAGACGTCAACATTTTAATATGACCGGGGTAGGGGTTGAACCCGCTACCCCAGCATGACCTGCTTACATCCTGATATGCTTTTCCGGGGATATGAAGTTGTAGTATCAGTCTTGCACCTCCCATGTGTATTTGAAGAGAGTGCTCTGTAACACAGTCCAGGGGGGAGCTGGTGATTTGGTACCGAGCCAACAGGAAAGGGACGACGCTAACCTCGCTCCGATGGATGCCAGCTCTATCGGGATTTAAACAACGTTAACACCAGTTCATCCAACTTAGGGATTTAGATCTGGTCTTCCAGAAGATTCACCAACCAACCAGCCAACCAACCAACCAACCAACCAACCAACCAACCAACCAACCAACCAACCATCCAACTGGCATTCATAATTTGAACCTCGTACGCCGGCCGGTCTCTCCGGTCTAGAGGTTACACGACTCTATCTGTAAACTCGTATACTCTAGTATTGGTAGCGGTTCTCTCCGCGTCGGTAACTTACGGGGTATTGAGCCGGTCGCTCAGAAAGCAATGGCAAACTACTGAGCGTTATCTTGCCAAGAAATCAACAATCGGCTGAAAGATGCTGATGTTGACAGCGATGTCCTGTAAAGGATATGCAGAAAAAAAAGGTACGCCGTCATTTCACAGCAGGAGCAGGTGTATGTTCCCCAACGCTCGTCTCGCCCTGATCCCTTCAACTCGACAGTGTGTTCTGATTATGTGGGCTGGTGGCATAGAGGCAACAGTGGGGAATGTCTCGTGTACTGCCAATCGTCTTATAGTCCATGCCGTGTGGCGTTGGTGATCAAGTCTGTGCCCTGCCTTCTGTCTCGTGTACTGTCAATCTTCTTATAGTCCATGCCGCGTGGTGTTGGCCATCAAGTCTCTGCCCAGCCTGTCTCGTGTACTGTCAACTTCTTATAGTCCATGTCGTGTGGTGTTGGTCATCAAGTATCTGCCCAGTCTGTCTCGTGTACTGCCAATCGTCTTATAGTCCATGCCGTGTGGCGTTGGTGATCAAGTCTGTGCCCTGCCTTCTGTCTCGTGTACTGTCAATCTTCTTATAGTCCATGTCGTGTGGTGTTGGTCATCAAGTCTCTGCCCAGCCTGTCTCGTGTACTGTCAATCTTCTTATAGTCCATGTCGTGTGGTGTTGGTCATCAAGTCTCTGCCCTGCCTTTTGTCTCGTGTACTGTCAATCTTCTTATAGTCCAAGTCGTGTGGCGTTGGTGATCTTGTCTGTGCACAACATTCTGTCGCGTATACTGCCAATCGTTTATGATACAGATGCTTTTAGTCTGCCATGATCTATCTAGCATCTGTTTAGCATTTATCTAGCATCTACTCTCTATATTACCCTACCCCACCCCAACCCACTTCCCCGGCCCCTGTTTCTCCTTTAATCTGGCATTCTTGTTGTAACGACACACTCCAGCTTTCCCCAACCTGTTCAAAGAATGTGGACAGTTCTTCTGAAAACCAGCAAACAAATAAAGTAGCATTTTGAGAATATCATGGACCATTTCGCAGGCATTAAAGAAGACAATTGTGGCATCATCATCATATACCATGCCGATCAGCGGTGGCGGTCATGTTTCGCCATCTCACACGATCACCAGAGTCGTGTATAAGCTCTGCGTTCTTGCCTTGGCCAAGTCCAGATATTAACATCTCTGCCCTTCTCCTAGCTCTTTCCCCTTAAATCTTGCTAGTTGTCACCAAATCCGCTAGGTGTTTGGGCTGAAATACTAGAGACAATATCTGAGAAAATCTTGGATCAAGAAGACAAATTATATCGACATTCTCGAACATCCGAACACCCGAAAAATCTTGCCCACAAACAGCTGCGTGTCTCGGAAACTAGAAGGCCTTGGCATCATCAAATAGTAGTTTTGTTGTTGTTGCCCCGTTGATAAAGACTGTATCGATGAAGAATTTGGTCGAAACTTTCTCCAGAATCATTGTGTTCTTCCAATCGCCGAGGCCCATTGTCATATGTGTTTTTTTTTTTTGGTGCAGTGAAAGAAAGAAGAAGAACCCCCAGCTCAGCTCAGTAAATACGAAAACAAATACAAATTCGGCCTCGTTCAACATGCTTCTGCAGCGTAGGTTATAACAGGTCAGTGTTGTTGTTTTTTTTTTTTGGTGTTACGAGTTTTGATATTCTTTCCTTTCTCTGTTCTCTTTCGAGTCAATCCTAACCAGGACTGGTTAAATTGTCTCCTCTGTGATTTTCAGGTTCGATTGAGTCTTATGGTCTTCTTCTTCTTCTTCTTCTTCTTCTTCTTCTTCTTCTTCTTCTTCTTCTTCTTCTTCTTCTTCTGCGGAAGCGGAGTGTTTTTTCCAGACGTAATGTCATGTTATTACCCTTAATCCAACACATCCGACTTAAGCGGGCGTGTTTTACCGGGCTAGCCTTCCCGGGTGTCTAATTGGGGAAAGGGGGTGGGGGGCTCACGCTGCCGGGAATTTTCATTATTGCGTTTAGTTGGTCCTGATGAGGACTTGTCCTTAGGAAGGCCTACAAGATTCATTATCCCCCAGCTGTTCCTTGCTTACCCTAAAAGGACCGGCCTTGAAGTCTTTTAGTCACCAGGAGTAATATTTTATGTTTTTATACATAACAGTAACGGAAGTCGTAGTCCCTGGATAACGAGACAGAGGCTGCCAAACAGGAAGTGGGACAACTAGGGCATGAGAAGACGATGCAATGGGACTGGTGGAGAACCGAGTCTTCTCGGTTGGTTGCACTGCGTGCTAGACGTACGTTTGTGTAGAGCAATCGGCACGCGAGTCACCTTTCGACGCCATGGAGTGGTGCATAGAAGAAGAAAAGAAACGGGCAAGGCAAGAGGAACTCAGGCACGAGGAATACATGAGGAGACAGGAAGCAAAAGGAAAGAAGGTGAAGAAACTCAGAGGGAAACCCATAGAATACCCGGAGATAATCTCTGACTATGACACCGGCATTGAGTACTATATCGAGGACGGAGAGATCGTCCCATGGCTTACCACAGAGGAAGCAATCGAAAGACAGCAAGAACTTAAACGCGAAAGTGAAAAAAAGCGCAAGGAGGTAAATAACATCGAAAAGCTTCTACGGGCAATACACAGAACAGGAAGCAAAAATATCAGATAAAAAGTCCGTATAAGGACTACAACCAGCCAAGCCAGACGAACCAGGAACCTGCACCAACAAAGAAAACCACAAGAGGAAACATGCGCAAAGGACAGCCGCCGACCGACCCTCCTGCTGACGTCACAGACACAAACCATACATACCCAGTCCGAGATAGGACTTACTCGTAAGATCGCACAAGACAAGAATTAGGGTGAATGAACCCACAAAAACCACGGACCTCAACAATAACCACAGCTGAATAACGCAGGTTGAACGAGGCCGAATTTGGAATTTTTGTTTTTAAAATTGGAATTGGAATTGGAACGTGAGTCACACAATCGGAAAATGCCCCCCTCCCACCAAAGGAAAAAAAAAAAATGGACCAATTGCAATTGGAAGTTAGTTAGTCAGTCGACAGATCATCCTCATTGCACATCGAACCATTCAGTCCATAAGTGCGCGGATCCCCACAAGTGAAGTATTTCGGCCCCGGTAAAAGACATAATACTCTTTTAAAAACCATACTGGAGGGCAAGGTTGAGGGTAGGCGAGCAAGAGGTAGTCAACGATACAAGTGGGAAGATAACATCAAGAGGTGGACATACATCAATCTGACAGAATGTGCAGTCAAGGCGAGGGACAGACAGTGTTGGAGATCCATTGCCATCAACCTTGTGGAGACGGCACCTGATTGATTCCCGATATAATTAAAAATAAATAAATAAATAAATACAACACCACTGTTAATCGAATTGGATGTACACAAACTTAAAGTGGACGTCAAAAACTCTAAGCTACTTCTCGCCTTAAACTAACTGATGTTGATAATAATGATGTAGCTACCATTTTTCTGGTGTGACCTCTCCTCTACTTTAGTCCCTTGTCAGTGAATACCGGATCAATACTCCACAAACCTACTCTGAGGTCTGTCGACATTCTCCATTCCTTATGTAATGTAATTCTGTCATTCCCCACACCCAACCTCCCTAGACCACCCTACCTCAGTGCAATTCTCTTCCAGTCCTAGATTATTCAATCACATCTTGTCCCCAGGTCTCCCAGACACCCCGTCCCACGGCGCAACCCCCACCCAACCACTTGTGACGCCACTGGTCCGCTTCCGTGTTTCTAGTTTCTATTTTCGTATTCTCGAGCGGGCAGTTAACAAAAATATACTTCAAGTAAAGGCGTACAGACATCAATAAAATCTATTTTGACCTGTTTGTTAACTCCATTGCTAGTTGCACAAAGGCGTATTATTTTATGTCATTTGAAGAAGTTTGCCGCGTTCTGGACTTCGTCTGTTGGCTAATGTTGACGTCATTGAAGATTCGTATTGGGGGGAAAGAGTGGCTGAACCAGCCATTTTGTTTTGTCTGGCTGGTGGCTTACATCCCCTCCTCCCTCGTTCCAGAAAACAGACGCACGCGTCTTAAAGAAAATAAGAATGTAAATAGAAACATGTTATAAAATATAACACATTTTATTTGATGTCTTCTTCAGGGGTTCCTGGAATAAAGGAAAATCTTGTCTTGTTTATCTACAGTCTAATGGAGAGCAGTGATTTGGTTACCTTCTAGTCCTTGCTTGTCGTTAGGCATTGGGGGGGGGGGGGGGGGGGGGGGGGGCATTTAAGTTTTCTGTCTTTCTTGTCCCCGGTGTGTTGCGCTGGCTGTGAAGATTTCTTGCTGTTGTAGACACATTTATCTGAAGGTCTAATTATTCGTGTAATGTGTTAGATGTCAAGGCTGCTCTTCTATTTATGGAGATCGATCGCTTTGAGTTGATTTCGATAGTATGAGCGTCGGTCGCGCAGAAAGCAATGGAATAGCTAACTAAAGTTAGTTGCACATCCTTTGCAGGACGTCGCAGTCAACCCCAACATTCTTTTCTTGCTTTTTGTGATCTCTTGGCAAGTTTACGATCCGTAAAACTGCCTAGCATATCACAAACAGTAAATAAATGCTGGGGTTGATTACAACGTCCTGTAATGAACATATAATTAACTTTGAAAAAACCAACTAATTTACAAGGAGCGATGATAAAAGCGTTTAAAGAGAAGCGGATAGCTTCATTGCACCGGGGTATATCCCAGATAGCCCTGTCTGTTTCCACAGAATCGCCTGCTGAAAGTGTCGCTTCGAACACGAGCCGCGTATCTCCAGCGACGACCCCCAGAGGTCGCAGAAAAAACTGCACCTGTGAGCCGAATGACGGAGACCGGGAATCGAACTCACGACCTTCGGAGCGCATGACAGGCGGCTTGATCACTCTGCCACGGAGACTGCTAGTGAGTAAGGATGACGCCACACTGGAAGGCTACAACGAACAGATTTTATGACCGGGTTGGCTATTAGTTTATAGCTGGCGAGTTGGTGTTATATTAGGACGTCACGCTGACAAGAGCGCGGGCGGGACTTGTTCGATGTCAGCTCTCGATGTTCGCTATGAGAGGGAACAAACTGGCTACCGATTTCCCAGTGCATCCAGGCATACACCATGGGACGATTCTTACATCCACAGAAGGTTCCTTTCAACCGGACTGGTTTCATACAATTTTAAAAACAAAAAGTTGATTGTGAATCTCGTGGAATAGTCAGTCGTCTGCTTTTTTTCTTTCTCTCGCATATCCTTTATAGGACATCGCTGTCAACACCAACATTTTACCACTGTCGTTGATTTCTTTGCAAGATTACGCTCAGTAGTTTGCCATTGCTTTCTGAGCGGCCGGCTGACTTACCCCGTAAGTTACCAACGCGGCGAGAACCGCTTCCAATTCTCGCGCGCTGCCTTTTCCCTACATGGATAAACGGGATTACGGAGAAAGTAGTTTAACACCTAGGCCAATGAGACCGGCTTCAATCTGATACATTGGCGTTAATTTAGAGACAGATGGATAATATGTGGAGGGCATGTAGGCAGCTGCAAGGAATAGCCAACATTATGACGTCTTTGACGTGAGTTGGTTGAGGGCATTTGGTCAAATGGGGAAGCGAGGACGGAAGAGCAAACACAGCAGGGCCTATGATCCGCTGGGGGATAATAGACAGATGAGGAGGAAGAAACACACCATCTGTAGATGTTGTGAAAGTCATTAGAGGGACACATACAGCGTTTTCTGAGTAAATAACAATCTACGCTATCCTCGCTTCGTGGGTAGCTGATTGTAAGAATTGTATGGATATTTTCCCCTGGCCATGCTGGGTTGCGGGGGAATGAACAGGCTGATAGGCTGGCAGGGAATGCACCTTTTGTGGTAAATAACCCGTGGACAAGGGAGAGGTGGTCGTGCGCCTGTGGGACCAGATGGAGAAGGCGGGGGAACAGATTTAAAACCCGTATGTGGAAAGAACCCGGGGTTCTGGGAGAATCTCAAAACTGAGAGGAAAGTCCATGAGAACTTTCAATCAGATAGCGGTGGGAGCGAATAGTGGCATGGCTCTTCGCTGGCTGTTGAACGAGGGGACGGAGCGCATATGGGAATGTACTGAGTGCAGTGATGTCAGTTCTTAACTCAACTCAATTCAACTCAACTACGCGAAGTCAAAGAATTCAAATACCTTAGAAGTATGTTCACGGGCAATCTTTGCTTCTTCTTCTTCTTTCGTTCGCTTGAAATATGTCTATATCTGCAATGTCGTCTCTTGCATGAATTGAACTGTTTTTTTCAGTTCACACAGTGGTCCATAGAGTTTATCTTCCACTGTCGTCTCTCTAGGCCAGAAGGTTAGCCTAGATGTGTTATATTTTGGGCAGTCTTGGAGTATGTGCTCTGCTGTCTGCGACGCCAATCCACATGTGCACATGGCTGTTTCACCAATCTTGAATTTTTTATACATGTGGTTGCGTAATCTATTGTGTCCTGTTCTGAGGCGCAGAATAATGACTTGTTCTGGTCTGTCCATAATGTGGTAGTCATCTTGAGCAGGTTTTGGTGGCTTTCTGACTGATTTGATCATTCTTTTCATTTTGGTGGTATGTAACGGGCACATCAGGCTGTTCCTCTTTGGCTCCTTCCTTAGCCAATTGATCAGCTCTGTCGTTTCCGGGTACTCCACAGTGGGATGGTATCCACTGTATGGTGACTTTATGCTGGCTGCTAAGTTCAGAAAGTAGTGTCCTTAGTACTGGCAATTTCCCAGAGAGGAGCGCCTCGAGTACTGATTTTGCATCTGTTAGTAGCACCACAGGTTGAGTACCATTGCTGTTATTTAGTAATTTCTCTGTTGCTATCTTGATTGCCTCAATTTCGGCATCATAGTTATGGCAGTACTTTCCTGTCGGTACTCTGGCTGTGTCCCTAGTATTATTTGGGTATTCTATGTACACTCCCGCTCCTCCATTTCGAACAGCATTTTGTGCTGACCCATCTGTGTAGACTCGGATCCAGAGGTCCTGTGGGTATTCTTCATCAAGGAAGCTGAGAGTGGCTGTTCTGCGCTGCACACTGTTCTGTTCTTCCTTGTCAAATATTCCTCTCACTTTAGTCTGGATTTGTAACGATAGTCTATGCTCATCTTTCCATGGAGTTCGCTCTGGAATAGTTGTTAGGGGGATACCAACTGTGGGCAGATCAGTGGTTTCTCTGCAGAGTCGTTTGGCCTGGTGGATAAAACTACTTCTTTTCAACCGCCCCATAGCTAGGTTTTCAAATCTGTTCTTCATAGGGTGGCCTGGCAAGCTGAGGAACTTTTCTGCTTGTATTAGCGTTTTCGTATCTCTGCGCTCACTCAGTGCCTGTGTCCTCCCCATCTTCTCCATTTCCACTATAGGGGTTGATCTCATCCCTCCTGTGGTGACTCTAAGTGCTTGATTTTGCACCTTGTCCAGCTCTTGTAGTGTGGTATTTGATGCTGAACACCACGCAGTTGACCCATATTCCAGGTGTGGTCGTATGCTCTGTTGGTAAACTTTGCTAAGTATTTTCGTACTGGCTCCCCATGTGGTTCCACTTAGCTTTCTCAGGATGGCTATTTTCCTTCTGGCTTTTGCTACTGCTTTGTTGATGTGCTTTCTCCATGTCAGCTTGCCATCAAATGTTACTCCAAGGTATGTTGGTTCTTTATCTTCTCTTAGGGGTGTTCCATTTATCTGGATGATCCCTGCCTTTTGTTTTGGAGAGAGGGTAAATAGGGTTGTGCTGCACTTGTCAGTGTTTATGCTGACACACCATCTATTTGCCCATACAGCAAATGTATCTACAGCTCTTTGTAGCAATCTGGTGGCCACTGATGCATATTCATTTGTGCTCCATAGAACCAGGTCATCGGCGTACATTGCCGCTTTAATTCCATGCGGTAGGTGAGCAACAAGATCATTGATGAAGATTAGAAAAAGTGTGGGGGACAAGACTCCGCCCTGGGGGACACCGTGACGCAGTAGTACTTTCTTGCTCTTGAGTCCGTCTATCTGTACTCGGGCTCTTCTGTTGTGCAAGTATGCTTTCACCCATTTGTACATTCTTCCATTGACTTTGCAGTTTCTCAGTTTCTTCATCAGACCTTCTTTCCAGACTTTGTCAAAGGCTTTCTTCAGATCTATCCATGCCGCAAGCACCAGCTTCTTCTCTTGGAATGCATCCTCAATTTCTTGAGAGAGGTAGGTTGTCTGATCTTCCGTAGAGTAGCACTGCCTAAAGCCAGCCTGCTGTGGCACAAGGATGTTTTTACTTTCAATGTACCACTGCAGTCTGTGATTGATGATGCGCTCCAGTGTTTTGCAGAGACAGCTGGTGAGGCTAATTGGTCTGTAGCTAGAGGCAATGGAACCATCTTTCCCTGATTTTAGGAGGGGTATCATGATTGCTTCTCTCCAGGCTTGTGGAACACTGCCTAAGGTCCAGCTGTTATTGAAGATCTGCAACAGCTTTGTTTTGGCCTCTGTTCCTAGGTTCCTGATCATTTCATTGGAGATACCATCAGCTCCTGGTGACTTTCTCATTTTCAGTTTTGATATGGCTAGCTCCAGTTCGCTGATTGTGATGGGTGCCTCCAGAACCTCATGTACTATTTCCTTCTGTCCTGTATGTTGTCGTTTCTCTCGAATCTCTTGTTGTTTCTCTGGACTAATTTTGATATTGCTATCTTGTGCGAACGAGTCCGCAAAATGGTCAGCTGCTTGCTTTCTTGTTAAGATTTTTCCATCTTTATGTAGTGCAATTTTTGAGTTTCTCCCTGTGCCCTCGTCATTAAGCTGTTTTATTAGCTTCCACAATTTCCTTGTGTCTCTTTCAAAGTTCAGAGACTCTGTTTTCTCCTGCCAGCTTTTCCGTCTAGCCTGCAGCTTGGCCCTTTGAAATTTGGCTTTTGCATGCTGGAATTTATTGTGGTGCTCTTGGCTGGGTGTGGCCTCTGCTTGCTTTCTACACACTTCAACATCATTATGCAACTGTTCCAGTTCACTACTCCAGTAGGGTTTATATTGTTTACGGGCTCCTCTTGGTACTGTTTCTCGCGCTGCCTGTAGTATGCATTTCCCAAACTCTTCAACTGCTTTATTTATGTCTTTCTCAGTGTTCAGGTTTCTAACCAGTATGCTGGTGCGATGCTTGTACATTGCCCAGTCTGCTTTCTTGTAGTTCCACCTCGAGAGGGTGCTGCTTTCACTTACAAGCTCATTTTCTACGGTTAGAAAGACTGGCCGATGGTCACTGCCACCAAGTTGTTTCCCAACAGTTCGTGTAATGTTCCACTCCAGGTCTGGTGAATGAAAAGCCAGGTCAGGTGTAGTTGTAGAGTGCCATGATCTCGAGTAGAAAGTATGTGGGTCGGACGGCTTGTTAATCAACATGAATCTATTCTCATCCTGCCAGTCTTCCAGTCTCTCTCCTCTCTGGTCCATGTGATCATAGCCCCAGCTCTGCGAGTGGCTGTTGAAATCGCCACACACAATCATTTTTTCTTTTAGTGGTAGAGTGTCCAGTGCCTGTGGGCGGTCACTTGGACAGTAGTAATTGATCAGATGTAGATCTGTATTACCTGTCTTAAGTTTAAGTGTCTGATACTCAGCCCCTTCCATGTAGACTTTGATTTGGGAAGCCATGATGTTATTTCTTACAAGGGTCAGTATCCCACCTTTTCGCCTGTTCTTTCGGTCAGATCGGTAACACTGGTAGCCTCTGATTTTGAAGGCTATATTTTCGTTGAGGTGAGTTTCTTGCAAGCAACATATGCTTACTTTTTCTTTGTCCAGGATGTTTTCTAATTCTACTTTCTTGTTGCTGACTCCCTCCGCATTCCAGTGCATTATTTTAAGTCTTAGTTTAGTATGGCCAGCTGTTCTATTCTCATGTCCCCTGGCTCCACAGGACATCTGAGAAGGACCTCCAGTAGTTGGGGTTGGACCCTTTCGAGACATAGGGCCCGGCACTGCACCTGCCTGGGGGTCCAAAGCAGGGCGAGCACCATAACGATTAGCAGTAGTCGACATATTCCATTTTGCGTGATTGCGTGGCATCCTGATTTCTGTGGTGCGCCTCTTGGCTGGTTGCCTCCGTCTTCAGCACCTTTCTTTGCTAGAGCAGACTGTGGTCTCACTCGAGTGTAGATGTGTACGCGCGCACACACCTGTCTGCGCATGCATGTACGTGCATACACATCTAGAGCATACTGGTTATTTTCCGGCGCCAGAGACTCGCCGTCGCCCCTTCTCCTGTTAGTTTAAACAGGTCCGCCACGTGAAGGCCAGGAGTTGGACTTTTGCTGCATAGGTTATGTATTCACGAGCCATTGAGGTATTTGAGCAATGTTGGGCGCTCACCCCAACACCGCGCCTCGGCTACATACAGCAACATTTGGAACCCGCAATCTTTGCTGTAGTTGGTGGTACTGTAGAACCCCGTCGAAGGTTTAGTAACTTATGACTTGCTTCCATCCTAGCAGGCAAGCAGCATCCTCTTTCAGAACATGTAGAGTGAGCACACAAAGTGGTGTGTGCAAGACTTGTGCGCTGATGGGCAACCATGTCGTGGGGTGGGTGGGGGGGGGGGGGAAGGGGGATTTCTGTGGCTCTTCTACATTTGTCTTAGCGTGTACATTTTGTTGCCCTCGGCAGACTCCATCACCTGAGTACCATGATCAATTCTCCCTTCGTTAGCCATGGTGTCTGCCCTGGAAACCTCCACATGGAAATGCAGAGACATCGTGGTCAGTATGAATCTCGCCATTGGCACATCAGCCTGACTGTTAAATGACTGTTAAATCAGCAGAGAAATAGAAACCCGACTGTGAAATTCATATACTCGTACAATGTAAAGTAGAAATTAGACTGGCCATCAAACGTCTGAAGGATAGCAAAGCTGCTGGTTCAGATGGAATCCAAGCAGAAGCTATTAGCTATTACGGTCAATATAAATACCGCACATGAATTATTGCACACATTATTGATCAGAATCTGAGAGACGGAAAAAATTGCGGTAGGCTGGAGAGGATAGCTGGTGAAGTTGCCGAAGAAAGGTGATGTGTAAGAGTGCGAGAATTACAGAGGTATGATTATATTGTCAGTTGCTGGGCAAATATTAAACGGGGTCTCTCTGGGGAGATTAAGAGATGCCTTTGACAAACAGCTAAGGGATGAACAGGTAAGCTTTCGACCAACCAGATACTTCGTAAGTTGGTGCTCCTTTGAGAGATGACAACAGAAGACAATGTATCAATATTATCTCATGGAACAACTCGCTGGAGACAGGAAGCATGCTTTTGTTTACATATCACTCCTTGGTACAAATGTGAAGATCAGCTGTATCGAGTCGCCAACACCCGTGGTCTCGCATCTTCATATTGTACTCATATACGATTCTTCCAGTCCATCTCTTGATGTTATCTGCCGACCTGTAGCGTTGTTTTCTTTCATACACGCTTCCTCTCCACCTGTCCCTCCACTACGCCCTTTAGCTAGGAGCAGTGTCTTTTTATATGGCGAATGTAATCTTAATTAAAGGGGTTAACGACGTTGTTCGTAATCTCGTATATCCATGTGTGGGAAAACAGCTGCGCGAGATTCGGCAGCGGATCGCGCCGCGCTGGTAACTTGCATGGGTATGTGAGCCGGTCGTTTACAAAGCAGTGGCAAACTACTGAACGTAAAACTTGCCTAGTGCATCAACAGCAGCTGAAAAATGCTGGTGTTGACTGCAACGTCCTGTAAGGGATATGCAACATTAAAAAAAAAATATCTTAATTTGAGGAGCAGGAGGTGTAGGGCTAATTTTTTTTTTCTGACCAGTATGGCTAATAAAAATAGGATGAATGGATTGGCGACTAGATAGTTAGATGGATGGATGGATGAATAGCTACTAGATAGTTAGATGGATGGATGGATGAATAGCTACTAGATAGTTAGATGGATGGATGGATGAATAGCTACTAGATAGTTAGATGGATGGATGGATGAATAGCTACTAGATAGTTAGATGGATGGATGGATGAATAGCTACTAGATAGTTAGACGGATGGATGGATGAATAGCTACTAGATAGTTAGATGGATGGATGGATGAATAGCTACTAGATAGTTAGATGGATGGATGGATGAATAGCTACTAGATAGTTAGATGGATGGATGGATGAATAGCTACTAGATAGTTAGATGGATGGATGGATGAATAGCTACTAGATAGTTAGATGAATGGATGGATGAATAGCTACTAGATAGTTAGATGGATGGATGGATGAATAGCTACTAGATAGTTAGATGGATGGATGGATGAATAGCTACTAGATAGTTAGATGGATGGATGGATGAATAGCTACTAGATAGTTAGATGGATGGATGGATGAATAGCTACTAGATAGTTAGATGGATGGATGGATGAATAGCTACTAGATAGTTAGATGGATGGATGGATGAATAGCTACTAGATAGTTAGATGGATGGATGGATGAATAGCTACTAGATAGTTAGATGGATGGATGGATGAATAGCTACTAGATAGTTAGATGGATGGATGGATGAATAGCTACTAGATAGCTAGATGGATGGATGGATGAATAGCTACTAGATGGTAGATGGATGGATGGATGAATAGCTACTAGATAGTTAGATGGATGGATGGATGAATAGCTACTAGATAGCTAGATGGATGGATGGATGAATAGCTACTAGATAGTTAGATGGATGGATGGATGAATAGCTACTAGATAGTTAGATGGATGGATGGATGAATAGCTACTAGATAGCTAGATGGATGGATGGATGAATAGCTACTAGATAGTTAGATGGATGGATGGATGAATAGCTACTAGATAGTTAGATGGATGGATGGATGAATAGCTACTAGATAGTTAGATGGATGGATGGATGAATAGCTACTAGATAGTTAGATGGATGGATGGATGAATAGCTACTAGATAGTTAGATGGATGGATGGATGAATAGCTACTAGATAGTTAGATGGATGGATGGATGAATAGCTACTAGATAGTTAGATGGATGGATGGATGAATAGCTACTAGATAGCTAGATGGATGGATAGATAGCGATTAGATATAAAGATGGACGTACGGATGGATGGACGGGCGGCGGGCGGGCGGGCGGACAGACAGACAGGTAGATTGATAAAGTGACAGACTCACAGAAGAACGAACAAACATAAACATTGATTATTTTATCGATTTATCTAATTCTTGTTTCGTGCACACTATAATTGATCCGTTTAGTGTTGAGTAATACTCGTGTTAAGTGTTGACAAATATGAGTGCAGCATTTCTTACACCACTGTTATTACCACGAATCTGTGCACAACCGGCGGGCCGCACATTATTATTCTCTGGTTGACATAGCCTCCGTTGACAACTGCGGGACAACTACCACGCTGAATTGATTTCGGATAATCGCTTGACATTCACACACCAGACTACCTCCCCGCTCCCCTGCTACCAAGCCTTCGTCTGCCTGTGTGAGAGTCCACCGGGTCCAATTGTCGTATATATACTAGGTTTATATCTGTGTTAAAAGGAATGTGGGCCATTTGACGTCTGCGTTGTCATTATTCTTTGCAAGGCATACTTATTTTCGTCTGCAAATCTTCCCCATCTTCGTTCAGCTTTCGAGGGAAGTGCGTTACACCACCTAATTATGCACCTCAACGGTCAGCGTGTCCGACTTGTTTCCTCTAGACAGATTCCATCCACGGTACGGGCTCTATCTACCCGTCAGTAGGTTTCCTTTCCTACCATTTTTGAGAGAGCACAGCATCAAACGCCTGCTCTGTGCGGTTTCCAGCTGCCGTGGGATTTTCAATGTGCGCAATTTGCAAACGGCACCTCCTGATTTCTCCCCGCCATTATCTGACAAGACTAGGTATCCGATCTCACTGCCCAGGAGATCAGGAGGAGTTTTAGCATCTTTATATGCATATGGTTCTTGGACAATACTTTTACCCCTATTCTAGAGGCGAGCCTGGTACCTTATGATTAGGCCGAGCCTGGTACCTTATGATTAGGCCGAGCCTGGTACCTTATGAAGTAGGCCCAGCCTTGAGTCTAATGAGTAGGCCCAGCCTTGACTCTAATGAGTTGGCCCAGCCTTGACTCTAATGAGTAGGCCCAGCCTTGACTCTAATGAGTAGGCCGAGCCTTGATTGTAATGAGTAGGCCGAGCCTTGATTGTAATGAGTAGGCCGAGCCTTGATTGTAATGAGTAGGCCGAGTCTTGACTCTAATGAGTAGGCCCAGCCTTGACTCGAATGTGTAGACTGTTCCTTGACCGTAATTAGTAGGCCGGGCCTGGATTCTACTGAGTAGGCCGAGCCTTGTTCCGTTTGAGTTAATTACATATACTTTACAGGACGTCGCAGTCAAGCCTAGCATTTTGTTTGGCTGTTTGTGATTTAATGGCAAGTTTACGTTGAGTAGTTTGTGATTGCTTTCTGGACGACCGACACTCATACCATTGTACGAAAACCAGCGCAAGGCGGTCTGCTTCCAATTTGCCCGCAGCTGTGTTTTGAACGTGGTATGCGGAGTTGCGGATTGCGCCCGTAACCCCATCGCCGCAGACTCGCCTACCTTATGAGTAGTTAAAGTTAGTTGCATATCCTTTACAGTAAGTTGCATGTAAATAGGATATGCGAAAAAAAAGATCTCTTGGCAAGTTTAATGTTCAATAGTTTACCATTGCTTTCTGAACGACTGGCACCCATACCATTTCATAAAAAAACCAACGCAAGGCGGTATGTCGCCAAATCACCCACAGCTATGTTTCGAACGCGTTTTGCGGGATTACGAGCTGCATCCTTAATCCCCATCGCCACGTAATTTGCCAAGAAATCACAAACAGCCAAAAATGCTGGGGTTGATTGCGACGTTCTGTAAAGGATATGTAGCTTACTTTTTCTTTATTTCAGTCTCCTCGTTTGTGTGTTCACTTATTAACATTCACGGCGTACACGCGAATCCCCCGGTTTGTTCGCCCGAATCTGAGAAGGCTGTACTTCTGAAGCACCACCCATGATGATGATGATGATGATGATGATGATGAGCATAATTATCACAGTGTGCCATGCCGATAAGCGTGCGCGGTAATGTTTCGCCATCTCACACGATCACCAGCGTCGTGGATCAACTCTGTGTCCTTGTCTCGACAAGCCATCTAGATATTTCCTCCCCCTTGTCTTTTTCCCCTCTCAATCGTGCCAGTTGTCACCAAGTTCTCTCATTTATTTCTTCGTATAACGTGTCAAAAAAAATGTCGACTGTCTAGTTCTAATTTCTCTAATCAGTTTACGGTTTTCATTTGCTTCATGTAGGACTTGCTCATTGGTTTTTCTGTCTGTCCATGGTAATCTTTGCACTTTCCATGATCATTGGCGGCTTATACCACCTTTTCCTGTTTTGTGAAAAACAATACCACACATTTGACAAACACCGTAAATCGACCAGGCCTGTAGAAGACAGAGGCGGGTGTACACCTTATTGCCAGTGTATTACCGGGTGTTAGTAAAGTCTCACTACACTTTGTATGTAGAACAATTTTGAAAAATTAAGTACACGACGTCATAAAAATGTGCCAAAAAATTAATTAAATTAGTTACAGTAGTCACTGCTATGATCTAACGCTGTTTTGGGGGAGCTGGAACGTACCAATGAAGTATTCATTACAACTTATTCAACACATTTCTAACCGTAATGTGCCGAGGAGGTTGTTTAACAGGGAATCTTGCTATAACTCTTTCAACAACCATCCGTATGTATGGACGACCATTTAGAAACACTTGTTCAACCCGTTGTTAAGGGGTGAGCGACTGGTGGAGTGGATATATATATATATATATATATATATATATATATATATATATATATATATATATATATATATATATATATATATATATATATATATTGCAGATAAGTCACACACCGAGAGTGTGAGACACAGGACGTAGCAGTCAACCCCAGCATTTTCGCTGTTCGTGATTCCTGGGCAAATTTTACGTTCAGTAGTTTGCCATTGCTTTCTGAACGACCGGCTCTTATACCTTTTTCGAAAAAACCAGCACCGCTGTGTTTCGAACCTGGGTATACGGGCTCACAAACCGCGTTCGCAAGCCCTTAATATACATTTCTTCCGTTGGTAACACCATTCTGCTTGGAGAGCAAAGAATACCCCAGAAGACGACAGCCATTCGCTGCATATTGCTTCACGATTGATTGTGTAGCACATTTTGTGATGACGTAATGTACTTCATCTTTAAATTTGCTCTACATACAAAGTGTAGTGAGACTTTACAAACATCCTGTATAAATGAAGACGTTGTCGTAGCGGTAAGGATAAGAGCACAAGGTCTTGTCTTCAGTTGCACTGGTGACGACGTAGGTGGTTCAACCCCTATTCCAACATTAAGTTGGGTTTAAACATTCACCTCTCGTTCAGAGAGCAATGGCAAACTACTGAACGTACAGTTGGCTAGGAAATCAACCTGGAGTTGGTCGCAACGTCCTAGAAAGGACTTGCAAACATGTTTTGTCACTCCAAGGGAAACAACACGCCTCAGGTAAATCGTTAAATTGCATGAAACTAGGTCAACGACCTCGCATGCGCACTACAGATGAGTGCCCTCTCGTATGCTTGATGTACGCATATCGCACACGTTCTAGTGCTCGGGGACCTGGTACACGAGTGACATCTGGCTGTTTATTAGGATAAATACGGGCATGCAGTGTTTACTAGTGCAGACACCTACAGGCCAGTAACGCCAAACGCACCATTCACGTACTCATTCAGTCGTGCGTACCTTTTATGTGTAAATATAAGCGAGGTGTGTTCACCAAATTCCCCATGTGTTTCATTGTCCTTCATATAGTCCATGCTGTTTGGCGTTAGTGATCATGTCTGTCCACAGCCTTCTGTCTCGCGATTCCGATTCAGCTGAGACGAGTGGCCCCGTTCAACCAAAAACTATATCGATTTCGTTGTATTTGGGGCCTTTATAGTGTATGTAATAATTCTTCTTTCGTAAACATAGATGCGTATATCTGCTTCTTTGAAGTGTCTCGTGGACTGCCAATCTTCTTATATCGTCCATGCTATGTGGCGTTGGTGATCATGTCTGTGATACCATCCCACTGTGGAGTACCCGGAAACGACAGAGCTGATCAATTGGCTAAGGAAGGAGCCAAAGAGGAACAGCCTGATGTGCCCGTTACATACCACCAAAAGAAAAGAATGATCAAATCAGTCAGAAAGCCACCAAAACCTGCTCAAGATGACTACCACATTATGGACAGACCAGAACAAGTCATTATTCTGCGCCTCAGAACAGGACACAATAGATTACGCAACCACATGTATACAAAATTCAAGATTGGTGAAACAGCCATGTGCACATGTGGATTGGCGTCGCAGACAGCAGAGCACATACTCCAAGACTGCCCAAAATATAACATATCTAGGCAAACCTTCTGGCCTAGAGAGACGACAGTGGAAGATAAACTCTATGGGCCGCTGTGTGAACTGAAAAAAACAGTTCAATTCATGCAAGAGACGACATTGCAGATATAGATATATTTCAAGCGAACGAAAGAAGAAGAAGAAGATCATGTCTGTGCACAGCCTTCTGTCTCGTGTACTGGCAGTCTTGTTATAGTCCATGCCATGTGGCGTTGGTGATTATGTTTGGACACGACCTTCTGTCCCGTGTGCTGCCAGTCGTTTCTGACACTGATGCTCCTTCATACCACGATGTCAAACTGCCTATCATTTTGTGTCTTTGTAGGGGAAAAAAGAAAATCCTATCCTGCACAGTTCGCGGCAACTGCACTAGCCAAGCGGCCTTAATTCCTCAGGCTCAAAGACCCCTCTGCCAATCACTGCAAGGTACTTACTATATTGGGAGTAAATGACAGTTTAAAAAAAACAATGACAGTCTCCTCACTGCCTCTCCTCGTCTCCCAAGGGTTTAAGAGATAAGAAGATCGACCCCCTTTCTCCGAGTTTTATCCCATATGGCTCGGTCTCTTTCCGCAAAGCGTCGCACAAAGCAGGACGCGTCGAAGTCTTCGATAAATGTGCACTCGTGAACCGAACGACATGCTCCTGAATCAAACCCACGACCTTCGGATCTTGAGCAACCATTTTGCAGCGGAGACTCTCTAAGGCTCCCAGAGATGTGGTTTAACAGAAGCAGACTGAATATTCCACAATCAGCCACAATTAATAGACTAAATGTTTTGAAAGACACACAGACAATTTATGAAAACTATAAGACATAGGCAGTCATCCGTTTTTGACTGCATCTCGAGAAGAGAAAAATAAAAAAAAATTTAGACATGTTATAAGTGGAATGAATTGTGGAAAGAGAGATAGAGGAAGACAGCGAGTGCATATTATTGAGTTCTTTGTCACAGCACACGAATTTATACATGCTGTTAAGTATCACAATATGTGGAAAAGCATGTGTCACACGTCGTTCTTGATGATAATATCACGAAGTTCTTACGATGATATGTTCATGATATTGTCGTGTGTTGGTCGTTGTCTAGGTAACTATACTCATGGTGTGTCAATGGAGATATCTAACTGTCTTGCAATATAACTCACCCCAGAAGTGCATATTCACCAGTCATTAAACATATATATTACATTATATGTTGGCGCACATAATCGTTTATTACAGAAATAAGACGGACAGACGGAACATGTTTATACATCCAGAAATAATGTAATCCATAGAATATAAATATCCTCCTCACAATTTAACCAGCACACATCAATGCCTTCTCAAGCCTGCTTCATATCAAATCCACAAGACATTCAGTCCAGCTACTATCCACGGCTGGATCTCCTACAATACAACCCACACATTGGGTCGGAGCCACTGCTCAACTATGCAACCCACTCTGGGTTTAGGCCCTCCCTCACTATAGAACCCACTCTGGTTCAGGCCTGTCTTCACAACCAGGAGAACAACACAACACCGTTCTCCGTGGACTACCGACTCCTTCGGTATCTCAAACTCAACTCCCCGAAGTCCCTTGACTTCACACACAAATACACTATCTCTCGCCCCATCCGCCCTAGGGGTTTTTCCTCTACCCTCACTATTTTATTTCTCAGGACTGGCTGTTTTTTCATAGCCAATTCAGTCACTTTACTGTCTCCCACTTTCATCTCCATTCTTTCTCATGCCCGGTCACTCAACTCAATGTCAATGACCCAGGCTTATGTCATCACCCCCCTCTTAAAAGAAAACTTCGTTTTCAAATATTGGGAGACTAACACTTATTAAATATGCGACCCAGACATATTGCCTGGGTAGCCCTAAGTATGGCTCCACCTCACTTCAGCTACCACCCTAAATAATACATCAAATGCTCATAGTACACTCCCATATTCCCCACACATAAATACAACCAACTTTCTATCTTTTGTACCAATGCATGAACTAATACAGCACATAATAATAATACATCATAGGAAAGCATTATACTTATGTACCCACAGGTCTCTTACTACTTCACGACCCCACAATACTATTTGTGTACCGACCCTATATCAGGTGGTTCTGTTCTTGCATTAACCCTCCTCTGATTCCTGTCGATGCTGTGTCTACCTTTCATGTACCCATGACTCATGGTACCTCTACAATTACAACATCTGTTTGCTATCCCTAGCCCTGGGTCAGTAATGTCGCGAACACTCTTTTGACCTGACTCAACTTTCCTATCTGCATATTGCACCATTACACTTGAGTCTCTGTTTAGTCTGAACTCTTTATTCAAACTTGGCCCATATACTTGGCACCTTGCTTTCTGCTGCAGACGCCTTATGCCTATGTGCCCTGCACATGCACTATCCTGAGCTGTTCTAGTATATCGGTCTCTATGTGCTAAAGGTACTGCTCCTTGCCCACGTGCAGTTCCGCCATCTGAAAAGTGGCGAGTGAGAACATTGTTCTTCCTCTCGAAACACCATCTACCTTTCTTTGACTGCCTGTGTTCTACTCTCCTACACCCTCGGGAACATTTGTTCAGAGTAGTATCTTGTCTCTGGGAGTCACTAGCACTATATTTGGGATCCATTCTCATGTGCTCAACTGTACTATCCTTGTCTTTAGTCCCTATGTTTACTTCAAGTGCCTCTTCTACCTCAGCTATACTCTTTAATTTAGGTTCTCTTGTGGTAACCACCTCATTACTGCTTACACTATATTTTTGGTCCCAATAAACTACGTCCTCTTCTGTACAATTTTTAACTCCTATAACATTTCCTATTATCAAATCAGCCACTGGTGAGTCCAAAACACACGCTGTCACTCTTCCAGTGATATATGGTGTTTTTACTGTTATTATGGCTACTGGGTAGAACTCTACTGTGCCGTTGAATGTTATGCATCTAATCTTTTTCCCTGTATAATCCGAGGGATGTATTAAACTTTTCCTCACTCCGATAGACGTACATCCGGAATCCCTAATTGTTAACGCTGGTCTATCATTGACGAATCCCTGACGCAGCTTCAGACTTCCTCCTTCATGCACTGCTGATCCTGCTTTCACTGTATGACCACATATTAGGACTGGCTGACTGTCTTTTTCAAAAAGAGGTTTGCACCCACTACAATCTTCATTGTTCAGCGTCTCAATTACTTGCGCTGCATTTGAGTGCTCTGTTTCTCTCATCCTACATTGATGGCTGAAATGCCCCTCCTTCCACATTTGAAACAAGTGATCTCCTTCCTTGCGTTACTTGTTGGCTCACTGGCTGGCTGCACGTCACACTCCGCTGCCTTGTGTCTCCAGCTCCCACAATTCCAACATCCGGCATAATTTGGACGTCTCTGGAAGTTCCCTCTTCTATATGGGTACCGTCCTACTCTACCAACATTGTTTCCTCGGAAACCATTATCTTGAAGTTCTTGCTGCTCACCTTTCTGTGCTGAATCCACACTTTTCGCCCTTGGTCTGATGACTGGATTCTGGTCCTGTTTAGTGTACGCTGCACAGACTATTTCCTCACTCATTAGCTTCCCAATAGAACTGTTAGGATGTGCAGTCATATAGTTTTGCCCTAACTGAGACATTGTGTCTATGTCCTTTGGCTTCCGTTCCTCAAAGAACGCCACTAAATTAGAATTGCATGCAGATACTACCTTGTCTCTTAACATTAGATCTACTAATTTATTAAAATATTTCCCTACTTCTGCGAGCTCCATCCATTTGTTAAATGTATTCTTTACAGTGTTAACAAAGTCTGCGAAATCTTGATTTGTCTCTGGCACTAACTGTCTAAACTTTGTTCTATATCCATGTTCAGTTAGTTGGAACTTTGTCAGCAAACGTTGACGTAAGATAGTGTAGTTGTTTCTTTCTTCTACAGGTAAATTGAACATGGTGTCTAGTGCCTTACCCGTAAGAAACTCGCCAAGTCGCATCGCATACCCCTTCTCTGGAATACCTAACGCTTTGGCTGATGCCTCGAACCTGGCCAAATAATTTTCAAGTTGGTCCCGGTCTGTAAAATATGGCAGTTTTAATCTCTGTGACGACTGCGACGGTCTTCTGCTTTCCTCACTTTGAACTTTCGAAGATAGTTCTAATTTTTTAAACTCAATTTCAGTTTGCATCTGACACTTAATCTTCTCTTTCTCAATTTCTATTTTCATTTGTGTCTCTTTCTCTTCATGTAGACGCTTGTTTTCTATTTCAGCTAACTTTACTTCCTGTAGACGCTTGTTTTCCATTTCAGCTAGTTTTACTTGTGTCTCTTCCTGTAGACGCTTGTTTTCTATTTCAGCTAACTTTACTTCCTGTAGACGTTTGTTTTCCATTTCAGCTAGTTTTACTTGTGTCTCTTCCTGTAGACGCTTTGCCTCGCGTTCATTATGCCTCTCCTCTCTTTCCGTCTGTTTTTGTTCTTTTGCTTCGGCATACTCCTGTAACTCTTTACCTTTCAGGCCTATTCGTTCACCTGCTTCAATATATTCCATTAAAGTAGGCATCTCCCGGGAAGGTTAACCCGGTCAACAAATGCCCGCAGAAGTCGGATGTGTCGGCCTAACGGCGCAAGAACGCAGCTCTGCTGTAAACAGGCACAACGCAATCACATCCGAAAAAAAAAACTCCGGATGAACGAAGAAGAAGAAGAAGTAGGCATCTTGTACTTGTGGACACGTTGCTGTCTGTAAGCCAATTATAAATGTAAAGACTCTGCTACTAGTCTTTGTGTGCCCTCCCTAAGTACACCACTACTCCCTGTGTACGTAAATTCGTAGTGCCAAAATATCACTCTGTACTCACCCAGTCACTTTATAAGCACTAGATAGTGAGGGAAAATATCCTCCCTCGCATATATCTATAACAAATAGTTGTATAACATTTCTGGAAATATTATTAAACGTACATATAAATACATATACAAACAAATGGATGATAACACTAAGTGTTTTCTATAAAAACGTTAGACTCACAAGCCAAGTACACGGAGACGGTGATCACAAAGATATAAACTACAGTAACAACCACAAGCTTGTGTAGGGACACCCACAGTGCGCGTAATATATAAATATAAACTGACAAAGACCACTAGACAGCAGACATGATGAAAGATCACAATAATAACATATATCCGACCACAACAAATATCATATGTAAATATAACGAAAAGAAGAAAGAAAGAAAACGAATATATACTTAAAATATACACAGATCTGACGATAGACACTTGGACACCATGTATAAAGTCGAGACGACCCAATGCTCAACCGCACAAAACAAACTGACTCGTCAGCTGCCTCTCAACAACATACAATGTGTACCTAGACAATTTCTCTTTGCTTTGTCTCCCGTACATCGCGAAACAATGCAAAAATATCCTACTTATTACGACCACTGGACCACATACAAATAATTACGTAACGCACAACAACAATACTTAGGACGATGAGAGCAAGAGAGAAAAAATAAATAAATCGCCGACAACAATGCAATGGTGAAATCTCATAAAAGTCCTTATTTTGTTCGTGTTAATAGTTATTCGCAATCCGCTGGAAATGTCTACGACACTAGATTTCAAAATGACTGATTGATTTGTTGAGTGGTTCCTGAATTCGCGTTGTGATCACAAGTTCCAACTGTCGACAAAAGTTGATGATGATAGTGATATCCAAACTGTTCTGTCTCGACACAGTCCGTAACGTTATTGTACTTTCTCTGGACGTGGTGACACCACAGTAATAATCCAAAGTGTTCTTTCGATATGTTGTTACTTTCGTTGCGGAGATGGCGCTTCGCTGTATCATTTATGTGATAGACTCACGTTTAAAGGCAAAGTTCAGCAAAAAAAAAAAAAATAATGCCACCAAATATCCAGCGCTTTAAATTTTTATATATAAATCCTTATTGGCAAAGAAATACAACCATGGTTGTGATGACGCCACGTTAAAATGTTTGCTCATAACAGAATAATGATGACAAAGGGCTTGAACAAAGACGAAACATCAAGTCTGGCTTTCTTTCAAAACAACCTTGTTTTGTTCATTCAGAATGAGTCATCTTGACCACAATAGGCCGTGGAAATTTTCTCAGTAACTTCTTACTGTTAAACAGCCTTGCCTCCCAAGATCAACCTAATTTCTCTTTATCACTTTCAGTGGAAAAAATCCTCCATAAAAACCAGTTTCCACACAACCTTGAAAGCCCCACCCGGCTGCTCTATTAACTCCGTGGAAAATCACACTTTCCACGGAAAATCACACTTTCCACTGCTGCCCTAGCACGGCTGTGGTAGGGGTTAACGTAACTCTCCCCCGTACCTGGACGCTGGTGTCTCCACCCGTCCTATTAACTGCGTCGACAAATCTTGGCCAGTCAACTTGCGACAACACAGTGCGCTTGCCTTCGCACACACACCAAAATATCCCACCACGCACAGGATGTTGCGACGAAATTGCTCACTGTCTTAAATCTTTGGTTCAATCCTGTCCTGTCAAACACACACACACTAGGACTGACCGCTCTTGTTGCAAACACCTCACTGTCCACGCGACATTTCCTCTGTGCTGCGTTAAATCTCTGACACCCCCTCTCGCTTCAGCGATATGGTTGGTATCCAATTCACCTGTAGTGAACTTGATGTGAACTGACTGTTCGCTTGTGATTTCTGCCGCGTATTTTCCCCGCGCGCTGACAGTTTTTCTTCGATGTGGCGTCTTACACACACAAAAGAGTTGCTGTTAATCTCTTGACGCAGTACTGTCTAAATTGATGGAACGAAGTCACAAATACTAACTCCTCTCTTTCAGCGAAGAGCCCACAGATATCTCCGAATGACAACAATGTCTATATTGTTCTTGACCGTATGTAGCCTTCCAGATAATCAATATATCCCCGTCGTTCTTGCTAGGAGAGACCCCAGATGTCACACGTCGTTCTTGATGATAATATCACGAAGTTCTTACGATGATATGTTCATGATATTGTCGTGTGATGGTCGTTGTATAGGTAACGATACTCATGGTGTGTCAATGGAGATATCTAACTGTCTTGCAATATAACTCACCCCAGAAGTGCATATTCACCAGTCATTAAACAAGATTCCGTTGGCGCACATAATCCTTTATTACAGAAATAAGACAGACAGACGGAACATGTTTATACATCCAGAAATAATGTAATCCATAGAATATAAATATCCTCCTCACAATTTAACCAGCACACATCAATGCCTTCTCAAGCCTGCTTCATATCAAATCCACAAGACATTCAGTCCAGCTACTATCCACGGCTGGATCTCCTACAATACAACCCACACATTGGGTCGGAGCCACTGCTCAACTATGCAACCCACTCTGGGTTTAGGCCCTCCCTCACTATAGAACTCACTCTGGTTCAGGCCTGTCTTCACAACCAGGAGAACAACACAACACCGTTCTCCGTGGATTACCGACTCCTTCGGTATCTCAAACTCAACTCCCCGAAGTCCCTTGACTTCACACACAAATACACTATCTCTCGCCCCATCCACCCTAGGGGTATTTCCTCTACCCTCACTATTTTATTTCTCAGAACTGGCTGTTTTTTCATAGCCAGGTCAGTCACTTTACTGTCTCCCACTTTCATCTCCATTCTTTCTCATGCCCGGTCACTCAACTCAATGTCAATGACCCAGGCTTATGTCATCACCCCCCTCTTAAAAGAAAACTTCGTTTTCAAATATTGGGAGACTAACACTTATTAAATATGCGACCCAGACATATTGCCTGGGTAGCCCTAAGTATGGCTCCACCTCACTTCAGCTACCACCCTAAATAATACATCAAATGCTCATAGTACACTCCCATATTCCCCACACATAAATACAACCAACTTTCTATCTTTTGTACCAATGCATGAACTAATACAGCACATAATAATAATACATCATAGGAAAGCATTATACTTATGTACCCACAGGTCTCTTACTACTTCACGACCCCACAATACTATTTGTGTACCGACCCTATATCAGGTGGTTCTGTTCTTGCATTAACCCTCCTCTGATTCCTGTCGATGCTGTGTCTACCTTTCATGTACCCATGACTCATGGTACCTCTACAATTACAACATCTGTTTGCTATCCCTAGCCCTGGGTCAGTAATGTCGCGAACACTCTTTTGACCTGACTCAACTTTCCTATCTGCATATTGCACCAGTTACACTTGAGTCTCTGTTTAGTCTGAACTCTTTATTCAATCTTGGCCCATATACCTGGCACCTTGCTTTCTGCTGCATACGCCTTATGCCTATGTGCCCTGCACATGCACTATCCTGAGCTGTTCTAGTATATCGGTCTCTATGTGCTAAAGGTACTGCTCCTTGCCCACGTGCAGTTCTGCTATCTGAAAACCTGCGAGTGAGAACATTGTTCTTCCTCTCGAAGCACCATCTACCTTTCTTTGACTGCCTATGTTCTACTCTCCTACACCCTTGGGAACATTTGTTCAGAGTAGTATCTTGTCTCTGGGAGTCACTAGCACTATATTTGGGATCCATTCTCATCTGCTCAGCTGTACTATCCTTGTCCTTTAGTCCCTATGTTTACTTCAAGTGCCTCTTCTACCTCAGCTATACTCTCTAATTTAGGTTCTCTTGTGGTAACCTACCTCATTACTGCTTACACTATATTTTTGGTCCCAATAAACTACTTCCTCTTCTGTACAATCTTTAACTCCTATAACATTTCCTATGATCAAATCAGCCACTGGTGAGTCCAAAACACACGCTGTCACTCTTCCAGTGATATATGGTGTTTTTACTGTTATTATGGCTACTGGGTAGAACTCTACTGTGCCGTTGAATGTTATGCATCTAATCTTTTTCCCTGTATAATCCGAGGGATGTATTAAACTTTTCCTCACTCCGATAGACGTACATCCGGAATCCCTAATTGTTAACGCTGGTCTACCATTGACGAATCCCTGATGCAGCTTCAGACTTCCTCCTTCATGCACTGCTGATCCTGCTTTCACTGTATGACCACATATTAGGACTGGCTGACTGTCTTTTTCAAAAAGAGGTTTGCACCCACTACAATCTTCATTGTTCAGCGTCTCAATTACTTGCGCTGCATTTGAGTGCTCTGTTTCTCTCATCCTACATTGATGGCTGAAATGCCCCTTCCTTCCACATTTGAAACAAGTGATCTCCTTCCTTGCGTTACTTGTTGGCTCACTGGCTGGCTGCACGTCACACTCCGCTGCCTTGTGTCTCCAGCTCCCACAATTCCAACATCCGGCATAATTTGGACGTCTCTGGAAGTTCCCTCTTCTATATGGGTACCGTCCTACTCTACCAACATTGTTTCCTCGGAAACCATTATCTTGAAGTTCTTGCTGCTCACCTTTCTGTGCTGAATCCACACTTTTCGCCCTTGGTCTGATGACTGGATTCTGGTCCTGTTTAGTGTACGCTGCACAGACTATTTCCTCACTCATTAGTTTCCCAATAGAACTGTTAGGATGTGCAGTCATATAGTTTTGCCCTAACTGAGACATTGTGTCTATGTCCTTTGGCTTCCGTTCCTCAAAGAACGCCACTAAATTAGAATTGCATGCAGATACTACCTTGTCTCTTAACATTAGATCTACTAATTTATTAAAATATTTCCCTACTTCTGCGAGCTCCATCCATTTGTTAAATGTATTCTTTACAGTGTTAACAAAGTCTGCGAAATCTTGATTTGTCTCTGGCACTAACTGTCTAAACTTTGTTCTATATCCATGTTCAGTTAGTTGGAACTTTGTCAGCAAACGTTGACGTAAGATAGTGTAGTTGTTTCTTTCTTCTACAGGTAAATTGAACATGGTGTCTAGTGCCTTACCCGTAAGAAACTCGCCAAGTCGCATCGCATACCCTTCTCTGGAATACCTAACGCTTTGGCTGATGCCTCGAACCTGGCCAAATAATTTTCAAGTTGGTCCCGGTCTGTAAAATATGGCAGTTTTAATCTCTGTGACGACTGCGACGGTCTTCTGCTTTCCTCACTTTGAACTTTCGAAGATAGTTCTAATTTTTTAAACTCAATTTCAGTTTGCATCTGACACTTAATCTTCTCTTTCTCAATTTCTATTTTCATTTGTGTCTCTTTCTCTTCGTGTAGACGCTTGTTTTCTATTTCAGCTAACTTTACTTCCTGTAGACGCTTGTTTTCCATTTCAGCTAGTTTTACTTGTGTCTCTTCCTGTAGACGCTTGTTTTCTATTTCAGCTAACTTTACTTCCTGTAGACGTTTGTTTTCCATTTCAGCTAGTTTTACTTGTGTCTCTTCCTGTAGACGGTTTGCCTCGCGTTCATTATGCCTCTCCTCTCTTTCCGTCTGTTTTTGTTCTTTTGCTTCGGCATACTCCTGTAACTCTTTACCTTTCAGGCCTATTCGTTCACCTGCTTCAATATATTCCATTAAAGTAGGCATCTCCCGGGAAGGTTAACCCGGTCAACAAATGCCCGCAGAAGTCGGATGTGTCGGCCTAACGGCGCAAGAACGCAGCTCTGCTGTAAACAGGCACAACGCAATCACATCCGAAAAAAAAAACTCCGGATGAACGAAGAAGAAGAAGAAGTAGGCATCTTGTACTTGTGGACACGTTGCTGTCTGTAAGCCAATTATAAATGTAAAGACTCTGCTACTAGTCTTTGTGTGCCCTCCCTAAGTACACCACTACTCCCTGTGTACGTAAATTCGTAGTGCCAAAATATCACTCTGTACTCACCCAGTCACTTTATAAGCACTAGATAGTGAGGGAAAATATCCTCCCTCGCATATATCTATAACAAATAGTTGTATAACATTTCTGGAAATATTATTAAACATACATATAAATACATATACAAACAAATGGATGATAACACTAAGTGTTTTCTATAAAAACGTTAGACTCACAAGCCAAGTACACGGAGACGGTGATCACAAAGATATAAACTACAGTAACAACCACAAGCTTGTGTAGGGACACCCACAGTGCGCGTAATATATAAATATAAACTGACAAAGACCACTAGACAGCAGACATGATGAAAGATCACAATAATAACATATATCCGACCACAACAAATATCATATGTAAATATAACGAAAAGAAGAAAGAAAGAAAACGAATATATACTTAAAATATACACAGATCTGACGATAGACACTTGGACACCATGTATAAAGTCGAGACGACCCAATGCTCAACCGCACAAAACAAACTGACTCGTCAGCTGCCTCTCAACAACATACAATGTGTACCTAGACAATTTCTCTTTGCTTTGTCTCCCGTACATCGCGAAACAATGCAAAAATATCCTACTTATTACGACCACTGGACCACATACAAATAATTACGTAACGCACAACAACAATACTTAGGACGATGAGAGCAAGAGAGAAAAAATAAATAAATCGCCGACAACAATGCAATGGTGAAATCTCATAAAAGTCCTTATTTTGTTCGTGTTAATAGTTATTCGCAATCCGCTGGAAATGTCTACGACACTAGATTTCAAAATGACTGATTGATTTGTTGAGTGGTTCCTGAATTCGCGTTGTGATCACAAGTTCCAACTGTCGACAAAAGTTGATGATGATAGTGATATCCAAACTGTTCTGTCTCGACACAGTCCGTAACGTTATTGTACTTTCTCTGGACGTGGTGACACCACAGTAATAATCCAAAGTGTTCTTTCGATATGTTGTTACTTTCGTTGCGGAGATGGCGCTTCGCTGTATCATTTATGTGATAGACTCACGTTTAAAGGCAAAGTTCAGCAACAAAAAAAAAAAATAATGCCACCAAATATCCAGCGCTTTAAATTTTTATATATAAATCCTTATTGGCAAAGAAATACAACCATGGTTGTGATGACGCCACGTTAAAATGTTTGCTCATAACAGAATAATGATGACAAAGGGCTTGAACAAAGACGAAACATCAAGTCTGGCTTTCTTTCAAAACAACCTTGTTTTGTTCATTCAGAATGAGTCATCTTGACCACAATAGGCCGTGGAAATTTTCTCAGTAACTTCTTACTGTTAAACAGCCTTGCCTCCCAAGATCAACCTAATTTCTCTTTATCACTTTCAGTGGAAAAAATCCTCCATAAAAACCAGTTTCCACACAACCTTGAAAGCCCCACCCGGCTGCTCTATTAACTCCGTGGAAAATCACACTTTCCACGGAAAATCACACTTTCCACTGCTGCCCTAGCACGGCTGTGGTAGGGGTTAACGTAACTCTCCCCCGTACCTGGACGCTGGTGTCTCCACCCGTCCTATTAACTGCGTCGACAAATCTTGGCCAGTCAACTTGCGACAACACAGTGCGCTTGCCTTCGCACACACACCAAAATATCCCACCACGCACAGGATGTTGCGACGAAATTGCTCACTGTCTTAAATCTTTGGTTCAATCCTGTCCTGTCAAACACACACACACTAGGACTGACCGCTCTTGTTGCAAACACCTCACTGTCCACGCGACATTTCCTCTGTGCTGCGTTAAATCTCTGACACCCCCTCTCGCTTCAGCGATATGGTTGGTATCCAATTCACCTGTAGTGAACTTGATGTGAACTGACTGTTCGCTTGTGATTTCTGCCGCGTATTTTCCCCGCGCGCTGACAGTTTTTCTTCGATGTGGCGTCTTACACACACAAAAGAGTTGCTGTTAATCTCTTGACGCAGTACTGTCTAAATTGATGGAACGAAGTCACAAATACTAACTCCTCTCTTTCAGCGAAGAGCCCACAGATATCTCCGAATGACAACAATGTCTATATTGTTCTTGACCGTATGTAGCCTTCCAGATAATCAATATATCCCCGTCGTTCTTGCTAGGAGAGACCCCAGATGTCACACGTCGTTCTTGATGATAATATCACGAAGTTCTTACGATGATATGTTCATGATATTGTCGTGTGATGGTCGTTGTATAGGTAACGATACTCATGGTGTGTCAATGGAGATATCTAACTGTCTTGCAATATAACTCACCCCAGAAGTGCATATTCACCAGTCATTAAACAAGATTCCGTTGGCGCACATAATCCTTTATTACAGAAATAAGACAGACAGACGGAACATGTTTATACATCCAGAAATAATGTAATCCATAGAATATAAATATCCTCCTCACAATTTAACCAGCACACATCAATGCCTTCTCAAGCCTGCTTCATATCAAATCCACAAGACATTCAGTCCAGCTACTATCCACGGCTGGATCTCCTACAATACAACCCACACATTGGGTCGGAGCCACTGCTCAACTATGCAACCCACTCTGGGTTTAGGCCCTCCCTCACTATAGAACTCACTCTGGTTCAGGCCTGTCTTCACAACCAGGAGAACAACACAACACCGTTCTCCGTGGACTTACCGACTCCTTCGGTATCTCAAACTCAACTCCCCGAAGTCCCTTGACTTCACACACAAATACACTATCTCTCGCCCCATCCACCCTAGGGGTATTTCCTCTACCCTCACTATTTTATTTCTCAGAACTGGCTGTTTTTTCATAGCCAGGTCAGTCACTTTACTGTCTCCCACTTTCATCTCCATTCTTTCTCATGCCCGGTCACTCAACTCAATGTCAATGACCCAGGCTTATGTCATCACCCCCCTCTTAAAAGAAAACTTCGTTTTCAAATATTGGGAGACTAACACTTATTAAATATGCGACCCAGACATATTGCCTGGGTAGCCCTAAGTATGGCTCCACCTCACTTCAGCTACCACCCTAAATAATACATCAAATGCTCATAGTACACTCCCATATTCCCCACACATAAATACAACCAACTTTCTATCTTTTGTACCAATGCATGAACTAATACAGCACATAATAATAATACATCATAGGAAAGCATTATACTTATGTACCCACAGGTCTCTTACTACTTCACGACCCCACAATACTATTTGTGTACCGACCCTATATCAGGTGGTTCTGTTCTTGCATTAACCCTCCTCTGATTCCTGTCGATGCTGTGTCTACCTTTCATGTACCCATGACTCATGGTACCTCTACAATTACAACATCTGTTTGCTATCCCTAGCCCTGGGTCAGTAATGTCGCGAACACTCTTTTGACCTGACTCAACTTTCCTATCTGCATATTGCACCATTACACTTGAGTCTCTGTTTAGTCTGAACTCTTTATTCAAACTTGGCCCATATACTTGGCACCTTGCTTTCTGCTGCAGACGCCTTATGCCTATGTGCCCTGCACATGCACTATCCTGAGCTGTTCTAGTATATCGGTCTCTATGTGCTAAAGGTACTGCTCCTTGCCCACGTGCAGTTCCGCCATCTGAAAAGTGGCGAGTGAGAACATTGTTCTTCCTCTCGAAACACCATCTACCTTTCTTTGACTGCCTGTGTTCTACTCTCCTACACCCTTGGGAACATTTGTTCAGAGTAGTATCTTGTCTCTGGGAGTCACTAGCACTATATTTGGGATCCATTCTCATGTGCTCAACTGTACTATCCTTGTCTTTAGTCCCTATGTTTACTTCAAGTGCCTCTTCTACCTCAGCTATACTCTCTAATTTAGGTTCTCTTGTGGTAACCACCTCATTACTGCTTACACTATATTTTTGGTCCCAATAAACTACGTCCTCTTCTGTACAATTTTTAACTCCTATAACATTTCCTATTATCAAATCAGCCACTGGTGAGTCCAAAACACACGCTGTCACTCTTCCAGTGATATATGGTGTTTTTACTGTTATTATGGCTACTGGGTAGAACTCTACTGTGCCGTTGAATGTTATGCATCTAATCTTTTTCCCTGTATAATCCGAGGGATGTATTAAACTTTTCCTCACTTTGATAGACGTACATCCGGAATCCCTAATTGTTAACGCTGGTCTATCATTGACGAATCCCTGACGCAGCTTCAGACTTCCTCCTTCATGCACTGCTGATCCTGCTTTCACTGTATGACCACATATTAGGACTGGCTGACTGTCTTTTTCAAAAGAGGTTTGCACCCACTACAATCTTCATTGTTCAGCGTCTCAATTACTTGCGCTGCATTTGAGTGCTCTGTTTCTCTCATCCTACATTGATGGCTGAAATGCCCCTCCTTCCACATTTGAAACAAGTGATCTCCTTCCTTGCGTTACTTGTTGGCTCACTGGCTGGCTGCACGTCACACTCCGCTGCCTTGTGTCTCCAGCTCCCACAATTCCAACATCCGGCATAATTTGGACGTCTCTGGAAGTTCCCTCTTCTATTTGGGTACCGTCCTACTCTACCAACATTGTTTCCTCGGAAACCATTATCTTGAAGTTCTTGCTGCTCACCTTTCTGTGCTGAATCCACACTTTTCGCCCTTGGTCTGATGACTGGATTCTGGTCCTGTTTAGTGTACGCTGCACAGACTATTTCCTCACTCATTAGCTTCCCAATAGAACTGTTAGGATGTGCAGTCATATAGTTTTGCCCTAACTGAGACATTGTGTCTATGTCCTTTGGCTTCCGTTCCTCAAAGAACGCCACTAAATTAGAATTGCATGCAGATACTACCTTGTCTCTTAACATTAGATCTACTAATTTATTAAAATATTTCCCTACTTCTGCGAGCTCCATCCATTTGTTAAATGTATTCTTTACAGTGTTAACAAAGTCTGCGAAATCTTGATTTGTCTCTGGCACTAACTGTCTAAACTTTGTTCTATATCCATGTTCAGTTAGTTGGAACTTTGTCAGCAAACGTTGACGTAAGATAGTGTAGTTGTTTCTTTCTTCTACAGGTAAATTGAACATGGTGTCTAGTGCCTTACCCGTAAGAAACTCGCCAAGTCGCATCGCATACCCCTTCTCTGGAATACCTAACGCTTTGGCTGATGCCTCGAACCTGGCCAAATAATTTTCAAGTTGGTCCCGGTCTGTAAAATATGGCAGTTTTAATCTCTGTGACGACTGCGACGGTCTTCTGCTTTCCTCACTTTGAACTTTCGAAGATAGTTCTAATTTTTTAAACTCAATTTCAGTTTGCATCTGACACTTAATCTTCTCTTTCTCAATTTCTATTTTCATTTGTGTCTCTTTCTCTTCGTGTAGACGCTTGTTTTCTATTTCAGCTAACTTTACTTCCTGTAGACGCTTGTTTTCCATTTCAGCTAGTTTTACTTGTGTCTCTTCCTGTAGACGCTTGTTTTCTATTTCAGCTAACTTTACTTCCTGTAGACGTTTGTTTTCCATTTCAGCTAGTTTTACTTGTGTCTCTTCCTGTAGACGCTTTGCCTCGCGTTCATTATGCCTCTCCTCTCTTTCCGTCTGTTTTTGTTCTTTTGCTTCGGCATACTCCTGTAACTCTTTACCTTTCAGGCCTATTCGTTCACCTGCTTCAATATATTCCATTAAAGTAGGCATCTTGTACTTGTGGACACGTTGCTGTCTGTAAGCCAATTATAAATGTAAAGACTCTGCTACTAGTCTTTGTGTGCCCTCCCTAAGTACACCACTACTCCCTGTGTACGTAAATTCGTAGTGCCAAAATATCACTCTGTACTCACCCAGTCACTTTATAAGCACTAGATAGTGAGGGAAAATATCCTCCCTCGCATATATCTATAACAAATAGTTGTATAACATTTCTGGAAATATTATTAAACATACATATAAATACATATACAAACAAATGGATGATAACACTAAGTGTTTTCTATAAAAACGTTAGACTCACAAGCCAAGTACACGGAGACGGTGATCACAAAGAAATAAACTACAGTAACAACCACAAGCTTGTGTAGGGACACCCACAGTGCGCGTAATATATAAATATAAACTGACAAAGACCACTAGACAGCAGACATGATGAAAGATCACAATAATAACATATATCCGACCATAACAAATATCATATGTAAATATAACGAAAAGAAGAAAGAAAGAAAACGAATATATACTTAAAATATACACAGATCTGACGATAGACACTTGGACACCATGTATAAAGTCGAGACGACCCAATGCTCAACCGCACAAAACAAACTGACTCGTCAGCTGCCTCTCAACAACATACAATGTGTACCTAGACAATTTCTCTTTGCTTTGTCTCCCGTATGTCGCGAAACAATGCAAAAATATCCTACTTATTACGACCACTGGACCACTTACAAATAATTACGTAACGCACAACAACAATACTTAGGACGATGAGAGCAAGAGAGAAAAAAAAAATCGCCGACAACAATGCAATGGTGAAATCTCATAAACGTCCTTATTTTGTTCGTGTTAATAGTTATTCGCAATCCGCTGGAAATGTCTACGACACTAGATTTCAAAATGACTGATTGATTTGTTGAGTGGTTCCTGAATTCGCGTTGTGATCACAAGTTCCAACTGTCGACAAAAGTTGATGATGATAGTGATATCCAAACTGTTCTGTCTCGACACAGTCCGTAACGTTATTGTACTTTCTCTGGACGTGGTGACACCACAGTAATAATCCAAAGTGTTCTTTCGATATGTTGTTACTTTCGTTGCGGAGATGGCGCTTCGCTGTATCATTTATGTGATAGACTCACGTTTAAAGGCAAAGTTCAGCAACAACAAAAAAAATAATGCCACCAAATATCCAGCGCTTTAAATTTTTATATATAAATCCTTATTGGCAAAGAAATACAACCATGGTTGTGATGACGCCACGTTAAAATGTTTGCTCATAACAGAATAATGATGACAAAGGGCTTGAACAAAGACGAAACATCAAGTCTGGCTTTCTTTCAAAACAACCTTGTTTTGTTCATTCAGAATGAGTCATCTTGACCACAATAGGCCGTGGAAATTTTCTCAGTAACTTCTTACTGTTAAACAGCCTTGCCTCCCAAGATCAACCTAATTTCTATTTATCACTTTCAGTGGAAAAAATCCTCCATAAAAACCAGTTTCCACACAACCTTGAAAGCCCCACCCGGCTGCTCTATTAACTCCGTGGAAAATCACACTTTCCACGGAAAATCACACTTTCCACTGCTGCCCTAGCACGGCTGTGGTAGGGGTTAACGTAACTCTCCCCCGTACCTGGACGCTGGTGTCTCCACCCGTCCTATTAACTGCGTCGACAAATCTTGGCCAGTCAACTTGCGACAACACAGTGCGCTTGCCTTCGCACACACACCAAAATATCCCACCACGCACAGGATGTTGCGACGAAATTGCTCACTGTCTTAAATCTTTGGTTCAATCCTGTCCTGTCAAACACACACACACTAGGACTGACCGCTCTTGTTGCAAACACCTCACTGTCCACGCGACATTTCCTCTGTGCTGCGTTAAATCTCTGACACCCCCTCTCGCTTCAGCGATATGGTTGGTATCCAATTCACCTGTAGTGAACTTGATGTGAACTGACTGTTCGCTTGTGATTTCTGCCGCGTATTTTCCCAGCGCGCTGACAGTTTTTCTTCGATGTGGCGTCTTACACACACAAAAGAGTTGCTGTTAATCTCTTGACGCAGTACTGTCTAAATTGATGGAACGAAGTCACAAATACTAACTCCTCTCTTTCAGCGAAGAGCCCACAGATATCTCCGAATGACAACAATGTCTATATTCTTGACCGTATGTAGCCTTCCAGATAATCAATATATCCCCGTCGTTCTTGCTAGGAGAGACCCCAGATGTCACACGTCGTTCTTGATGATAATATCACGAAGTTCTTACGATGATATGTTCATGATATTGTCGTGTGATGGTCGTTGTATAGGTAACGATACTCATGGTGTGTCAATGGAGATATCTAACTGTCTTGCAATATAACTCACCCCAGAAGTGCATATTCACCAGTCATTAAACAAGATTCCGCTGGCGCACATAATCCTTTATTACAGAAATAAGACAGACAGACGGAACATGTTTATACATCCAGAAATAATGTAATCCATAGAATATAAATATCCTCCTCACAATTTAACCAGCACACATCAATGCCTTCTCAAGCCTGCTTCATATCAAATCCACAAGACATTCAGTCCAGCTACTATCCACGGCTGGATCTCCTACAATACAACCCACACATTGGGTCGGAGCCACTGCTCAACTATGCAACCCACTCTGGGTTTAGGCCCTCCCTCACTATAGAACCCACTCTGGTTCAGGCCTGTCTTCACAACCAGGAGAACAACACAACACCGTTCTCCGTGGACTACCGACTCCTTCGGTATCTCAAACTCAACTCCCCGAAGTCCCTTGACTTCACACACAAATACACTATCTCTCGCCCCATCCACCCTAGGGGTTTTTCCTCTACCTTCACTATTTTATTTCTCAGGACTGGCTGTTTTTTCATAGCCAGGTCAGTCACTTTACTGTCTCCCACTTTCATCTCCATTCTTTCTCATGCCCGGTCACTAAACTCAATGTCAATGACCCAGGCTTATGTCAGCATGATTACCCACGCAAGTCGACAAGACACTTGATGATAATGTCCATAGCGAAGACACGCCTATATTCATATATTATGACCTCGGGTCTAATTGATTAACTCTCATTGGCTGTAGAGCTATTATCTGGAGCTGGTAAATTGAAGCCACACATCAAGGCTAGTAACTTTCATAAACTGTTTGCTTCGTTTCCCTCACTGGTTATACTTTTAAAATGCTTCATGTGTAAGTGGTGAATAATTCCACATATTTCGTTCATTTACCAAAAGTCATTGTTTCCTCCTGATCTCTGTACAACCCATGTTATCCGTTTCTAACTTTGACATTCAGTTCACCAATCAACATTTTAAATTATCCACATTTTTGATTACCAATGGTGTTTTGAAGCTCTGTAAAATTCCCCCTTAACCGATTTGTCCTTATAATTTCTTAGTGCCTAAAATTGAATCACATACATATTTACTTTCTTCTTATGCCGTTTTAAATGTTACGGTTTTTATTCTAGAACTCACGGCTCCCCCCTCTGTTGGGCCTTCTATGTCTCTTTAGATAGCATTTGGCTCCCTTCTTCACTGGAAATGACTCGTTCCTCTGTTTGATCTGAGAACATCACTGTTTCATTGATTGATTGATTGATTGATTGATTGATTGATGATTGATTGATTGATTGATTGATTGATTGATTCATTCATTCATTCATTCATTCAGTAGCATGTCCTTTGCAGAACCTCGCTCCCATAACAAACTTCTGGAAAACTTCTCGATCATAAGCAAGATGTCCCGCGTCCGATACACCTGTCTGTAGATCATCAGCCACATCCTGCACCCATCTTCTCTTCGGCCTTCCTCTTCCTCTTTTACCGGGCATATACCCCTACAGTATTAATTTTTTCCAAACTTTCATGACGTTTCATGCAACCAAAATATTTCAAGTTTCTTTGTTTTATCGTCTTTAGTAGCCAACTTTCTTCAATATTCAGATCTTGAAGTATGGATGCATTTGTTCTTTTCTGTATCAAAATATGTTTAGAACCCGTCTATAACATTTACATTTAAAGGCATTTATGCGCTGTTCAGCTTGTTTAGTAAGTGCGCAGGTCTCACAGGCGTATGTTGCAATGGGAAAGATGCATGCTCTTAAACATCTAATTTTTGCAGGTCTATCTGTCCCATGCCACAATTTATTCAGTTGTTTTAGTTTTTGAAGAGCAATAGATATTCTCTTTTAATAGCACTGTTTCACGTTTGGTTACACACTTTTTCCTGTTCCCTTCCATCGTCTTTCACACAATTTCCAGAATGCTATTTCACGTGCTTTACCTGTCGTGCTCTCTTTCCCTGCTCATACGTCATCACGTGCTCTACCTGTCGTGCTCTCTTTCCCTGCTCATACGTCATCATGTGCTCTACCTGTCGTGACCCTTTCCCTGCTCACACGTCATCACGTGCTTTACCTGTCGTGCTCTCTTCCCCTGCTCATACGTCATCACGTGCTCTACCTGTCGTGCTCTCTTTCCCTGCTCATACGTCATCACGTGCTCTACCTGTCGTGCCCCCTTCCCCTGCTCATACGTCATCACGTGCTCTACCTGTCGTGCTCTCTTCCCCTACTCATACGTCATCACGTGCTCTACCTGTCGTGCCCTCTTCCCCTGCTCATACGTCATCACGTGCTTTACCTGTCGTGCTCTCTTTCCCTGCTCATACGTCATCACGTGCTCTACCTGTCGTGCGCCCTTTCCCTGCTCATACGTCATCACGTGCTCTACCTGTCGTGCTCTCTTTCCCTGCTCATACGTCATCACGTGCTCTACCTGTCGTGCGCCCTTTCCCTGCTCATACGTCATCACGTGCTCTACCTGTCGTGCTCTCTTTCCCTGCTCATACGTCATCATGTGCTCTACCAGTCGTGCTCTCTTTCCCTGCTCATACGTCACCACGTGCTCTACCTGTCGTGCCGCCTTCCCCTGCTCATACGTCATCACATGCTCTACCTGTCGTGCCCCCTTCCCCTGCTCATACGTCATCACGTGCTCTACCTGTCGAGCTCTCTTTCCCTGCTCATACGTCATCACGTGCTCTACCTGTCGTGCTCTCTTTCCCTGCTCATACGTCATCACGTGCTTTACCTGTCGTGCTCTCTTTCCCTGCTCATACGTCATCACGTGCTCTACCTGTCGTGCGCCCTTTCCCTGCTCATACGTCATCACGTGCTCTACCTGTCGTGCTCTCTTTCCCTGCTCATACGTCATCATGTGCTCTACCTGTCGTGCTCTCTTTCCCTGCTCATACGTCACCACGTGCTCTACCTGTCGTGCCGCCTTCCCCTGCTCATACGTCATCACGTGCTCTACCTGTCATGCCCCCTTCCCCTGCTCATACGTCATCACGTGCTCTACCTGTCGTGCTCTCTTTCCCTGCTCATACGTCATCACGTGCTCTACCTGTCGTGCTCTCTTTCCCTGCTCATACGTCATAACGTGCTCTACCTGTCGTGCTCTCTTTCCCTGCTCATACGTCATCACGTGCTCTACCTGTCGTGCGCCCTTCCCCTGCTCATACGTCATCACGTGCTCTACCTGTCGTGCTCTCTTCCCCTGCTCATACGTCATCATGTGCTCTACCTGTCGTGCGCCCTTTCTCTGCTCATACGTCATCACGTGCTCTACCTGTCGTGTCCCCTTCCCCTGCTCATACGTCATCACGTGCTCTACCTGTCGTGCTCTCTTCCCCTGCTCATACGTCATCACGTGCTCTACCTGTCGTGCTCTCTTCCCCTGCTCATACGTCATCACGTGCTCTACCTGTCGTGCCCCCTTCCCCTGCTCATACGTCATCACGTGCTCTACCTGTCGTGCCCCCTTCCCCTGCTCATACGTCATCACGTGCTCTACCTGTCGTGCCCCCTTCCCCTGCTCATACGTCATCACGTGCTCTACCTGTCGTGCCCCCTTCCCCTGCTCATACGTCATCACGTGCTCTACCTGTCGTGCTCTCTTCCCCTGCTCATACGTCATCACGTGCTCTACCTGTCGTGCCCCCTTCCCCTGCTCATACGTCACCACGTGCTCTACCTGTCGTGCCGCCTTCCCCTGCTCATACGTCATCACGTGCTCTACCTGTCGTGCCCCCTTCCTCTGCTCATACGTCATCACGTGCTCTACCTGTCGAGCTCTCTTTCCCTGCTCATACGTCATCACGTGCTCTACCTGTCGTGCTCTCTTTCCCTGCTCATACGTCATCACGTGCTTACCTGTCGTGCTCTCTTTCCCTGCTCATACGTCATCACGTGCTCTACCTGTCGTGCGCCCTTCCCTGCTCATACGTCATCACGTGCTCTACCTGTCGTGCCCCCTTCCCCTGCTCATACGTCATCACGTGCTCTACCTGTCGTGCCCCCTTCCCCTGCTCATACGTCATCACGTGCTCTACCTGTCGTGCCCCTTCCCCTGCTCATACGTCATCACGTGCTCTACCTGTCGTGCCCCCTTCCCCTGCTCATACGTCATCACGTGCTCTACCTGTCGTGCCCCCTTCCCCTGCTCATACGTCATCACGTGCTCTACCTGTCGAGCTCTCTTTCCCTGCTCATACGTCATCACGTGCTCTACCTGTCGTGCTCTCTTTCCCTGCTCATACGTCATCACGTGCTTTACCTGTCGTGCTCTCTTTCCCTGCTCATACGTCATCACGTGCTCTACCTGTCGTGCGCCCTTTCCCTGCTCATACGTCATCACGTGCTCTACCTGTCGTGCTCTCTTTCCCTGCTCATACGTCATCACGTGCTCTACCTGTCGTGCTCTCTTTCCCTGCTCATACGTCACCACGTGCTCTACCTGTCATGCTGCCTTCCCCTGCTCATACGTCATCACGTGCTCTACCTGTCGTGCCCCCTTCCCCTGCTCATACGTCATCACGTGCTCTACCTGTCGTGCTCTCTTTCCCTGCTCATACGTCATCACGTGCTCTACCTGTCGTGCTCTCTTTCCCTGCTCATACGTCATCACGTGCTCTACCTGTCGTGCGCCCTTTCCCTGTTCATACGTCATCACGTGCTCTACCTGTCGTGCTCTCTTTCCCTGCTCATACGTCATCACGTGCTCTACCTGTCGTGCTCTCTTTCCCTGCTCATACGTCATAATATGCTCTACCTGTCATGCTCTCTTTCCCTGCTCATACGTCATAACGTGCTCTACCTGTCGTGCTCTCTTCCCCTGCTCATACGTCATCACGTGCTCTACCTGTCGTGCCCCCTTCCCCTGCTCATACGTCATCACGTGCTCTACCTGTCGTGCCCCCTTCCCCTGCTCATACGCCATCACGTGCTCTACCTGTCGTGCGCCCTTCCCCTGCTCATACGTCATCACGTGCTCTACCTGTCGTGCTCTCTTCCCCTGCTCATACATCATCACGTGCTCTACCTGTCATGCTCTCTTCCCCTGCTCATACGTCATCACGTGCTCTACCTGTCGTGCCCCCTTCCCCTGCTCATACGTCATCACGTGCTCTACCTGTCGTGCTCTCTTCCCCTGCTCATACGTCATCACGTGCTCTACCTGTCGTGCTCTCTTCCCCTGCTCATACGTCATCACGTGCTCTACCTGTCGTGCCCCCTTCCCCTGCTCATACGTCATCACGTGCTCTACCTGTCGTGTTCTCTTTCCCTGCTCATACGTCATCACGTGCTCTACCTGTCGTGTTTCTCTTTCCCTACTCATACGTCATCACGTGCTCTACCTGCCGAGCGCCTTTCCCCTGCTCATACGTTATAACGTAGCAGGTCCTTCGCAGAACGTCGCTCTCATCACGGCGCGTCGCAAAGCCTTTCGATCTCTTGCCATCTCTCTATCTATAGCTATGTAAACCTCGCAACAAACTGTATCACTGGTACAAATACTATAATAATTGTAGCTTGTGTGTGTCATGAGAGATGTGGAGTTATACGAGTATATTATGCTGTGTGGTGGCTTGCTTCCTTCCTCGCGAGCAATCTCTTGCAGATAAATCGTAAGAGTATATAATGCCAGACGGAATCTGTGGCATAGGAGTATTGAACACAGTTTCAAAAACCGATATACGGGTTCGAAACCAGCCGCGGGATATTCTGGAGCATATCGCTTTGCGTTCATTTTCACAATGGTATTAACGCTGGTCGCCCAGAAAACAATGGTAAGTTACTGAATGTAAAATTGCCCGGACTATTATATCTCATCTCATATTGTTCCCCTTGTATCTTGCCGTGTCCATGTGAAGCACAAACATCGGGAGAGTGCCCGTGCTTCATATATCGAGATTCCCATGGACTCTGTTATTCCCCCTGCCCATCGTTTACAGGATCTTCCTCTTCTTCTGGTTCCACTAGGTCTGTACATCATTGCTTGTTGTAGTTTACTTTTAGTAGTTCTTTAACATTTCCTGGTCTGTTTCCATTTGGGTTAGTCCGATTATGCTTCTTTCTTTTGCTTTGAGCAGTAAAATAAATCCCCTGCCGGCTGGCTAGGCCAGTCGCAGGTTTAGGACGGAACAATCTGACCAAGGCGAGTCTGTACTCCCCTGGCGAGCCAGAGCCCTGCAGGCCAATGACCTCGTTTATGGTTTCCCATTCTACACGACGGCGTGGCGGGGTTGACTTGTGTAGTCTGCGGGCCTTTGGCAGACTATTAAGTTTCGCTTTTCACCCCTCCTGAGAGAGACTTTGTTTTGTTCGCATATCCTTTTACAGGACATTGCTGTCAACATCAGCATCTTTCAGCTGATTGTTGATTTCTTGGCAAGATTACGCTCAGTAGTTTGCCATTGCTTTCTGAGCGACCGACTCACATACCCCTAAGTTACCGACGCGGAGAGAACTGCTACCGATTCTCGCGCACGTCACGTTACTCACGAGAGTATACGGGATTACGGAGAAAGTTGTGTAACTCCTAGACCAGGGAGACCGGCTGAGAGAGACTAGTTGATCTTAACCCTACTGGCTACAGGACCAGGCGCAGTCCATACCTTGTGGAGGTATACCTTACAAACAGACAATAAGTGATCGGGTTGATTGCGACGTCATGCAAACGGCATGACATTTTATATTTTGTCAAATTGGGTCCCGGCCACAGCGAGGATATAACACACAGTGCAGTGTATAATATATACAATAATAAGGATAGTAATTTACCCTCTGTTGGAGACTTGAACAGGGGTCACCTTGTTCGTAGGCTTGTGCTCTGTTCTCTGTGCCACCACGGCTGTCATGATATGAATGGACAGGGAACTCGGGTGATCAGTGAAGCAGATGAGGTCAAGTCCGGGCATTGATGAGATTTTACAGAAGACTAGAAGCTGACGTGGACAGATGAGTGTAGACAGTAAGAAAAGGAAGACATGTTCAGTAGTGTAGTGGTTATTACGCTTGCCTCGCACGCGAAAGGTCCTGAGTTAATCCCCAACTGAACCATCCTTTTAGATCTGCATGACAGAGAGGCTTACCAGATTTAGTGCCGAAGGAAAAAGTAAGCTTGGACCAAACAAAAATGAAAGACGGAAAATGGGAAGTAGAGGTGTGTCGTAGTTATGGCTTACCAGTTGTTAATATGGTAGCAGACATGTTGTATTATAACGCAATGACAACATTTCGGTGATATATAAACTCATGGCAGATACGGGAAGTCAGTTTAGCTGATTAATCATCCCATGGCACTTAACCAGTTAAGGCGCTTGGACTTGTTCTTCTGGCCGCGGAATTGTGGGTTCGTTCCACACACCGATCAGTTGGACGTCATTCCACACACCGGTCAGCTGGACGTCATTCCACACACCAGTCAGTTGGACGTCATTCCACACACCGGTCAGTTGGACGTCACACCACACACCGGTCAGTTGGACGTCATTCAACACACCGGTCAATTGGCCGGCATTCCACACACCGGTCAGTTGGACGTCATTCCACACTCCAGTCAGTTGGACGTCATTCCACACACCGGTCAGTTGGACGTCATTCCACACACCGGTCAGTTGGACGTCATTCCACACTCGGGTCAGTTGGACATCTTTCCACACAAAGGTCTGTTGGACGTCATTTTACACACCGGTCTGTTGGACATCATTCCACACACCGGTCAGTTGGACGTCATTCCACACATCGGTCAGTTGGACATCATTCCACACACCGGTCAGTTGGACGTCATTCCACACACCGGTCAATTGGACGTCAATCTACACACCGGTCAGTTGGACGTCATTCCACACACCGGTCAGTTGGACGTCAATCTACACACCGGTCAGTTGGACGTCATTCCACACACCAGTCAGTTGGACGTCATTCCACACACCAGTAAGTTGGACGTCATCCCACACACCGGTCAGTTGGACGTCAATCCACACACCGGTCAGTTGGACGTCAGCGTTGACTTCTCGTCCTTGACTTGGGGACGTCAATTGCAAGCACTTGAGAAGTTGAAGTAGGTTAGCCTGATGGAGAGAGACACTGGAAATAGGGAAAGCTAACCCTCACGCAAAGTTAGTCCAGTGCACTTACTAGTACTAGCAACTGCTAGTAGTAGTAGCAGCAGCAGCAGGTTCTGTGTGGATAACGCTGGAGTTCAAACCTAGTGAACGAGTATGCGCATGTCCAGGTTCCAAGTCGTCACCTCGAGGTGAGGTGCTTGGTTTCCCCCGAAGGAACGGGCGTTCTTTTACGCGTGGTATGATAGACACCGTAAGGTTTTTAATTTAGTTTTTTTTTTCCATTTGTCTTTCGTGGGTGTCCTTTAGTTGAACAGTTTGGGGTATGTTACTGACCCATTGGTTCTAGAGGAGGATGTTTCACTTGAGGTGTTACAGTCTCCACCTCGGCCTCGCAAGGTACCGGCTCCGGTCTCAGCGTAGGGCTGGGGATTTTACTGAAACCGTATATTTAATGATATCAAACCCCGATTTCGTGAGCTCCGAAACTTGATCTTCCGCGGTTAAGGGCGAAAAAAAAAAAAACAAGGAGATCCTGTGTACACATTGTGTACCTGAAAATAATCAATTGGCAATTGGATATCGTAAAGAGTAGGCTGTAAAACAACAATCCTGGCAAAATTCTTAGGAAAGAAGACATACTCACGGGTAGATAGAGCAGAACCTGTTACCATTGATGGAGTCTGTGTAGAGCAGTGGTTCTCAACCTTTTTTTGGCCCATGCACCGCTTCATCATATTTTCAGAACGTCATCCACCCCCCGTTTCGTATTTCATCCCTATAAATCTCTCTCTCTCTCCCCCCCCCCCCCCCCACACACACACACACAGTATACGTAAAACTGGAAGCTACATTTAATAACACATACTAGAACAAGTCCAAACATCTACATAACACGTGATTTGCGGATCTACTTACGTTATAAACTGAATTTCAGAAGGGCGAGAAATACAGTATCGTAAAATATGGAGGGAAAAAGATTATCAAGTAATCGGTTCTTGTATTGACGCGATCTTGAAATAATCTTTAATTTCCCCCCCCCCCCCCCCCGAAACCCTAAAATTCCCCCTTGGGGTGGGTGTGAGTGGGGGGAATTCCGCACCGGTTGAGAACCACTTGTCTAGAGGAACCAAACCTGACACAAATGCACGCCTAAGTTGGACACAAGTTATGTTTGGGTTATAGATCTAGGCGGGACCAGACGTGTTAGTAGTAGTACTAAGTAGTAGTAGTAGTAGTAGTAGTAGTAGTAGTAGTAGTAGTAGTAGTAGTAGTGGTAGTAGTAGTAGTAGTAGTAGTAGTAGTAGTAGTAGTAGTAGTAGTGGTGGTGGTGGTAGTAGTGGTAGTGGTAGTAGTAGTAGTAGTAGTAGTAGTAGTAGTAGTAGTAGTAGTAGTAGTAGTAGTAGTGGTGGAGGTGGTGGTGGTGGTAGTAGTAGTAGTAGTAGTAGTAGTAGTAGTAGTAGTAGTAATAATGGTGGTGATGGTGGTGGTAGTAATAGTAGTAGTAGTAGTAGTAGTAGAAGTGGTAGTAGTAGTAGTAGTGGTAGTAGTAGTAGTGGTAGTGGTAGTAGTGGTAGTGGTAGTAGTAGTATTGGTAGTGGTATTAGTATAGTAGTAGTAGTAGTAGTAGTAGTAGTAGTAGTAGTAGTAGTGGTATTGGTAGTAGTAATAGTAGTAGTAGTAGTAGTAGTAGTAGTAGTAGTAGTAGTAGTAGTAGTAGTAGTAGTCGAAGAAGAAGAAGAAGAAGACGAAGAAGAAGAAGAAGAACAAGAACAAGAACAAGAACAAGATACAAATGCAGACGGAACACATATGTTGGCATACGAATATTTGTATATATATATATATATATATATATATATATATATATATATATATATATATATATATATATATATATATATATATATATATATATAGTGTTTGTCAATATGTTGGAATGTTTTTCTCATTAAATACGGACCTACTAGTTTTTCTGGGACCCACGGAGCAAAAGATTCATTGCGACTGAAGAAGGCTTTCACACATGGACACACATAAGGAGAAGAAAATTGGAGATAGCGACCTAATAGAGGAAAGCTTCCACACATGAACATATACCTGGAGAATAGAATTAGAGATAGCTACCTAACAGAGGAAAGCTTTCACACATGGACATATACAAGGAGAAGAGAATTAGAGATAGCCACATGTCAGGGTCTTAAACTTGGCTCGCTAACCTAACACATGTGAGACAGTACAAGTACAACGTGATTTGACGTAAGACTCAACGACACACCGTTCAATGGATTTATTCACACATTAAATACAGAACGATGATCACAACAATATATACGTAATACTTCAATGCACTTACATCTACCATACAGCTCACAAGTCTAACATTCAAGATGTTCAGACACTCGACTTTCAGCACAGAAACCACACAACGCCTTTCTCTCTATCTTGCGTCCGTCCAAGTCCGTGTCCCAGAGCTGTCTGCCGCTAGTTCGCCACTTGCCTCCCACCTCAGGTGGCTTCACGAGGCGTGCGTGCGTTTAGCGTCGTCCTGGCCTGACCGCTGGTCGCTCGTCAGCCAGCAGTCTTGCAGGCCGGTAACTACTACTCGCCTGGCGGCGTAACGAAGTTCCTGCATCCCTACTGGGAGCTAAGTCGCCTGGCGGGCGTAACGATGTCGCTGCATCACTGTACCCTTTCTGGACTCTGACACGCTCCCCCGGCAAATTCATGAAAGATGTCATCTTTCATGTATAATATATGTACATACTGGGTTAATATTCTAACCTTGTCAGAGTCTACCCTTCTGTTGTTATATACATTAGTATCAAAATACAAATAAATACACATATGCCATAGAAATATATAAGAAATGGAAGTTGCATTCAACGACATGTGGTGTTCAACCTTTAACACATGTCAGGTTTCATCCTCTCGATGGCTGATTACCTCAATTGCATTAATGACCCAGTCAGATCGGTAGTACCAGCTTCACGCATCTACCTCGCAGCATTCAGAAAAAAAAACGTAATAATATGGTTCTTGAAACAAAAACCATCTAGCTAGACTGAAATGCGGCTGTATATAAGTCGCATAAAACGCTCAAACCCTGACCTTATTTGGCCAGTAGCTCTTGTGTTGGTCTGCAATGTCGGCAACCCTCTGCCATGCCCAGTAGATGGCTACCTGTTGTGTCAATAATCTGGCAACACTTGGCTATTTATACACAACACATTAGAATATACATTTCAAATTATGGCCCTTTGTGTAATTGATGTAATAACAAATAAAAGAAAGGGGAATAATTTCAACATTAATGAAATACAATAATTTACAATAATTATCTATTTCTTAGCGTCATTGCTTGACGTTTCTTCATATTAACGAGAAAAAGTCGGTAATGTGAATACATTAATCAAGATATGATTCTAAGATTACACTACATAAATATATAAACACACAATTCGTGTATTTAACTTTGTTGATTCCTAAAGATTTTAGAATCGTCATAGCTTTTTAAACTTTTATTTGTCGTCTGTTAATTTTGCTCTAAATTTCTAACTAATCCGGAAGTACACACGAACACTAAAATCAGCTGATGTTTAAGCTTGCAGAACACACTTGTTCCGGTTTGATGTAGTTACGGAAAGTACCATGTTCTCACAGTTCATGTGTTGGATGTTTCACTACAAAACCTTCTGGATTACGATTGACTGTTCATGTGTTGGATGTTTCACTACCGAACATTATGGATTTCGGTTCACTGCAATGGTGTAGCTGTCAATGTTTAGTTTACACGTTCACACACGTCTTTAAAATATCCCTGGAATGTTCCACACGCAGATGTCACTGTCAAATTGGATAGTTCGCTTACGGTAAGTTTTTGAGCGAATGTGACACTGTTCTTGTTCTTGGTATATACAATTAATAAAGTTCGCTTTCTACCACACACTACACAGTTATACACGACAATCACTACATGAATTAGTAAAATAAGAACACTATATATAATGGGAGTAACCCCTATCACAATATTGTAGACATTGCACAGCTTTTTGTGAATAGAAAAAATATATTCACTGATAAATGGCTGTGTCGGTCTGAGTGTATTTGTACACACTGCACTCAGACATTGGTGCTTACTGGGTCGGTTGGACAACGGGACAAAAGATCGGCAATTGAATTGGATCTGCCTGGGATATGTCGAACCTCAAAGCTATAATCTTGAAGTTTCAAAGACCAGCGCGCTACCATATGGTTTGACGGTACACCTGAATTTATAAAACGCAACGGGCTGCTGTCAGATTCCACGATGAAATGCCGTCCTAGAAGAAATCTGGACAATTTGGTTATACCCACCACTAAAGCTAGGGCTTCCAATTGAGGGATAGACCACGCCCGTTCTCTGGGCTTTAGTTTCCTGGATACGAAGTACACTGGATGGAGGATGTTATTGTACTCTTGCAACAAGACTGCTCCAATCGCCACGGAGCTAGCATCTGTACGCAATCTGAAAGGTAAATGGAGGTTGGGCAATTTCAGGATGAGCTTATTTGAACTGTTATCAGAAAAACATGCTATTACTTTATGGAATGCAATTTTTAGGCATTCATTGTGTACAATTTTATCTGGTTTATCTTTTGTTAGTAAATTAGTAAACACTTCGGTCAGTTCGGAAAAATCAGGAATGAACTGCCGGTAATAGTTTATCAGTCCCAACAAACTTCTGACTTGTTTTTTTTGTAGTCGGAAGTGAGAGTTTTAGTATCTTGGACACAATGTTATCGTCTGTCATGACAAAGCCGTTGGATATTTTGTACCCCAAGAAAGATATTTCCTGGTAGGCTATGTCTACCTTCGCAGGCTTTACTGTCAGTCCGTGCTGTCTAATACGTTCAAATGTCTGTTCTAACGTCTTAATGTGCTCTGTCATCGTCTCTGTGTGAACACAGATGTCGTCGATATAGCAAATTATGTTAGGAATGTCTACAAGAAGAAGTCGTGTCATACGTACGAAGGTGGCTGGGGCATTGACTAGCCCAAATGGAAGTTTGCACCATTCGTACAGTCCCCACGGTGTGGCAAATGCTGTCAGATGTCTGCTCTGTTCGTCTACTTCTATCTGATAATATCCTTTAGTCATATCTATCTTCGTGAAGAACCTAGCGTCTGTCAGTTCTGTCAGAAGATCGTCAGCGTTTGCCATTGGCTCCAAATCTAGAACAGTTATTTTATTTAGCTTTCGATAGTCGATACACAGTCTTATTGTATTGTCCTTTTTGCGTATTATCACCATTGGAGATGAGAAGTCTGATTGGGATCGTCTTATGATGTTGTTTTTCTCTAAGTTGATGATCTCCTGATGTAAATGTTCTTTGTAATGTAATGGAATGGTGTATGGTCTGCATCTTATGGGTGTGTTTGATGTGAGTGTGATATGATGCTGTACTAATTCTGTTTGTCCTGGGTTGTTGGAAAAGATGGTGTTGTACTGTTGTATAAGCTGTTTGCAACTGTTTGTCTCTGCTTGAGTTAACTTTGGGTTGATTTTGATCTCCTTCAAGCAGTTTGTCGTGTCTAATGCAGGTGTTGGAATCTCGTCACTAGCATCGTCATCTTCGTGATCTATTATCACTGTACAAGCTGTCGTATCGTCTTGTTCGTTGTCTCTGTTGTGGTATGGTCTTAGCATATTTATGTGAAATATTTTGTGTTTGTCTTTTATTTGGATTTCGTAGTCTACAGGTGAAATCTGTCTCGTCACTTTAAAAGGTCCCTGCCAAGAATCAGTCAATAAGTGTCTGTCACTAGGTAGTAGAAGAAGAACGTCCTGTCCAGGTGTCAACGTTATTGTCCTGTTACCTTTGTCAGCATACTGTCTATAAGTAGCACCAGATAATTTTAGTGCATTCTTTGCAATAACACAAGATTTGATGATTCTTTCACGCAATGATGTAACATATACGTATGATGATATGGGTTTAAGTACTGGAGTAGAGTCAGTTAACATTTGGTGATAAATGGTCAATGGGCCACGTGGTTTGGCACCATAGATAAGTTCAAAAGGAGAGAAACCGGTACTAGAATGTGGTACCTCGCGATAAGCAAAAAGAATAGCTGGTAGATATACATCCCAGTTATTGGGGTGCTCTTGCGTTACTTTTGCAAGCATGTGCTTTAGATCCCCGTTAAATTTTTCTATTACTCCACTACTGTGAGGATGGTACGGGGAATTGAAACATTGCTTCACTCCCAACATTTTGGTGAAAGCTTGGGTAGATGCGGCAATAAACTGAGTGCCCCTATCAGATTGGATAGTATCTGGAAAACCTATCCGAGAAAAAATATGGAAGAACACTTCCATTATATCATTGGCAGTTAATGTTCTTTAGCGGAATAGCTTCTGGCCAGCGACTACATTGATCAATGACAGTTAGAATATATTTATTCCCTCTAGTTGTTGTATGATTAAGAGGGCCCACTATGTCGACAGATAGTTTTTCAAAAGGTCGACTGGCTAAGTCAGTAACTTGCAACTTTGCCTGTGGGTGTTTACCTTTTTTTACCAGTTTCTGGCAGGTGTCACAACTTCTGCAATATTCTTTAATGTCATTGCAAAATTTTGGCCAATGAAACTGTGTCAGTAACCTTGATCTGGTCTTAACGTATGCCATATGCCCTGCAAGAGGTATATCGTGGGCAAGATGTAAGGCTTGCTTGCGATAATTAGTTGGCAAAACAGTTTGCTCTGTTGTATTGTCACCTCTGGTGTAATACCTGGTGAGTATATCATTTTTCACAGCAAAATGCCATTTTGCATTCTTGGTTACCTTTGGCTTTTGGCCGATCAGGTTAAAGTATTTTGACAATGAAGGATCAGCTTTTTGAGCTGTTACAAACGTTTCCTTCATAGTGTTAGTAGGTAGTGATACTGGGCTAAGCATTTGTATAGCCTCAGTTTGATTACTTTCATCTTGCACTCTAGCAGTAGATCTAGTTACTGCGTTCACACATTCAATGATATCAGATGGTGATGGAACAATGTTATCAATGATGTCATGAGATGTTAGTGCTACATTAGCTACCATACATTCAATAGGTGGTGTGACATTTTCAATGATGACATTGGATGGTGATGTTATGGTATCATCAATACACATAGATGTTATGTCATGAGGTTTATCATTCACCTCTGGTAAATTTCCAATAATTACATCACACACTGGGTTTGTTAATGCAGCGCACTTTACTTTCCCAGTGAGGAAAGGTGTTTCAATATATGCCCATGCTAATGGGTATTTCTCAATATTGCCTGAGAATGTTCTGCATGTTACGTGCCTGCCTGTATAGTCTGTAGGCATTATGAACGTTCTCTTCAGACCAATGAGTGAACTGCCCGTAGTCACGAAGGACCGTAGCAGACTTGCCATTCACATATCCGTGATGGACGATTATCTTGCCTTTTGAATCTACTACCAAATTAGCTTCTTCATTGGCAATAGGGATGGCGTGACCGCATGTTAAAATACCATCTTCATAAAAGGTGTTACAAACAGAGCATTTATTTGCGCTAAACATGTCAAAAGCCTGTGCTGAGTTCACAGGATGTTTCTCTGGCTGTTCTTCATCAGACGACGAACTATCAAACAAGGCGGCATTTGCTTTGTTGGTCATTTGCCTGCCTTTACAATCTTTCCGATGGTGTCCGTACGCCTTACAGAGGAAACATTTACGCAAACTTCTGAAGGATTTACGCTCCTTATCTTGTCTGTTTACCATGTTTAATAGGTAAGTATGGTATCCTGGGTGCTTATCGCACATTTCATTCTGATGATGTGAAAATTTACAATAAGTACAGTGATTAAACTTCTCAGAGGTAGGCCTATGAGGTTTCTGCCTACTGTAGGGTTTGTCATAGTTAGCCGCTGCTACAAAATTAATGTCAGTAGCTTCAGTGGCAAAACAATGTTTGTTGGCTGTGTAATACGCCGAACCACGTCTCTCAATCTCATCTACACTAGTGCATTCATTCTCTTGCAAAAATTTAGAAAATGCTGATGGAATGGATGAAATGATTTTATCTCTAATGATCAGATCTTCTAGTCTCTGATAATTTTTGTCAATTTTAGCTGCTGAAGTCCATTTGGTAAATATATCTCGGACTAAGCAGAGGTAATCAGAGAACGTTTGAGTCGGTTTTGGGCTCAACTTACTGAATTGTTCTCTGTAACCTGCCTCATCTAACATAAAATGTGCCATAATCTTAGATTTCAGATAATGGTAATCTTTTCTGAGGTCTTTGGGGATGGTTTCAATGACTTTAAGAGGTTCCCCTGATAAACTCCTCATATAAACAATATTCCATTCAGACAGTGGAACTTGGTAATGTTCCATTAAAGTTTCAAAATTTTGGGTAAAGGCTGCGATGCAGTCACCCGAGGTATAATTACGTACAATACCTTGATATTTCTTGTACTGGTTTTCTTTCTCCAGTCTCTCCGATTTCTTAGACTCTTTGTTAATGGCAGTCTCAGTGTCAAGTTGTTTCATTTTCAACTGTAACTCCAGTTCTTCTCTCTTACTCTGAGCTGCTATTTCTGCCTTCTTTAATTCTGTTTCTCGTTCCATTTCTGCTTTCTTTAGTTCTGTTTCTTTTTCGATCTCGGCCTTTTTCAGTGCACTATCTACTTCAGCTTTCTTCAGTTCACTATCTAATTCGGCTTGCTTGGCAGCCCGTTCTGCTGCTCTTTCATCGCGTTCATTAGCTTTCTCCTGTACTAGTAGGTATTCAGAGTATTTCTTCTCACTCCATTTTGTTAATTCATCACCTGTCAACTGTAATTTTATCCCCATATCGATGAAATCAAATAATGAAGACATGATGAAAAATGTCAATGAAATACCAACCACACAAAATATGTTATAAGTGGTTAGTAATAAACAATTTACAATTTTCTTATATTGACAATACGTGCCTAAAATTGCATCCTTAAAGTAAAGAAAAAGAAAAATATACCCAAGTGCCCTGGATGCGGTGAAGAATGGTTGGAAATCGGGCTAGGAACTGTAGGGTCGCTACTTCGAAACACAAATGACCTCTACGGCAAGGTTTCGGATGGTACGGAAAACCTGCTTTGTTTTTGGAGGAAAATAAATTAGCGTCTATTTGTTGGTGTGTGCCTGCTTGTCACTAAGTATTGATTAGGTTTGTATGGCGTTGAGTGTAATTGTAGGTCGTAAGTTTGTCCGTCAACAATTTTTTTCCTCCAATACAAGTTACTTTCTTTCCAAAACTTTTTGCGTTCCACAAACTCAATGCACAAAGACAATCTACATGTATCTCAACACTCTACAACATTGATGACACATCACTTACATCAAGATGACATTCAGTAAGGACATAGACATCAAGTTTACAAGATGGCGACAAGGTCAAAATGGCGACAAGATCACAATGTCGACAAGGTCAAAACGGTGACAAGTTTCACAAATCACAAATGTTTTACACGATTACAAGATCAAACAATATGTATGCACTGTACGTTTACAACTAGTCTTACACATGTTTAAATAATGTAGTAATAAATCAAAATGAGCCTTCCACGATCACATTTACATGTACTATAAAGTTTGACAAAAATTCTAAGTTCACAAACTCTAGTTTTAAATCGTTAATCACATAAACACGTTCATTTCAAAGCCGGACGAATGCCACCACGTTCATTTCAAAGCCGGACGAATGCCACCACGTTCATTTCAAAGCCGGACGAATGCCACCACGTTCACACATGTCAGGGTCTTAAACTTGGCTCGCTAACCTAACACATGTGAGACAGTACAAGTACAACGTGATTTGACGTAAGACTCAACGACACACCGTTCAATGGATTTATTCACACATTAAATACAGAACGATGATCACAACAATATATACGTAATACTTCAATGCACTTACATCTACCATACAGCTCACAAGTCTAACATTCAAGATGTTCAGACACTCGACTTTCAGCACAGAAACCACACAACGCCTTTCTCTCTATCTTGCGTCCGTCCAAGTCCGTGTCCCAGAGCTGTCTGCCGCTAGTTCGCCACTTGCCTCCCACCTCAGGTGGCTTCACGAGGCGTGCGTGCGTTTAGCGTCGTCCTGGCCTGACCGCTGGTCGCTCGTCAGCCAGCAGTCTTGCAGGCCGGTAACTACTACTCGCCTGGCGGCGTAACGAAATTCCTGCATCCCTACTGGGAGCTAAGTCGCCTGGCGGGCGTAACGATGTCGCTGCATCACTGTACCCTTTCTGGACTCTGACACTACCTAATAGAGGAAAGCTTTCACACATGGACATATACAAGGAGAAGAGAATTAGATATAGCGTTCTAATAGAAGACGTCTTTCACACATGGACACACACAAGGAGAAGAGAATTAGAGATAGCGACCTAATAGAGGAAAGCTTTCACACATGGACACACGCACAAAGAGAAAAGAACTAGATATAGCGACCTAATAGAGGAAAGCTTTCACACATGGGCACACAAAAGGAGAAGAGAATTAGCGACAGCGACATAATAGAAGAAAACTTTCACACATGGACACACTCAAGGAGAAGAGAATTAGAGATAGCGTCCTAATAGGCACTACAGAAGACAGCGACGGCTGCACGGAGATGACCGATGATATTCCTCTGCGGGATTAGGTGGTTGGTCGGAGGACATCTGGAAGACTGAGTTCTAATTCTTGAGTTCGGTGCGTTTATGTTCCGGTCGTTAGAACTCTGAAAAGGGTTTGCATCTAACGGGGTGAAGCTGGTGCTGGATACTTTCATCCCAACCTGGCGACAAGGTGCCACCATCACGGGAACTGTGTTACAGAGGTTCCCTCCCCCACCCCGAGCATGAACTTGTCACCTGCGGAGAGGAATGGCGATACATGGAACGTTATCAAACTGGGGACTCAGTATCATACAGAATGTGGCGAGGACCACTGTGAGGCCCGGTGCTGGTCTTGCAACCTCTGCGGCCCAATGCAGCGTAAAGAATAAAAAAGAAGAAGAAGCAGCAGCAACAACAGCAGCAGTAGCAGCAGCAGCAGAAGAAGAAGAAGAAGAAGAAAAAGAAGAAGAAGAAGAAGAAGAAGAAGAAGAAGAAGAAGAAGAAGAAGAAGAAGAACTGCCTGGGACAAGTTAATACTAAAAAAAAAAATCAATCGAACGGGAAAAGCGAAGCTATTAAAACTGATGAAAAATTATGTAGGACAATATCGTGCATGCACTGACAGGTAGCAAACAAACAAACAACTGAAAATAACTAACAGTAAACCAATCGGGCACGAGTTATTTATTCCCTCCAGTAATGTGTCTGAAAAAAAGCTCGGGAGAAAAATGAGTACGAGTTTCCTGGGCTGCGAGAGAAAAACCAGCAAGGTTTATGCTGCGAGCCAACCAACGAGTCCGAGCCTGCCGGACAAAGCCGAGGGAACAACTACGCCGTGTGGAGCGCTTGACATACTTGCGCCGTTGTTTACTCAGAAAAAGCCACCTCGCTCGCGATTTTGCCCTAATTTTAGATTGCAGATCCCTTGACTCGTGTGATTGAAGCAGCGAAAATAAAAATGAGAAGGCATAACACCATGTTTCTGACATAACCAGAGCTGGAGATGGCCGTGCTGTTAGTGCATTGATATGTTTACGAGGTGTATTTCCTTTGGATATTGTTAGAACACAGGGAGAGGATATGGTTAGATCAAATGGTGTGTTTGCATTCGAGATTCTGCACGGTGGACAGGAGTCTGTGGTTGAGGTTTCGACGACCGTCCTGACACCACGAAGGTATGTTGTTGGCAATAAGTGTCGTTGTGATAACATTGAGGTGGTAACATTAAGGTGTCTACGCATGATAGGAGAAAAACGGCCGGCAGTCATGATCCGGACGGGCCTGAGAGTAAAGGGACCGAAACTTTCGGCGAAGGGGTGGGGGTGGGTGGGTGGGTGGGGGTTAGTAGGGTTCACCTCTGATGATCAGAAACCTTCCGTCGTGCTTGATCCGCGGCGGAGTTTTTACCAAAGAAGTAGTGTCTTTGTGATAACATTGTCGAGGCCGCGGTTAATGCTCTATCGTACTTAACACAGTGGTTATTGGTTCCATCCCTGATAGCGGCCTCTCCTCCCCCCTCCCTGCCCGACTAGTGACGCTTTGGGATTGATCACGTCTTGTAAAATGGGCACTGGAGGAGATTTAGAAAGTAAAGGAGGCTGGCGAGTTACTGCCACCACATTACCCCTCGCCTGTCGCTTAGTCCCGAAAAACAGAACCTAGCGTAAAATCATACTTCCCGTGACTGACCTCTTATTGTCCAGCCAGCCCGTGACGCTTTCCCGCGTCTCCAGGCATAAAAAGGTCGCTTAAGTCGACAGGGTCGACTTCATTGCACCTGGTTTTTATCCCATATGGCTCAGCCTCTTTCCGTAGCGCGGAAAGCGTCGTACAAAGCACGAACTCTGTAGCTCTAGCGACGACCCCAAGGATGCTCCAAAAAAATTCACTCGTGAACCGAAGGACGCGGCCCGGAATCGAATCCACAACCTTCGGACCCAGAGTCAAACGGCTTGACCACTTCGCCACGGAGACTCCCGGAGCGGCATTGTAGTACAATGTGCTAGCCCCACATTTTGTGGACCAATCGGCACTGGATGGCTGATGTGCTCAGTATCACACGGATCGCCTTTATTTTCTAGAACATTTCATGGTACCAATTATCAGCTGGGTTGTCCTGGGATTACACCGGTTTTAAAAAGTCCCCGACTCCATGGAGATGTCGTGGCACTCGATAATGATGGGAGAAAATGTTGCATGTCCTTTGATAAACCCTAACCCTAGGTTGAACTTCTAGACAATTATACGTTCATTAGTTTGCCATAGTCCCACCGTGAAACGAGCGCACCGGAAGTTTAAGCGCAAGCGCATTAGACTTGCGGTCACGCCGGTCTCACCATGTTGACTAGTTCTTAGAAATATCAGGACATTGTCGATTCCCCACCAAAGGCAGATCAGAGAAACACTTTGTATGGAAGTAAACAACAGGTGATGAACACTTGCATGTATCACTACGTGGCAGTAGGTTAAAGAGTGGCAAATGGCGAAGTGGTCAACCCCTCTGACTGGGGCTTCGAAGGTTGTGGGTTCAATTCCGGGCCGCAGTCCTTCAGTGAACCGAAGGGACGCGGCCCGGAATCGAACCCACATCCTTCGGTTCACGAGTGCATTTTTTTAGGAGACTCCTGGGGGGTCGTCGCTAGAGCTACGGAGTTCGTGCTTTGTGCGACGCTTTCCACGCTGCGGAAAGAGACTGAGCCATATGGGATAAAACCCGGTGCAATGAAACCGACCCTGTCGACTTTTAAGCGACTTATAATACAGACAATGCTAGATCCATTAACACAACGACATTCATTCACCCAGTCAGTAATGTATTCGTGGAGCTCAGCGTGGCAGAATGCACAAGAGCGCTCGCTACTAAACTTCCGGTGTGCTGATGCCGAGGTAGCGAGTTCAACCGGTCACTTGGACTACAATGTTGAATTCTCGTTCTTGACTTGGGAACGTAACTTACAAATACCCCAGAAGTCGGAGTGAGTTCGCCTGATGGCTGGTAATAGGGAAGAGTAATCTACACGCAAAAATGAGCCGAGTGCACTAGAAGTAGTAAGTGTATGGAGGATGCTTCAAAGCGAGAAAATGCCAAAAAAACAAACAAACCAGGGAGACGTCTGCCTAGGGGTCTGTTAGATTAGTTAATTATCTGACGTGTTTGAGGTGGTACAAGAGTGCTTCACAAGGCGGAGACGACACTGGGTGCTCAATGGTGGGTGGTGGTGTATTGACACGAGGTGATGGCTAAAGTAGACAGTCAGGCTCGCTTGTGCGTATGCGTGTACGCACACATGCAGATAAGTAAAGTGCCCTTTTACGCGTCTAATTGCGTACACGGTGCTATAAGTATAAGATAGATCTGTTTTTATATAGGTCAGCCGGCACCTGGTAGGTAACCAACAAAAGAACAAGGAGAAGGCACTTGGTAGGTGATGTGGTAAATATAACACCAGCTGTTTTTACTTTCATATACATTTTATGGATACCCGTACACTCATTTACGCGCGTTATATTGTTACGTTATTAAGTTATTGTTATATTGTTAAGTGAATCATGGAATGCAACTGAACAAATTAAGAATAAACTAGAAGCAGCAGAGATGCGGTTCCTGAGACGAATGTTGCGAATTCGTTGGACTGCCAGAGTAACTAACGATTGCATGAAACAGGCTAATGAAACAAGAACATTATATATAACAATAAGAAAGAGACAAACAGCTTTCTTCGTCCATGTGATGAGAAGAGAGGCATTGGAGAACATCGTGACAACTGGAAAGATCGAGGGGAAGAGAGACAGAGGCAGACAAAGAGAAATGATGCTGCATGGATTGAGACGGTGGCGTGGATGTTCGACCATCAAGAATGATGATGACCATTCATTGCATCCAAATTTGTTTATCAGGAATGATGAAGACAATAGGATGAAGAATGACTTGCGCGATGAATTTGTTTATAGTGAGGAAGAGCTGCGTAACTTCATCGGCCTCACCCTCTCGCCTGCATCCATCTGATTCCAGTGGCAAGAAATGTCAGGATGACTGGAGACGGACGCAGGTGCAGTGGACGTTAGGCTGCCACAGGCCAGTTATTCCTGTATGTATTGGCTTTCAAAAACGGTGGCAAAGAGAAATATCATCAGCAGAGTTGATCCAGAACACCAAAGACCGAGATCTGTGGAGAGTCATGAACGCTCACGCCAGTGAAATATACTAAACACAGACACAGTGTACATACCTTACAACAAATTCCACAACGGTAAACGTAAATCACAGGGATAAATAAATAAATAAATACATAAATATAATAAAATAAAAATAAGTATACCACGACACAATGAACGACGTTACGATTATACTAATCTTCATAAGGAACAACACAAACAGATGTAAAGACAAACATGAAATTAGAAAATTTTATAATATTCAGGTAGGCCCCGGTTAACGTCGGGGTTACGTTCATAGAAAACGCGACGTTAAGTGAAACGACGTATAGTGAAACAATATTTCCAGTAGAATTAAATGAAATACAATGTATTGTGTACCACAGTAATGTTTATTTTGATGGTTGTTGATATTTATTGGCTAAATAGAGGTGGGTTGGAGGGCGAGTGGTAGAGTTATTGGGACGTAGATGCATTAAATTCTGCCTCTTCATCTGAGGATGAAGCTGTAACCTCTTCCTGCCTCTTTTCCTGGCTCTTCTTTGCTTGAACAAAACATTTGTCAAATGTCTGCTGCACAGTAACAACCCTCCCCAATCATGACCTTTAACTCTGCAGGGAAACGCTCTGCATCTGCTGTATCAGCACTCTCCGCTTCACTGTTGTCTGAATGTTGTGCAGGTGTGAACGCTTCTTACAGTGCTCAGAGCAACCACGACACTCTCCAAAACTATCATCAGCACTACTAGTACTGCTCTCATCCGCGTTCTTAGCTAGATCTTCATAGAGAGACTGCTTTCTCTTGGATAACCATCTTGCTCACAGACATATTCCGTTGGTTCTGGTCTTCAATCCAGACGGCCAATACTGCGTCCATGTTCTCCATAAGAATATTTCTGGTACGAGTGAACTTGGAAGCACTCAAAGGGGTTACGTATTTAGCACCCTCTTTGATTTTGGCAGCACCTGCATGAATTGTCCTAGCTTGATAACGACGGTATGGCGAAACGTAGCGACGTAAAGTGAAGTTTGTCCCTTATGTGACAACGACGTTATAGTGAAACGACGTAAACCGAAGCGACATTATAGCGGTGCCTGCCTATATTTACGAAGGATTTGTGTTTTAATATTATACATTTTCTAATTTCATGTTTTTCGTTAGATCTGTCTGTGTTGTTTCTAATGACGATAGGTATTTTTCTTTTCTTTTTTGTTTTTGTTTTTGTTTTCTGTTGCTCGCTTTGAACTCAAGCGTAATCCATACACACTATTTATAGATTGAAGTTTGCGTGTGGGTTAGCTTTCTCTATTAAGTGTCCTTCGACATCAGGCGAACGCACTCCGACTTCAGAGGTAATTGTAATTTACGTCCCCAAGCGAAGGACGACAGGTCAACATTTTAGTCCAACTGTCAGGTGTAGGGGTTGAACCACTTACCTCGATCAGCACACCGGATGTTCTTATCCATTCAGCCATGCGGACCTGCGACGATAGGTATAATCGAAACGTCGTTCGTTGTGGCATAGTATGCTAATTATTATTATTATTATTATTATTATTATTATTATTATTATTATTATTATTATTATTATGTTTTGCCGGCCTCCCTGGTTGAGGGGTTAGCAGCTTTCTCCGTAATCCCGAATACTCTCCTGGTTGACGTGAGCGCACGAGAATTGGAAGCGGTTCGAGTCGCTCCAGTGACTTATGAGAGTATAGCGCCGGTCGCTCAGAAAGTCGTGGCATGCTGATGAGCGTAATCTAGCCTGGGAATCAACATACAGCTGAAAGATGCTGGTGTTGACCGCAATATCCTGAAACAGGATGGAAACGCGGGAAAATAATTATTATGTTTTGTTTACTGTGTCGCCTGTGTTTACCGTTGAGGAGTTGGTTGTAAGGTATGTACACTTGAGCCTGTGTTTAGTATATGTGACTTTTTTTTTCACAGAAGTTACAAATAACCGTTTTTATCTTATCTAATCTCATCTCATGATGTTCCTCTTGTACCTTGCGGTGTCGAGGTGAAGTATAAACAGCGGGAGAGTGCCCGGTTATGGGCTTCACGTATTGATATTCCCATGGACTCCGATATTCCCCGCATCCATCGTTTACGTGGTCGGCCTCTTCCTCTGCTTCCCTCTGGTCTGTACATCATTTCTTGTTGTGGTATACTAGTTAGTTGGTAACTGCGAGATGTCAAACACGCTAAAACAAGGATAAAAGGATTTTTCCCAAGGATGCCCTAGAATGGATCATGAACCAAGGAAACTAAGCGACAGGAGACGTCACAGGACAACAAAGGGATATACGCTGTGGTGACTTGGTCAAGGTGACATGTGTTTTCGATTGTAGAACTAAAGTGGATGTTTGGATGCAAGGAAATATATTTGAGCTTCAAGTGGATAATAACCGGAGGCAATTGTTAGAAAGCAACTATGGAACTAACTGAACCTATCAAGAAAACGTAACGGCCAAGAGCACAGAAATAGGCTTAGTGGCAAAGTGAACAAATCAGGCAGGTATGAACATATGTAACGGTGCGCACGTTAGATAGACGATATTTAAGTCTATAGTGACACTATATTATATGGATAATCTGTTGACACCAAATAAAACGGTGTAAAGTTACTAGAGCCACATCGTCTTTATTCACATTATCAAGTTCGCTCTTTGTTGGTGTTGCAGTTTTCTACGAGCTAATTTTTAAATTGCTTGCTGTGGATTATAAATAACTGATGAGATGGATCAACAGCATAGCATTAACGTACTTGCATGGCCAAACCATTTGACTTGCTGCCTTCTAATAAAATAACTGTTTTTATTTCCTATTGAATTAAACATGTCATGCAAGGAATTGGAGTAACCGGTTTTTAGACACTTTGACAGAAATGAGATTGACAGACCGGGTGTCCGGAGTTTCCATGGGTCGGTTGGCCAGCTGATCGGTGGTTGGGATCGGTGGATGAGTCGGTCAGTCGGTAGGTAGTCGGTGATGGTAGGGAGATAGATGACATAATGAATGGGTTGCTGAATGTATCGATGAAGTCAACGTATTGTGTCTGTGTTGTTGAAATGAACGTATACCTCAGTTGGCAGTCTAGCCACCAGTGTACATCCGCCCTCTTTAATATATGTGTAATTCCTTCCTCCCTCCCTTGCTCCCTCGCTTCCTTCCTTACTCCCTCGCTTCCTTCCTTCCTTCCTTCCTTCCTTCCTTCCTTCCTTCCTTCCTTCCTTCCTTCCTCAAATACTCTTTTATTTTTCGTTTCCTCCTGTATTTTACTTCCTGTCTTCTCCTTTCCTCCTATTCTACTGTCCTTCTTATTCTTCCTCCCTTTCTTCCTTTCCCCCACATTCTGGCTCCACTCCTTTTAAGCCATTTCTCTTCTTTAAATGTTCGGTAATATACTGTACTATGCATTACGGTCCGATGTGTTTGTGTGTTGTTATTTGACCTATGCGGTTGTAATATACAATTCTGAGACCCATAGTGTTTCTCAATGGTTAGGTACGATTTCTGTCCGTATTTCGTAGTCGTAGGTTCATGTCTATGATAGACCTGGCTAATGAAGACACTTTTTGGAGGAGTGTCTAGTTAGTCATGCGCCGAAATACACTTATTAATGCAGCGATGAGCTGTCGTCATTTGGAGGTGACAGGTTCGAATCCCGGTCGGTAACTATAAATTTCAATTTTTATTTTGTCCAGTGCGTCCTTTAGTCTCTACTTCTTTCTTCTGCTTCGATAACTGGCACTTTGCTGTCTTGATAGATGATAGTTTGTAAAATGGGGTTTTACCGCTCCATAGCACAAAGCCTGGGCTGAAGTTAGAGACCATGTGTAACACCAATACACCTGGAAGCTAACAAGCTGCAGAAGCTGCCGGATCAGCAAAGCAATTCTTCCATCCCAGACCAGCCGCCGACCAAGGCCTAGGACCTGATCTGCAAAAAAACCTCTTCTATGAGCGCCCAACTAACAATACATGAGTGGTTATTTATGAACTGGCTAACCAATTCAAATCTGTGCTACTTTAACGTCGGCATTTAAGGTCGTCTCAAAAGAACAGCGCCTATTGTTCCCTGAAATCTGACCTCCCTCTTTAGACAAAGCTGGGGGTATTGGCCAAAACATAAGCTGTGATAATTGTGAGAAGCAGGATGTAAACAAACTGCCTGAGTCATGTCTTAACAAATGTGGACATGTCAGAACTGAGCAGGCAGGCTCCTCAAAAGGGAACCTCTTCTTGGCTAGGAACCTGGTGTAGGGCAGACATGGGCGATCATGACCTTCTACACCACTGTGTCGTCTGATATTTGTAAGAAGTTGATGTTGCTGAGACTCTTCTATGTCTTTGCTAATGTTTTATCCACACACAGCTAATTTCTCTGTGACACCTTTTCCATTGACATTCCCCATACATGACATTGCATCTTTTTCTTATGGCTTTGGTGACTGGTCTTCAAGTTATTCAATTCTTCAAGTTATTCAATTCTTCAAGTTATTCAATTCTTCAAGTTATTCAATTCTTCAAGTTATTCAATTCTTCAATTTATTCAAGAGACACTGGCTGGAACCGACATGGTTCTAAAACAATCCCAGCAGTAGTGCCATGAGTCGATAGATAGATAGTTCTAGGAGTCGACATTGAGTCTACCCTGGTGTACTTTGAGTTTTCATGGATCATAAATAATTGCCTGTGGTGCAAGATTGCTGAGTTTATATTATTGAATGGCGTTCTATTTGGACTCTCTTTCGCTTCCTCCATCTATCATTCCAGAATCACAGAGTAAGACATTAATTGTAATAACTTAACAAAACGCCGTACGGGTTCACTTCTTCTATTACGCTGACACATTTACATAAACACGGATTACAATCACAGCTATCAATCATTCTCTATCACTTTCAAATGCCAAATCTCAATAGTAATTACAACTATATTCTATCTGGCGGCCAGGTCGAGGCTGCCCTAGCCTACATCGGGTCTCGACCGTTCCAACCGCGACCACGGTCGCCTTCTGAGTCTCAAGTTTAGGAGAGCTCTTTCTCTCTTGGCCATCACTAAAGCTTGCTTCTCGCCGTAAAGCCGGGTGCACATTTCAGTGTGATCAGAGCTCATATTTCAGCTCATGACATGTAGCAGCAGTAGTAGCAGTAGCAGTAGCAGCAGCAACAGTAGTAGCAGTATCATCATCATCATCATCATCATCATCATCATCATCATCATCATCATCATCATCATCAGCAGCAGCAGCAGCAGCAGCAGCAGTAGTAGCAGCAGCAGCAGTAGTAGCAGCAGTAGTAGTAGCATCAGCAGCAGCAATAATTCAGTAGACGTAGTTTCTATATGTCAGGATATATTTTATTGGAACATAACTACCGCGTTTATCGAGGGACCTCGGTATATCCTGATTGATTTTTTTGTAGCAAGCTTCCCGTCTCTAAAATCAATAGTATGTTTGTTTGTGGTCCCCCAGGCCTGTAACCCAGCATCTATGTGATGTGGTGAGTACACGCTGGTTAAGTCACACTACCGGAGGGGTAGATATTGTAAAGCTTTCATTGATACTGACAACGGCCTTATGCGGGTGGAGTGTTAACAGTTAGCTGCATATCCCTTGCAGGACGTCGCAGTCAACCCCAGCATTTTTTTGGCAGTTTGTCATTTCTTGGCAAGTTTACGTGCAGTAGTTTGTCATTGCTTTCTGAACGGCCGGCACTCATACCATTGTATTAAAACCAACGCTGTCTACTGCCAAATCGCCCGCAGCTGTGTTTCAAACGCTATATGTGGGTTTATGAATTGCGTTCGTAACTCATTTGCCACAGAGCCGGCCGGAGGAAAGAAAAAAGGGTTGGGGGGGGGGGAGTTCCCATATAATGTTAAGTTCTTTACTTTACTGATTGGGAGGGGGGAGGAGGAGGGGGGGGGGAAGGGGGAAATAAGAATACTCACCACACACATCGTAGGGCATATGTTCGTTCCTCAGTAAAATTCGGGTTTAAAAGAAATCCTAGCCTTGTAGATTTCGTGGCGAACTGCTTTGGCAAGTGAGGTGTAAATCTCAGCCTGAAACAGTCAACTGTATCCGCACACACCTTTAATGATAAGCGGGACATGATGAAAAGGAAACACAAACCCTACAAACACTAATATAATTACTGGGCTGTATTTGTGGCATGGGCTGCGAGGTTGAGTGCGTTTGAGCGGAAATTCCCGTGTACCACAGCGGGGTAGAGGGTTAATTCAGTTGGATTTCAGCGTTGACTTCTCGTTCAGAAAGCAATGGCAAACTACATGTTGCTTGTTCTTTGCAGGACGTGGCCTTCAATCCCAACCTCAGGTGGATTTTCTAGACACCTTTACGGCAACTACTTTCAGTAGTTTGCCATTGCTTTATGAACCGGCTCCATGGCGAAGGGGTTACGGTTGCAGTTTGTTATCCCTCATACCCGCGCTCGAAACACAGCTGTGGGCGATTTGGTAGCTTAAAAAAAGTCGTTTAAAAGTCGACAGGGTCGACTTCATTGCATCCGGGTTTTATCCCATATGGCTCGGTCTCTTTCCGCAGCACGGAAAGCGTCGCACAAAGCACGGAAAGCGTCGCACAAAGCACGAACTCCGTAGCTTTTAGCGAAGACCCACAGGAGTCTCCGAAACATTTAACTCGTAAACCGAACGGCGCCGCCCGGAATCGAACTCACAACCTTCAGAGCACGAGTCAAACGGCTTGACCACTTCGCCACAGAGACCCCCTAATGGATTTGGTAGCAGATCACTCTTACGTTGGTTTGTTATGAAATAGTATGGGTGCCGGTCGTTCAGAAAGCGATGGCAAACTGCTGAACGTAAACTTGCCCAGGAATAACGATCAGCCAAAAATGCGGAGGTTGACGGCTACGTCCTGTAAAGGTTAGCAACAACTTTTTTATGAACGAGAAGTCAACATTGAATTCAAACTGACCGCTACCCCGTCGGCAGCACGCCGGAAGTTTAACAGCTGGAGCTGTCGTATCCTGTTGGCTACGACTTCTAATGGCAGATTACTGAACTTCACAGTGTCTAGTACAGTGGTTCTCAACCTTTTTTGGCCCATGCCCCCCTTCATCATATGTTGAGGATGTCATTCCTCCACTTTCGTATTTCCTCCCTATAAATCTGCCCCCCCCCCCCCCCCCCACACACACTGCCCCTACATTAAAAATTGTAATAGTATAATAAAAATGGAAGCTAACTTTAATAACTCATACTAGAACAAGTTTAGACGTTTACATAAAACGAGATTTGTGGGTCTACTTACGTTATAACACGAATTTCAGAAGGGCGAGGAGTACAGAACCGTACAGTATGGAGGAAAAAAACAATATCAAATAATCGGTTCTTGTTTTAACGCGATCTTGAAATCTAGAGGGGGGGGGGGGGGGGGATTCCCTACCGGTTGAGAACCACTGGTCTAGTACATCAATCTGGGATTGGGGTTGATTGCAACATTCTGCAAAGGACATGCAACAAATTTGTTAATTGGTGGTATTGAGAGTTCTAGAGCCCTGCATGTTTCCTGTGTTGTTATCGGTGGTATTGATAGTTCTAGAGACTTGCATGTCGCTTGTGTTGACACCTGGGTGCCAGATTTGGGTGCTAAACTTTGAATATATACATCTTACACAGGGGAGTGTGTTCGCCTGATTACAGGGGACACTGGTAATAGGGAAATCTGGCCCACACACAAAAGTCAGTCCCGCGCACTTCTTACTAGCAGGACGTTTGCAGACTACGATGGAGTTCAAAGCTAGCGAATGCCCAGGGGGGAGGGGCGGGGAAGAGAGTGGAAAAAGAGGGGGGGGGGGGTGGACCACGGCGTGCAAGGATTTCATATATAGTTTGCACTGGGCGACCACCTATCCTCATTTACTTGAATCCGAATAAACACATTTATTTATCGCCCGCTCGTTTTGGAATCAAGTGTAGTCCATACACGTGCTATTACTTCTAGTGGACGGGACTGATTTCTGCGTGTGGATTAGCTTTCCTTTTTATCAGTGCCCCTCGCCATCAGGCGAACCCACTCTTGACTCTTGAGGTACTTTTAATGTATAACACGAAATCAAGGACGAGATGTCAACAGTTTAGTCCAGCTAACCGGTGTAGGGGTTGAATGCGCTAACTCACCCCGTCAACACACCGAAAGTTTGAGAATCAGCGCTCTGACCCATTCTGCCATGCTGTCCTCCAACACAGCATATAACCAGATAGCTCGACGAAAGGAACAAGACACATAGCTATGGATCACGTTTCCACCCAAGTCTTTATCATGAAAGGAACAACACACACAGCTATGAACCAACGTTTCCACGCAAGTTTTTATCACGAAAGTAACCGAAAAAAAGCGCGAAAATTGAAGTGGAATCCTCTGCTAAGTCCGGCAAACAGAAATGTAAAACCTCGTTTAGTTACTTGCTCTTTGCTCAGAGACCTAGCTGTAAGCATTGTTGCTGAACTCCGTCACTTCAAGTATCACAGCAGACGCCTAAGATGCCCACTTAGAAAACTGGTAGTTAATTACTGTCATAGAGGCTGAGTATATAGTGGAAGTGGCCACTTGGAAAGCCAGATTTCTCTAGTGCTGTGACCAAATGTAAAGAGTTAAAGAACAGATTACGTGATGATTGGGATTCAAGGTGAAGAACCAGTTACATATCACTCGTTGTTTAGAACTGAAAGAGAAAACACTATTAGTTCTGGAAAACCACAATTCCTGCCACAAAAGTTTACCACTTTCAGTTTTAAGCAATATGAAAGACACATTTCCTCGCCACGAGGGGAAACTGGGTAAATGCAAATAACCCAGTATATTTAGACCACTCAGTCAGATATGACAAGTAGCACGCCGGGCAATTTTACTTCGCAGACAATTTTTGGGATACAATTTAGGCTAGGTCAATCTAGGAGCTCAGGTCCATGAAAAAAATAAAAATAAATAAATAAATAAAAACTTGATTCTTCTTCTCTTTCTTCTGCGTTTATCCGGAGTGTTTTTCCCCAAGACGTAATTGCGTTGTTGCTTATCCAGCAGCTGAAAAATGCTGGTGTTGACTGCAACGTCCTGTAAGGCATATGCAACAAATTAAAAAAAATTGCGTTGTGCCAGGTTTATTTGCACCCTTAGGCCGACACATCCGTCTTCTGCGGGCGTTTGTTGACCGGGTTAGCCTTCCCGGGTAAAACTTGATTCGAACTCAAGATCACAATTCGGAAGGCGAGCGTGCTAGTGACGTTAACACCGCAACACTGTGTATCACTTGTGTGTACTACTGTACTGTAGTGTAGTGTACTGTACTGCAGTGTAATGCACTGTACTGTACTGCAGTGTAATGCACTGTACTGTACTGACACCTTGACGTCTTGACATACGATTGTGATTTACATTGTGCTTCAAAAAGGCATAATAACTACGACCCATGGCGGTGACGAATGTGACTGACCAGACCGATTTGCGCTATAAATGTTAGCTCACAATGGATGTATGTGAACACATGGTCATTTCCACCGTCACAACCATCTTACGTCTCACACGCTCTATATGTGACCTATCTGCAATTATTGTCTCCGTTGTCCTTCTTCCATTTCTGATAGTTGCCCTCCATGCAACACGTTCAGCGGCGACTTGCTTCCAGTGTGCATTATCAATGCATGTATCAGTCATGTCCCGCTTACATACATCTTTCTATCGTAGTAGAGGCCGACCCTGAGATCTCTTACCCATCTGTAATTCACCAAAACAAAAAGTTGTCCTTTGGTATCCCACCGTCATCCATATACACACATTGTGAAAGCCGATGTGTTGTTAGAATTCTTTACAAAGATATCTAACGTAAGAGATGCAGTCACGGATGACATGTTGATTGGCACACACGAAGAATAGCCAAACACACTTGGTGAGTTGCTAGGGGCAGACTGATTTAAATAAAGATCAGAACATGATTGACAAGTAGTGTCTTTTCCTTGCATTTACACTCGTGAGTACTCGTAAATGTTCAATATAGTTCATGAACTAGTGGTAATATGACATTTTGCCAGCAAGACCACTTGTGGCCGCGCTGATAATCGTTTGAACGTTGGAATAGAAGAACACAAGTGGTCTACAGTACGGTAGGTCTTGAATGATTTTGATCAGTTGATGCTAGAACCAGCCTTCTCGTTACTAACATCTCCATGTCTTTGGTAGGTCCGGTAGGTTTTTGTGGGGTTTGGTGCGAAGCGGTGAAGTGGCACTTGACAGTAATTAGCGAATCCACGGCCCATGACCAGTATTGTGTGGCGGGAATTGGCAGACGAGGGGAAACAGTGATGTCTGTGTCACCTGGTGTTTAGCGGTCATTGACCTGCGGTAGCTGTACCAATGCTGGTGAATTGTTACTCGTGGCGTCACTTATGCATATCTGTGGATCAATCATCATCCTGCGTCGTGCCGGTAGTCGGTCATGGTTCTCATCTCATACGATCATTGTCTTGGAACAGACCTGCGTTCTTGTCGCGTTTATGCCGTATCATCAAATCATCCACGCCTTTTTGTCTTTGTTTCTCATAATCTCATCTCATCTCATCATGTTCATCTCGTACCTTGCAGTGTCGAGGTTAAGTATAAACAGCGGGATAGTGCCCGCTTATGGGCTTCATGTATCGATATTCCCATGGACTCCTGTTATTCTCTACGCCCATCGTTTTCGTGGTCGGCCTCTTTCGCTGCTTCCATCTGGTCTGTACATCATTGCTTGTTGTGGACATAATGCATGAGAGGAATTAGAAAAGAAGGGCAGAATGTCAGACGGGCCTGCGTGCCCATTTCTTAACCCTTTGAAAATAGAGATTGTTCGTTCGTTCGTTCGTTCGTCCCTTATCACACTTTACACATGTCGATGATCTCTCCCTATCACACTCTACACATGTCGAGTATCATCTGTGTCCCTAACACACTCTACATATGTCGAGTATCATCTGTGTCCCTAACACAGTCTACATATTTCGATGATCTTTCCCTATCACACTCTACACATGTCGATGATATCTCCCTATCACACTATCACACATCAACTTGGAGAAGACTGTAGTTATGTACCAGCCAGCTCCAGGGAATAATCACACTGTGCCGAATATCAAAGTGAATGATCATAGACTAAGTGTTGTGGACAAATTCACCTATCTTGGCAGCACCGTGTCACAAGCTGCCACAATCGATGACGAAGTGAATGCAAGAATCTCCAAGGCCAGTGCAGCCTTTGGCAGACTGTACAAGAATGTATGGGACAGAACTGGAATAAGCCTGCAAACAAAGCTAAAAGTCTACAAAGCAGTTGTATTATCCACACTGCTATATGCTTGTGACACCTGGACTGTTTATCAGCGACACGCTAGGAAACTAAACCACTTCCACACAGTCTGCCTAAGGAAGCTACTGAAGATTAAATGGCAAGACAAGATTCCAGACACTGAAGTCCTAGAAAGAGCATCCATGCCCAGTATCCACACTCTACTGATGAAGAATCAGATTCGCTGGGCTGGTCACTTGACTCGCATGCCAGATCACAGGCTCCCTAAACGAATTTTTTTACAGCGAACTGCGTTGTGGTAAACGCTCCCAAGGTGGCCAGAGGAAACGTTTTAAAGACACTGAAAATTTCACTGAATGCTTTTGGAATTCATCATGACACCTGGGAGGCTGCAGCCAGAGACCGAAATTCGTGGCGTGCATCATTGCGCAAAGGTGCAGTCATATGTGAGGCAACCAGGACTGCAAGAGCTGTGAAGAAAAGGCAGGACAGAAAAACCACTGCAGGAAATCCTCCTCCAGAGACGTCAAGCATTCTTTGCCCACATTGTCAAAGAACATTTCGAGCCAAAATAGGCCTTATCAGCCATCTTAGAACCCACGGCTCCACACCTTCAACCCCACTGGATGAAATGAATGGTCATCATCATTCTTGATGGACAAACAACAACAACAACAATCACACTTTACACATGTCGAGTATCATCTGTGTCACTAACACACTCTACACATGTCGATGATCTCTCCCTATCACACTCTATACATGTCGATGATCTCTCCCTATCACACTCTACACATGTCGAGTATCATCTGTGTCCCTAACATATTCTACACATGTAGAGTATCATATGTGTCCGTATCACACTCTACACATGTCGAAGATCTCTATCTATTACACTCTACACATGTCGAGTATTATCTGTGTCCATATCACACTCTACTCATGTCGAGTATTATCTGTGTCTCTATCAGACTCTACGCATGTCGACGATCTCTCCCTATCACACTCACGCATGTAGAGTATCATCTGTGTCCCTACCATTACACATGTAGAGTATCATCTATGTCCCTATCACACTCTACACATATCGAGTATCTCGCCCTATCACCCTCTACATACACGGGTATCATCTCTTCCCCCAACACAATCTATTCCTCGCGGACGCCACCTGATGTTTATCGCTGGGTTTTCTAACAAGGTTAAGGTCATTCTCAGCTCTCAGACGCCGTCTAATTTTTCTTGGCGGTAAAGTAAAACCTGTCAGGTAAGTGGCCCAAACCATGTTCTCAAGAATGTTATCAAGTGGTTCCCAAAATGTTTCGCCTCTTGAACCTGCAGTGAGAACCTTTTCCTGGGGCCACGTGTCAACGTTTAGTACAACTCTAAACAAAAATCCTGTAACAAAGTGATGCTCAAAAACACATCTTTTTTTTTTTTTTGAACGCCCTGTATCCTCCAATGGAAAATACAACTTCAACCACCTCACTTCCACCCCTCATGTCCTTAGTTAACTAACGCAGCTGTGTCCATGCCCTCTCCATATTATGAATTTCTTTTTCTGCTTCTTTTCTCCGCATGTTATCATGTCTTCCTCTTTTTCTTTTGCCTTGTAGTTTCCAGACAAAAACCTCTGTAGTTGTACTATCCTCAGATTTTCTCAATGCATGTCCAATCCAACAATCAGCGTCTTTTCTTCGCCTCTTGTTTCACTGATGTTTGTCTAGTTCGGCCCTTGAGCTCCACATTAGCGATTCTGCCATACCATTTTGGTACCTCTGTTATTGGTTGTATTTAATGTTTGAGGTGGTCAAAATCACACATTCGCCGTATCAATTTTAGGCTGGATCTAGCTCGGAGTCCAGATCAATGTAATCGAATTCCCCCCCCCCCCCCCCCCCTCAAGGCTAGCTAGCTTAATGTGGGTACCAGGACATGTCTAGGGAAGCAAAGGCGACCAGAGTGCTGCCGGCCACATCATTTACTGGGCGGGATTGGTTTATAAAAATAATGACATAGCACCATATACCCAGTGGTAAGGCGTGTAAAAGCGTCTTTGCTTACCGCTGCAAGGAGGATCCGAATCGGACCCGTATAAAAGCGTCTTTACTTACCGCGTCAAGGAGCATCCGAATCGGGACCGTGTAAAAGCGTCTTTACTTACCGCGGCAAGGAGGATCCGAATCGGACCCGTGTAAAAGCGTCTTTACTTACCGCGGCAAGGAGGATCCGAATCCGACCCGCAGGCACGCGTGCTAGCCATTGAATACTCGCTGCGTCCCAACCAAAACACCATTAATTATATTTTACAGATGAATTTATTTTATAATTCTGTTAGAAAAGTAAACTAAACGAGATGGACATTGATTCGTGTAAATTGTCTACCATCATCGCGGAGAACTGCTGTGACTCTCTTGCATTCCCATAACGTGCACAGTTTCCGTTCTCGGCAAGCTTGACTCACCGTGTCCTTCCTCCATTGGCTAGCCAGACTGATGAGCCCAGGTCTGCGTCTCTGTAACCGTGTAACAATTGCCGCGCGAACCGAATCTGGTTGTCTGCTTTCTCCACGGTCGTGGACTATAAGCTAGCATTGTTCCTGACAGTCTCCAGGCCGAAGGTTTGCAGGTTCGATTCCGGGCTACATCTTTCGATTGAGAGTGCAATTATATCGGAGACTCCTGGGGGTCGTCACTGGAGCTACAGAATTCGGGCTTTGTGCTGACGCTATCTGCAGGCCGCCCAGCGGATAGATCCCGAGCCGTATGAGATAACACTGGTTGTTTTGCCTTTTAAACATTCTTTTCCTAAGAATGTTCCTAAGGATGATTGATCCCCCCTCCGTAGCGAACGAGAGCTGTCATCGAATCCTGGGCAGACAGCGCAGATACACATTGTCAGTGTATCGCCCTCACCAGTAGACAAACTCGCTAATTACAGCACGAGGCAACTACAACCATTCATTAATGGGTGCCCGCGGCTGATTAGTCAGACCAACATGGTATGGAAGAATGATGAGGTCATGGAGAGAATTAAACAAATTCCAGTGAATCAAGATGTTGAGGAAAAGATGATGGTGCTAGACAGAGGACGCACTGAGAAAGCCTGATAGTAGTGTAAGTAGAAGGTGGTGTATCTGGGAATCACACGGCACAGGAAACAGGGGGAGACATAACACACACGGGGAAGGGAATTAGAGAAGGATGAACAATATGGGGAAGTGACGGAAGTAGCCTATTGATGTTGAGATGATAAGCAAGTCCGTCTTTAGACAACAAACACAGTAAGCAAGTAAGCCCGGAAGATTGGGGCTGTAGGAGACAGAGTTAGGAGATCCTAGTTACTCATTAGTACTTGTATAGAAATGTTTAGAGATGCATGTTCTTACAAGACCTTACAATCATCCCCAGCATAGCAGGTCCGCATGGCCGAATGGATAAGAACGCGTGTTCTTAAACATCCGATGTGCTGATGCCGAGGTAAGAGTTCCAACCCTTACACCGGACAGTTAGACTAAAATGTTGACCTGTAGCCCTTGACATGGGGACGTTAATTACAAGTGCCTCTGAAGTCGGAGTAAGTTCGCCTGATGGCGAAGGACACTGTTAATAGGGAAAGCTAACCCACACGCAAAATTCAATCCATCACTACTATAAATAGTGTGTATGGACTACGCTTGAGTTCAAAGCGAGTGAGGGAAACAAGAATCCCCAGCATGTATTGGCTGCTTGTGATTTATTGGGCAAGTTTATTTCAGTAATTTGAAATTGCTTTATTTTTCTTTCTTTCTCAACGGTCGACGTCTCATACCATTGAAATCAACGAAATGTGGCGTGTTTCCAAATCGACCTTGATTGGTTTCGAACCATTGTATTTCAGGGAATTATGAAACTGCTTTTTTCGCATATCCTTTACAGAACATCGCTGTCAACACCCGCATTCTACCGCTGTTGTTGATATCTTGGCAAGATTACACTCAGTAGTTTGCCATTGCTTTCTGAGCGGCCGAGAACCGGAACCTGTATTGCAAACGAAATAGAGAAGGACATTAAAACACACGAAGAAGAGAATTCCAGACAGGGTTAGTGTGTGGTCGGAGTCTCCGTGGCGAAGTGGTCAAGCCGTTTGACTCGTACTCCGAAGGTTGTGGATTAGATTCCGGACCGCGTCCTTCGGTTCACGAGTGCATTTTTTTCGGAGACTCCTGGGGGTCCTCGCTTGAGCTACGGAGTTCGTGCTTTGTGAAGCGACTGAACCATATAGGATAAAAACCCGGTGCAGTGAAGTCGACTTTTAAGCGACTTTTAAGCGACTTAACTGTGGAGAGGACACGAAAGAGCTGCAGGACATCGCAGAAGATAGTAGGGCTTGGCATGGGGTGGTTGAACATCTATAACCACATATAGAGGATAAATAGCAGAAGAAGAAGAGAGGGCGATCATGGACTGATGATGAGTAGAATGGCACTGATTACAGTGACTGAACTACTAGAACAGAGAATGCCAGGACTTTGCCGCGTCCGGCATGGCATATGATATTACCGATCATTATTCTGGTTTGTTGTTTGTCTATCGACTGTTGAGACAGACGTCTAAGCTTCCGGGTTCTTTGTGTTTGCTTCCGGCCTGCCAGAGCTGTTGCGTACTTGTTCCCAGTTCTGGTCTCGTGTTTGCATGGTGACCTTTGCTCGTCAGTTGTGTGCTGTTTAATGACGAGGAGGAAAAGACAAGCAGCAGTGCAGTGTTAGTCCACTTTAGTGCAATAGTGGCACCCATTTCGCATTGAGACGTATTAGTGCAGTGTTACATCCACTTTAGTGCGGTAGGGGCACCAATTTCAAGCTGAGACGTATTAGTGCAGTGTTACGTCCACTGTAGCGCGATAGGGACATCCATTTCACATTGAGACGTATTGGTGCAGTATAAGTTAGTTAGTTAGTTAGTTAGTCGACAGATCATCCTCGTTGCACATCGAACCATTCAGTCCATAAGTGCTCGGATCCCCTCCTCAGCAAATCCCGCAGCGTGTAGCGGCTAACGACGCCAGTTCTGTGTTGGTTTATCAATCTTCTTTGGCTTCCTGCGTAGTGTTCTTGTTTGGCCACCACTCTTTTAATTTGCTGCTCCCGCAGTCTGGCCATTGTTGTAGATTCACAGTCATCACTTGGTTCTCGCAAAAGTCTCACTTCTCGTAGAGCATTCAGAATGTCAGCCTGGTCCATGGCGTGTCCGCCCTCCACAGTAGCCTCACCTGCGAGCTTGTCAGCCCGCTCATTTCCTTGTACTCCCGCATGACCTGGCACGAAGATGAAACTAATCTTTGCCAGCCGAGACCGCTTCAGAGGCAGCAACCATTCTCTTCGGATCGACCCCTCCTCTATCCTCTTGATCATGTTCATTGAGTCGCTAAGGAAACAAGCCCTAGTGAATGTCTGTGTCTCGAGCCATGTTATTGCTTTACTTACTGCCATGACTTCCATGGTCAGGCTACTTGTGGTTTCAGTGAAAGCACCAGAGTCCTCCTTCACAATTCTCCCTCCGGCCCGAGCTGTAAAGGCCCATGAGCTTCTCACATGTCGGACGACCGACCCATCTGTGTAGATGACCGCGTCACCGTCTAGCGAATTCTCGAAAATCAACGCTTGTACTTCAGCCTCCACAGCAGCCGGATTTTCTTGTCTGCATTTTCTATCTAGTTGGATGCAAACTGAAAAGGATGTGCAGAAGTCTGTTGGCACTTGCACCCACTCCTCGCCAGGTTCTAAGTCCTCAAGTGAACACACCTGTTGAAGAATGTCTTCGGCTTGACCCATCCACGACCGTCCTCTTTTTAACCTGCTGCCCTTCACCTTCCTAATTTCACTATGCAGTGGATGTTGTGTGTTTGCGTTAATTCTGAGGTAGGCGCGTGCCCTGCAAACTTGTACTCTCTCTTCAATGGTTGGAAAATCAAGAAGGTAGCGCATCGCCCTGCATGCTGTATCTCTTGTACATCCAAGAATAATGCGCATAGCTTCATTCTGTATCCTTTCCATCCTTTCTATCTGCTTATGGCTGAGAGTCAGGATTGCCATTGCATACTCCAAAACAGACATGACCAGCCCCTCGTACAGAAGACATAGATGGCGCTGCTCACAGTTTGCTGCCGCCATCACCCGCATCGCTGCCAAACCCCGCTTGGCCTTTGATTATCACCTGGTCTATGTGCACATTATAAGCAAGGCTTCGATCAAACCGTATCCCCAGGTAATTCATTGCCTGCGTTCTTTCCACCGTCTCTGAACACAGCATTACAGTTGGTGTTGGATTGTTGACAATATGATTATTCAACGAGAACCAAGTCACTGTTGCCTTTGTTGGGTTGACCATTGCCCCAGCTTCATTACACCAAGTACTTATGCGATTGAGTTCGGTTTGTAGTTCCACAGCAACCTCCTCTCTATCCTTACCCTGACGATACACTAAAACATCATCGGCATACGACAATGTCCTGCCAGGTCCAGTGATCTGCTCACTGGTGATTCTCACTGTGTAGGCGTTGAACAGTACCGGAGATAATGGTGATCCCTGTGGTAGGCCAGGATATATTGTTGTTGGTTCCGAAGTCCAACTGCCACATCTAAAAACTACTTTCCGTTGGTAGAGGGCTGCAGCGATCCAACTAAGGAGGAATGGACTTACGTTTAGTTCAAGAAGCTGAAACATTAAAAAAACCAGTGGTACTCTGTTGTATGCGTCCTCAAGATCAATCGCTGCAGCAACGGTTTCAGTGCCTGAGTGGAAACCTTCATAGACATCATGGGCAAAGACTGCTGCATTGGTCCAGGTTTCTCTTTTTGGAAGGTACCCACCCAGGGTAGGTGGGAAAACACCTTGCCTCTCTAGTTGGCTTGATATTTTCCTGGCAATTACCTTCTCCAGCAGCTTGCCTATTGTATTCTGCATGGTTATAATTCGATATCCCTGAATTTTTTTGTGGTCTTTGTCAGGCTTCGTCAAGGGAATCAGATAGCTGTGTAACAATTCCTCCTTGATGCTAGCACTCCCTATACTGTTGTTGTACATGTCTGCTAGTTTCTCTAGCTCATTGTCGGTACACCTATTTATGTCGTCGTATCTTATGCCATCAGGACCTGGAGTACTGTTTTTTGATCGTCGAAGCACAGCCTTGATTTCTTTCACTGTCACTGTGTCTTCATCCGAAGTGTTCTGGGCCTTGCATCTGTCTGAGGTGACCTCCTTGGCCAGATTTCGGCCTCCCATGTCTGTCTGGTTGCTCTGCTCAAGGTAGCGTTCAAAGAGGGCTTTGCCCTTGTCCTCGTCAGTCCTCTGCCAGGTGAGGTCAGCACCTTGGAAGTCAGAAATGCTCTTATTCTTGACTACACCACTCATGCTTTTATGTAGTCGCCAGAACAATTTCAGTGACTTGTCTGTGCTTACTCTTTGACACACCTCTGCCCATTTTTCGCTTTTAACAACCGTCACCAGTTTTTTGAAATAGCTTACTTTTGTGTGCATCTCTCTTTCTAAGTGCAAGCAGGGACTAGGATGACCAGCTCTGTTCATCTTGGCATTTTGCCATCTCCTTACAGCACTACGCTTATCCACCCAAGCCTTCTCCACCTCGAAACTCCACCACGGTGGCTGCTCCCAGCTTTTTTTCCTGCCCTGAAACGTTCTGCGCTTGTCACGTCTTATTTTACTCACCACATCTTGCCCTGTACTGTCATACTGGAACGTCTTTACCTTTAGCTTGTGCTGCCTGGTTCTGCCTTTCTCCACCAATATGCTGCACGGGTGGTGGTCGCTGCCATGGTGTCCTAGGACACCCCATCTACACACTGTAGTGAGTGAAGGTGAAACTAGCGCGAGATCAATAGCACTGTCCTCATCGCCTGGACGGCTTGCTGTCCTGGTGACACAGCCACTGTTAATACAAACCAGGTCGATGGTTTCCAGTGCAGTCTCGAGCTCCTCCCCTTGTGTATTGGAGGAAGTGTTTCCCCATGCTCTGCCTTTAGCGTTGAAGTCACCACAGAAAATAACATTTCTCTCGTGGCCTAATATGCCACTTAAGCACTGCCACTTCTGGGCGTCCATACTCGCATTGCGGGCATAAACATTAACCAACACGAATGGTATACTGGAATGAACTCTCAACGCCTGTATTTGTATATCGTCACTGTCCCAACTGGACATGTCTAGCTCTGACGCCACCATGCTGTCGCGAACGAGAATCGCCGTTCCCAGATGTCGTCTGTTGTAGAAACATTTGAAGCCGGCAATTCGGAGTAGCTGATCGCCCAGTCTCGTCTCCTGGAGTGCTACAATGTCGTTCCTGTAATCTAGGGTTTCTAAAATAGAGCCCCGTTGTTTTACACTGGCACAGTTCCAATATAGAATACGGATGTTCCTGAGTCCTAGACGGTGACACCTGAGTCTAAAACGCCTCAAACCACCGCGCTTACCTTGCTTCTTTGTCCCTGCACGGCTATCACGCCGCTTAGTTATGTTGACTGCTGACCGCTCGGAAAAAACACGTTCTTCCGCCATGTTGAAAAAACGTAAACACAGACTGCTGATAACCACACACGCTGCTGAAAATTCACTCAAGGATGGCTTCGCTCGATGCACGAACTCCGTAGCACCCGCGCAGATCTTGAGTAGAAACTCCTGGTTTTACATCCTGGCACACCAATTACACGCAAGAGATGAATAAATCCATCCCCTACGCGAAAAAGTTAACGAACACAAAATAACACGACCGTCCGTCGCCATCTTGATATAAGGTCCACTTTAGTGCGGTAGTGGCATCCATTTCACGATGAGACGTATTGGTGCAGTATAAGGTCCATTTTAGTGCGGTAGTGGCATCCATTTCACGCTGAGACGTATTAGTGCAGTTGTTACGTCCACTGTAGCGCGATAGGAACATCCATTTCACGATGAGACGTATTGGTGCAGTATAAGGTCCACTTTAGTGCGGTAGTGGCATCCATTTCACGCTAAGACGTATTGGTGCAGTTTAATTTTAAGGTCCACTTTAGTGCGGTAGTGACATCCATTTCATGCTGAGACGTATTGGTGTAGGGTTACGTCCACTTTAGTGTAGTAGGGACACCCATTTCACGCTGAGATGTATTGATGCAGTGTTACATTCACTGTAGTGCGATAGGGATGTCCACTTTAGTGCGATAGGGGCATCCATTTCACGCTGAGACGTATTGGTGCAGTATAGGTCCACTTTAGTGCGGTAGTGGCATCCATTTCACGATGAGACGTATTGGTGCAGTATAAGGTCCTTTTCAGTGCGGTAGTGGCATCCATTTCACGATGAGACGTATTGGTGCAGGGTTACGTCCACTTTAGTGTAGTAGGGACACCCATTTCACGCTGAGATGTACTGATGCAGTGTTACGTTCACTGTAGTGCGATAGGGACACCCATTTCACGCTGAGATGTATTGGTGCAGGGTTACGTCCACTTTAGTGCGGTAGGGGCATCCATTTCACGCTGAGTTGTATTGGTGCAGTGTTATGTCCACTTTAGTGCGGTAGGGGCACTTATTTCACACTGAGATGTATTGGTGCAGTATAAGATCCATTTTAGTGCGGTAGGGAAACCCATTTCACGCTGAGACGTATTGGTGCAGTATAAGATCCATTTTAGTGCGGTGGGGAAACCCATTTCACGCTGAGACGTATTGGTGCAGTGTTATGTCCACTTTAGTGCGACAGGGGCATCCATTTCACGATGAGACGTATTGGTGCAGTATAAGATCCATTTTAGTGCGGTAGGGAAACCCATTTCACGCTGAGACGTATTGGTGCAGTATAAGATCCATTTTAGTGCGGTAGGGAAACCCATTTCACGCTGAGACGTATTGGTGCAGTGTTATGTCCACTTTAGTGCGACAGGGGCACTTATTTCACACTCAGACGTATTGGTGCAGTATAAGATCCATTTTAGTGCGGTAGGGACACACATTTCACGCTGAGACGTATTGGTGCAGTATAAGATCCATTTTAGTGCGGTAGGGAAACCCATTTCACACTGAGACGTATTGGTGCAGTGTCATGTCCACTTTAGTGCGGTGGGGGCATCCATTTCACGCTGAGACACATTGGTGCAGGGTTACTCCACTTTAGTGCGGTAGAGGCACCCATCTCACGCTGAGATGTACTTCGGTATATGGTGCTAGCCCCATATTTAGTAGGCTGACCGGCACTCGATGGCTGATGTGGTCAGCCTCACGCCGATCGCTTTTAATAATACACATGTGTATGGCGAAGCAGTTTTCATCTATGAATCTGTGATGTGATAGCGCCATTACATGTTATTGGGCTGAGAGCAAGGTGGAATAGGTGGTCAGTCTTTCTCTCACTTTGGCAAGCGACGAGTCCATGACTCGAACCCGTGTCCGACCGTGCTTATGACATTACCAACACATATTATACTATCAACTGTCTGTTTCTTTCGACAGCTAGCCCTCCCACTCCGTCTCTCTCTCTCTCTCTCTCTCTCTCTCTCTCTCTCTCTCTCTCTCTCTCTCTCTCTCTCTCTCTCTCTCTCTCTCTCTCTGAAATCGCTAACACCTTCTCGCCCCTCGCCCCGTGACATCTCCTCGCCATCTTGGATATCGTCTGTCTGTCTGTCTGTCTGTCTGTCTGTCTGTCTGTCTGTCTGTCTGTCTGCCTGCTTGCCAGCATGCCTGTCTGCCTGCTTGCCTGTGTGTGTGTGTGTGTGTGTGTGTGTGTGTGTGATATCTCGGTGTCCCCTGTTTCTTTCTTTGATATGTCCTTCTCTATTACCCCCTTGCCCCCTCTACAGTATAACCTAAGTGCAGCACCGTTTCACCTGGGGTTAGAGCTTTTTCACCGCTGCATACCATCTTTTCGAATAATCCTAAAGTGGTATCTTATACTATTTCATTGCTCCTATTAAGTGTGCTATCTTTCTCAGTTCACACACATTTCTAGTATTCTATGCACATAACACTACAGGTACAACATTCAACCAACCATGAACTAGTATAAAGAAAAGGAAGTGAAAGATAACCCAGCCAGCCTAGATGAAAGGAGGCTTCTCCTTGAAGAATTATGACTCTTGAGGAGAAAGCCGTAAAGAGTCTAGATGGCCATCTAACCCCTTTTCACATAGAAACATCTCCATATTTGATACGTAGAACGTTGGTTAGCTCTGTGTGTGAAATGAGCAAGACAACACATGTAGGAGGAATCAGTACTGTCCCGGTGTCGTACGGATGTCCATCGCAGGGCAGAGACAACACATGTAGGAGGAATCAGTACTGTCCCGGTGTCGTACGGATGTCCATCGCAGGGCAGAGACAACACATGTAGGAGGAATCAGTACTGTCCCGGAGTCGTACGGATGTCCATCGCAGGGCAGAGACAACACATGTAGGAGGAATCAGTACTGTCCCGGTGTCGTACGGATGTCCATCGCAGGGCAGAGACAACACATGTAGGAGGAATCAGTACTGTCCCGGAGTCGTACGGGTGTCCCTGGCAAGGCAGAGACAACACATGTAGGAGGAATCAGTACTGTCCCGGTGTCGTACGGATGTCCATCGCAGGGCAGAGACAACACATGTAGGAGGAATCAGTACTGTCCCGGAGTCGTACGGGTGTCCCTGGCAAGGCAGAGACAACACATGTAGGAGGAATCAGTACTGTCCCGGTGTCGTACTGACGTCCGTCGCAGGGCAGAGACAACTAGGAGGAATCAGTACTGTCCCGGTGTTGTACGGATGTCCCTAGCAGGGCAGAGATAACACATGTAGAAGGAACCAGTACTGTCCCGGTGTCGTACGGATGTCCCTCGCAGGGCAGAGACAACACATTTAGGAGGAATCAGTACTGTCCCGGTGTTGTACGGATGTCCCTCAGGGCAGAGACAACACATGTAGGAGGAATCAGTACTGTCCCGGTGTCGTACTGACGTCCGTCGCAGGGCAGAGACAACTAGGAGGAATCAGTACTGTCCCGGTGTTGTACGGATGTCCCTCAGGGCAGAGACAACACATGTAGGAGGAATCAGTACTGTCCCGGTGTTGTACGGATGTCCCTCAGGGCAGAGACAACACATGTAGGAGGAATCAGTACTGTCCCGGTGTCGTACAGACGTCCGTCGCAGGGCAGAGACAACTAGGAGGAATCAGTACTGTCCCGGTGTTGTACGGATGTCCCTAGCAGGGCAGAGACAACACATGTAGGAGGAATCAGTACTGTCCCGGTGTCGAACGGACGTCTCTAGCAGGGAAGACCTCACAACATACGGGGAGGAAAATTAGTGACACAGGTGAATTATGTGGGGAGGGCATGGAGGAAGCTGCAGGACACGGCAAAATATAGCAAGGCTTGGCCTAAGTTAGTTGAAGGCCGATGCTCCATTATTGAAAATGAAGTAGCAGCAGCAGCAGCAGCAGCAGAAGAAGAAGAAGAAGAAGAAGAAGAAGAAGAAGAAGAAGAAGAAGAAGAAGAAGAAGATGAAGAAGCACCACTAGCGACAGCAACAGAAGAAAAGAAGAAGAATTGAGGAAGAAGTTGATGTGTTGAAGACGACTCTATATATGCGCCCGCCGGTGTGTATCTGCAGTGGGGTGCTTAATTTGACTGTCAAAAAGGTTCATAAAAGATTCGAACCCAGCGCCAAGATGCGACCCCCAACTCGAATAGTCATACCATCTCAACATGTGAGGGCTAGACAATCAATAAGTCTTTGTTTATTATTAACCATTTAAACAAATGATGCAGTTTATGACGTCAAAGTAATGCTGCAGACTGACGTCATATCCGCGGCCAGGGATATGCCGGACAAAAAAGACCTGTTTTGACGTCATCGAAGCTGTTGCGAAAACAGAGCTAGAAAAAGGAACAACCTTGGCATTTATAGGAGACTTCGCGGGCATTTATTTCTCCTCTCCCCAGTTCTCCGCCTCTTTCTCTGAATTTGTATGCTTATTTGTGTGTGTCCTCTTCATCGGCTTGTCGCTTTGATTCTTGATTACCTGGACGATAGCCAAACCTCGTAACCTGTAATGTTCCTGGAACGGCCTGTTGGAGCGGTGTTTGTTTGTTCACGTGATTTATGAAAGATATTTCTGGTTTCATTTTGCGCTGGCAAGTATCTATAGAGTGCAAGTGTTATTATAAACTTTGTAATGAAGCATATTGTATATGATTATAAACGTTGTCATAAAGCATATTGCATATTATTACGTTGTCATAAAGGACATTGTATATTATTATCATCATCATTGTCACCTTGCCGTCTTGACAGACAATAGTTTGTGCTTTAAAAAGGCATAATAATTTTTACCTATGGCGGTAGCGAATGTGACTGATAAGACCAATTCGCGCTGTAAATGTCCGTTCACAGTGGGTGCATGTGAACCCGTGGTAATTTACACCATCATGCACCATCTTACGCCTCACACGCTCGGTGTGTGACTTATCTGCAATAATTTTCTCCTTTGTCTTTATTCAATTTCTGATGTTTGCCCTCCATGCAACACGTTCAGCGGCGACTTGCTCCCAATGTGCATTTTCAATGCCTGTATCAGTCATGTCCCGCTTACACACATCTTTGTATCGTAGTAGAGGCCGACCCTGAGATCTCTTACCCATCTGTAATTCACCAAAAAAGATGTCCTTTGGTATTCTACCATCATCCATCCTCCTAAGATGTCCTATCCATCTAAGTCTACGAAGACTGAGCATGGAATAAACCGTCACACAACCTGATCTTTCCAATACTTCAGTATTTGTGATTTTGTCTTGCCACTTAATACCAAGAATTCTTCGCAGACACCGCATATGAAAGCTGTTTAAACGTTTCTCTTGGTGTGAGTAAGTTGTCCAGGTTTCACTGCCATAAAGAAGAGTACTAAGGACACAGGCTTGATAGACAAGGACTTTTGTTTTGGCAGTAAGCTTCCTGTTCTCCCAGACTCTTTTTCTTAACCTGTTCATTGTTGTTGCTGCCTTACCAATCCGGATGTTGATTTCCTGATCTAGGGATAATTTGCTATTTACCACTGATCCTAGATATGTAAAATGGTCTACCATCTCTAGTTTGGCGTCATCAATAAAGATTGATGGTACCCCATGTGCACCTTGTGACATAATCTGTGTCTTCTTTTTGCTAATTGTTAAACCAAATTCAGAACAAGCATTGGATAATGCAGATAGTAGACATTGCAATTCTTCCTCAGAGTGGGTCGTAACTGTAGCATCATCTGCAAAAAGCAACTAACTCTCTGATCAGTACCCTCCTAATTTTGGTCTTGGCCTTCAATCTCTGAGTATTGTAGAGGCCGCCATCTGAGCGTGAGTGAATGTATATACCACCATCCTGATCACGAAAGGCATATTTCAGTAGAAGTGAAAAGTATATTCGAAAGAGGGTGGGAGCTACTACACAATCTCAGTTAAGACCAGGGATGGAGTTATTGCCTCTCCATAGCACAAAGCCTGGGCTAAAATATAGAGATCATGTGTTGCCCATGCAGCATTATCCCTCTCTCGGCCTGCCTAGTTCACTCCAGAGGAAAGGTAACACCTCTACATCTGGAACAAGACAAGCTGCAGAAGCTGCCGGATCAGCAAAGCAATACTCTAACTGTCCGCCTGTCGGAGCTTCGACCCTAGACCAGCCGCCAACCAAGGTTTAGGGCCTTGTCTGCCTTGCGATGACATTTTGTCTTTAGGTTGCATTTCCTCGCACCAGGGTAAGGCTTGTACCCTCCCAATTGCGCTCTTCCGCCCGAAGCCCATTGGCACAATATGGGGTGTCGGGTTTGGTAAGCGCCGCCCAACGTTCGGCGCTAACAGAAAGCAGGTAGTACCGTCTACTGTTATACGGTAGCTCAGTCATATCTGACCAAGACCTGACACAAGTATTATTATAGTATTAAAATAGTATTGGCATATAGCTAGTGCCCAAGAATTACGTCACAGAAAGTAGATGTATATCCTAGAAGCGAAAACCGCACAGAGAAACTAGGAGACAATTTGTCAACAGAGAGAAACGTCATTCTGACGTCACCGAACAACAGAAGACTTTGTTGGAGTTTGGAATGGCAGGCTGTGCATGAAACTATCAGGACATTCAAACTGGCGAATCAATAGTTTTACATGGACAAAGTGGCTGGAATATGAGTTACAGATAGAAAAGATATTGTAACACACTCTTATGAGATGACGCTGAGAATGAATGAACCGACTGCCGAGGAAATTAATTAGAATTCAGAAGCGGCGAGAAATGGACCTTGAGGATAGACAGAAGGTGAATTGAAAGACATATAACGTAAGTCAGAAACAATCAGTTAGAAGGTTTGTAAGAGCTAACATTAATATTCTGTCAATAATATAGTTACCGACCGCCCTGGTAGTCCACCAGGCACAGTACATGTTGAAGAATATTTGATGATATGCAAAGCCGAGTGAGCTGTGTGCAAAATTAAACAGCGATTGATTCGATTACACTCATGTCTGCGATTCGATCTTATTTATTCTTCTGGTTTCAAAACCAAAAGCGCTGTTCAAGTTAATTGAAAACGAGCTACAGTTATATTGTTTACAGTTACAGTTCAAATTATGAATAACAGCGTTTTGGCAAGTATTATTATAAACATTGTAATAAAGCATCATCTTCATCAGGTGCCCTGCAGCGGGCTTAGGCGTTCATGTCTCTCCACAGATCTCGGCGTTTGGTGTTATGAATCAACTCTGCTGCTGATATTTCTCCATGTCACCGTCTCAGTACATCCAGCATCATTTCTTTTGGTCTGCCGCTGTCTCTCCTCCCCCTGATCTTTCCAGTTGTCACAATGTTCTCCAATGTCTCTCTTCTCATCACATGACCAAAGACAACTGTTTGTCTCTTCTTATTGTTGTATATAGTGTTCTAGTTTCATTAGCATCTTTCAGGCAGTCGTTGTTAGCTACTTTGGCAGTCCAAGGAATTCGCAACATTTGTCTCATGAACCACATCTCTGTTGCTTCCAGGTTTTCCTAATTTGTTCATTTACATTACAAGTTTCACTGCCATACAGAAAAACATGTTCTATATAGCACCGCAGCACTCTCTCTCTATCTCTCTCTCTCTCTCTCTCTCTCTCTCTCTCTCTCTCTCTCTCTCTCTCTCTCTCTCTCTCTCTCTCTCTCTGTTTTTTTTTTAAAATAAACAATGATAGTGACTTATTGCATAAGATACTTTTTATTTTATGAAATGTAACTTTTGCTTGCCATATTATGTTTTTAATCTCTGTTGTGCACCTTCAATCTGATATTATAAATGCCCCTATGTATTTAAAATTATATAAAATATCAAGCATATTGTATATTATAATAAACGTTGCAATAAAGCATACTTTAGTCAGGTCTTAATCAGATATGGTTAAGCTACCGTATGACAGTAGACGGTACTACCTGCTGTCTGTTAGCACCGAATCTTGGGTGACGCTCACTAAACCCGACCCCCCACATTGTGCCAACGGCTTTGGCCGGAGGAGTGCAATAGGGAGGGTACAAGCTTTACCCCGGTGCGAGGAAATGCAGCCTAAAGACTAAATGTCATGGCAGGGCAGACCAGGACATAAGCCTTGGTCGGCAACTGGTCTAAGATGGAGGCTCCGACAGGCGGACAATTAGAGCATTGCTGTGCTGATCTGGCAGCTTTTGCAGCTTGTCGTGTTCCAGGTGCATTGTTGTTACCTTTCCTCTGGAGTAAACTAGGCAGACCGAGACAGGGATCATGTTGCATGGACAACACATGGTCTCTAAATTCAGCCCAGGCTTTGTGCGATGGAGAGGTATAAACGAACTGTCGTCTGTCAAAACGGCAAGATGCCAGCAAATAAAGCATATTAATTAACCAGTCGAGGAGTATGCAGACACAAACCGTAACTGTTTAGGAAGCAGATTTCTCCATTTCGACATCTGCTCAATTCTGCCCTACGGTCTACAGGAACCATTTCTGCCCTATGGTCTACAGGAACCATTTTTTCCCTATGGCGAGCGAAAAAAAAAAGAGAGGAAGGAACGGCTCTTCAGAAATCTCGCAACTCCCCAGAAAAGAATCCACTGTCCATTTTATATTGCTGAATCGATTCCAGAGAAGAAGAAGAAGAAGAAGAAGAAGAAGAAGAAGAAGAAGAAGAAGAAGAAGATAAGGATGATGATATGATCATCAAGTAAAAGAAGATGATGGTCAAAAAGAAGAAGAGGAGGCGGTGAAGGAAGAAACGACTCTCCGGGAATCGCCTATCGTCCATAAAGCAACCTATTGTCCATTTTATGTTGCTGAATCAATTCCAGAGTCACATGGTCACTTGGGGATAAACATCTCACCTCTTAAGGGACATTGACCTCATAGATTCGATCTCACCGTGGGGCTGGACATTTTCCCAAGAACTACTGGTGCCTAATGATATCGCACGTCCCCTGACCTTGAAGGTTTGGAGATTTACTAAGTAGCCTTCTCGGATAAGGGCGAAAAACAGGATGTCCCCTATGCAAGTTGTGCAAACTCGCTCTTAAGCTTCCGGTGCGCCGGTGCCAAGGTAACGAGTTCAAACCCTACACTGGTAAGTTGGACTAAAATGTTGACTTCTCATCCTTGACTTAAATTGCAAGTACCTCAGAAGTCGGAGTGGGTTCGTCTGATAACAAGGGACACTGGTTACAGGGAAAGCTAACCCACACGCAAAAATCAGTCCAGTGAACTAGAAGTTGCAGCACGTGCATGGAATCCGTTTGTGTTCAAAGGGAGTAAACACACACACACACACACACACACACACAATACTGTTCTATTTTTGTATTACTTTCATGTGTGCTCCTTTCATTTCCGGATTCTCTACAATTTTTGTGTTGGCTTTTGTTTTCATGAACAGAAGATCGACTTCATTGCACCCTGTTCTACTCCATATGGCTTGATTTTCTGTTCATAAAGCTGCTTGTCGAAAGTATCGCATAGAGCACGAACTCTCTCTCTCTCTCTCTCTCTCTCTCTCTCCTCTCTCTCTCTCCTCTCTCTCTCTCTCTCTCTCTCTCTCTCTCTCTCTCTCTCTCTCTCTCTCTCTCTCTCTCTCTCTCTCTAATTCACAAAATCATATTTCAAAATGCTCCAAGCTACCCTTGGCCATTGTTTAAATATAACGCAAGACATAGCGAACGACTAAATATACTTCATGTCCCTAAACCTAGGATAGACTTATATAAAACAAGCTTAGCATACTCTGCCGCTCAGTTGTGGAACAATCTTCCCCAAGACATCAAAGACACCACCAATCATTATACATACAGTCGCAACCTGTTTGAACACTACCTCAGGACAGACTACATGCCCCCCCCCCCAAACACACACAAACAAAACAACAACAACAACAAAGACAATAATAATGATAAATATCTCGAACGACAACTAGCCAAAGCACATTCCCATATGTATGGCACGTTACGCCTTCCTTGGGTAGTTATAATGCCCATGTTAAACATTACCTCAATGAGTCATGTATTATTGATTATTTGTCATGCGTTTTAATGCTTATTGTTCTTTTGTTGTCAAAGATAACCAACCCACGACCTCCGGGGTGCGAGGGATGCGGCTCCACCACTCCGCCACGGAGACTCCGTGTTTTCGTCACTGTCATTTAAACTGTCATTTACTGCCAATATAGTACCTTGCGGCAAGGGGGTCTTTAGCCTGAGGAATTAAGGCCGCCTGGCTAGTGCAGTCGCCGCGAACTGTGCAGGGTAGGATTTTGTTCTTGCCCCCGACATAAGAAAAAAAAAAACCACACCTTACCGAGGATTCTAACACGGGTCTCCCGAAGGAGAATCCGACATTCTAGCCACTTCGGCCAGCCACTCCTCGTTTTCTCACCGATGCCGGAGTATGAGGCTATGGCCTGAGAACTCGCTTCACAATCTGGCATGCCAGGTTCGAAATCAGCTGCAGTCGATTTGGAAGACGACCGCCTTGCGTTGATTTGTTTACAGTAGTATAACCGTCGTTGATTTGTTTACAGTAGTATAACAGTCGGTCGTCCAGACAGAAATGGCAAACCACTGAACGTAAAATTGCTTTAAAAAATCACAAATATACCCCTCCCTCCCCAAATGCCGGCGTTGATGGCAAAGCCCTGTTAGGACATCCACCTTACTTGTTTATTTTACCGATAGTTGTTTGTTTATTTACGGGGTTATTGTGCCGTGAGTATCTTTAATTAGCTTGGGTTGTCATTCATACGGTTAACATATCCTTGTTTTTCTGTCACTTGATATTAAGGTTGTATTTGTTGTGACCGTGTTCTGTTTTTGTTTGACGTAACGCGTTCTGTGTTCTGTTTTTGTCTCCTGTTTTTGTCCTAGTCCGCTGGCGTGGAGCGGCCGTTGTTGCTTCACCATGGCGGGTCATTCACCTCTTGCGGTCTCATCGTCAGTACCGATTGTGGGCAAATGTTCCTGTGTTCAGTTGAACCGTTCTATCGTGGCTGTATGTTGCTTTAACTGGCGCTGTCTGTGGCTTGGGGGATAATGAGACGCCCAGTTTTATAAATTCTCGTTATTCTGAGTCCAGGGTTCGAATTCAGCTGCTGGCGATTTGGAAGCAGACAGCTTTGCGTTGATTTCGATGGCATGAGGCGTCAGCCGTAAATAATAGGAAACTACATGATTAATATTGCTTAGTAAATAACAAACATCTAATTAATGCCGTGGGTGATTGCAACGCTCTGTAAAGTGCATGCAGCTAACTTCTTTTTGAGTATGTTGTTTTGGGAGCCGCGGCAGCACAGTAGCTGGAAGGCTTGCTTATCGGTCTGCTGGTCCTGTATTCAAATTCCCATCGATGCCAAGGTTTAAAAAAATGTTATCTGAGCTTCCAGGTCGACCCAGCCTAACATTGGTTAGTTAGTGGCTTGTCCTTTACAGGACGTCGCAATCAGCGCCAGCATATTTGGGCTGTGTGATTTTCTAGGCAAGTTTACGTTCAGCAGTTTGCCATTGCTTTCTGAACGACCGACGCTCTTACCATTGTTAACAATCAACGAAAGGTGGCCAGCTTCCAAATCGTCTGCAACTGATTTAGGACGCGGTATGCGGAATTGCGAACTGCGCCCGCTATCCCGTCGCAACAGATGACGACTAAAATGGGTACCAGGAAATAGTCAGTGTGAAGGCCACCAGTGGGATGTTGAGCACACGCCCTCCCCCATCTACTGCCAGTTGGTCTATACAAATTATGCATTAGCATCACATTTCCAGTATTTATCAAGGCGATGATAAGGGGGCTTTGCTTCTCTTCACTTTATAAACCAACCAACACATTATCCGTCAGAGTGCTTTATCACGTTTACATCTGTTTCTTTTTTATTTTATTGCAGGCTGCTTTCTTGTTTGATTGCCGCGAGCGCAGCCGTACAGTCAAACAGCTGTAGATTCAAACAGCTGCAGAGACACACAGCCGTGCAGTCAAACAACTGTAAATTTAAACAGCTGCAAAACCACACAGCCTTACAGTCAAACAGCTGTAGATTCAAACAGCTGCAGAGTCAAACAGCCGTACAGTCAAACAGCTGTACATTCAAACAACTGCAGAGTCACATAGCCGCGCAGGCAAGCATCTGTTATAATCATACTGAAGACAACATGAACCTGCATCGATAGTTCAGCTCAGCTCTCATATCACCACAGGATATAAGGGAACAAAAGTCAAGGATCTTTTCCCGCGCCTTAAGGCTGCTGGGTATGTAGTGCCAACGATATATTTGCACACACCAATCGGCACTTCATGGATGATGTAGTCAGTTTCACGCTGGTCACTTTTACTGTCCAGAATATTTATTGGTACCTTTTAGGCTATGTCGACCTGGGAACTCAGACCAGTTTAACAAAAGAAAGTCCTGCCTCTTGTTGGATTCGACCACAACCAAGTAATCTTTCCAGCGTGACAGCCACTGAAACTCGCGGCTTCCAAGATAGTAACTTTTAATTTAAATATTTATTGTACCATCAATGTTCGCGGATTAGCCTGGCACGACTATACCATGCCTTATGTGTCATGATTGATGATGAAAATTAACCGAAACGTGTTGCATAAAAGGTGTGTTAATTATAATGTCAACAGATTTGCCAGATTTTGATGCGTTATATAGTTCATAATCGCGTAAACAATGACAAACATATGGATCTGGTTTATAATTTGTGAAAAACATTGCCGACTTATTTCGGTAAATGTGTTTGTTGATAGCACGTGATATACACACTGTGAATGACTTCAGATCTTAGGACATGGAGAGCAGAAGGATACCAACTGGAGGTGCGAGTTTTCTGTTATAGCTTCCGACTTTAAGGTAGGTGTTGTTTGTTTATGGTAACAGGTTTGGGGGGGGGGGGGGGGGGAGGCTGAGTGGTCTCGAGGTATGGTGACCGCCTCGAGTGCTGGAGGTCCCGGTTCAGGCCCCGGTGAGGACCGGTATTTATTTGAAAAATCCACCTGGACTTCCAGTAATAAAATTTCCCCTGGTCTCTGAGTAGTGAGATTGGACGCCCACGTGTATTGTTGCGCACGTAAAAAATCCCTTGGCAGTTGGAAATCGAAAAAGAGTAGCCTAACGCGCTGCCCGGGCAAAATTTCGAGTTAAAAATCTACCCAAAGTATTTCAGGATCCTCGCCGATGCAACGGAGTTCGTGCATTGAGCTGAGTTTCTCCAGACTCAGGTTTGAGTTAGGAGGAAAACGGAGCACTTATGGGTTAAACCGTGTGCCGTGATGTTGATCCAACGACTAAAACGACGAAACGACTAAACAGGTTTGGGCTTTTTGGGAGTGCACATATGACGCTTTGACTGGTGTGAAGTTAAAACTGGAATGATCAGTTTCACTGTAGAAAGAGTTCTTTAAGTTCTGAAGTTTCCTCCCATGAATCGCTGTCAGATTGTGATTGTACAATCTTCTTTTTCTTCCAATCGCTATCAGATTATTGTTTTACAATCTTCTTTTCTTGCAGTCGCTGTCTGTCAGATTGTGGTGGCACAGTTCTCTCTCTTCTCTCTCTCTCTCTCTCTCTCTCTCTCTCTCTCTCTCTCTCTCTCTCTCTCTCTCTCTCTCTCTCTCTCTCTCTCTTACCTCCCCCCATCACCGCTAAAAATGGCTATCAGATTGTGGATGTACGAGTACAATCTTGTTTTCATACAATCGCTGTGTATAAAATTCCTGTTGTACAATCTCCTAAATCGCGATCTATCAAATTGCGTCTGTACATTCTTCTTCGTCGTGCAATCGCTATCGTTCTGATGTCTGTTGTACAGTCTTATTTTGCTTCTGGCATCGCTACCTATTAGATTGCAGTTGTTCAGTCTTTTTTGTCTTGCAATTGCCATCAGATTTCTGTTGTACATTCTTTTTTTCCCCCTGACAATCGCAGTCTATCATATTGCAACTGTACAGTCTTCTTATTCAGGCTGTCGCTACCTATCAAATTACGGTTGTACAGTCTTCTTCTGGCAGTCGCTTCCTATCAGATTTTGACTGTACATCTTCCTCTGGCAGTCGCTACCTATCGTTGTCTATGAAGATATCACCGGCAAGGATGAGCCTGACCATAGTTCCCAGCTCCTCTTAGTACAGCTTGGAATTTTAGCGTTGATTTCATGGGCCAGTATATATATATCTGAGGTCGCTCTACACAACCAATCCCACAGTACACGGTCAGCAGTTTGGTTGCTCAATTCACACAACTATACACAAGTATACAAACTGAAGCTTATTTATGTGGCTGTAAATATTGTTTCCACTTTGTGATGATATACACAGTTAGCAGGACTAAAGATAAAGTCATATTTAGCTAGTTTGAAACAAACAATTCAGACTCTTCTACTGTGCCCATGTAGTGCTTCCATCAAGCCATAATTAGTCACAGCATTCTGATCTATCTTAAGTATGTCATGTATATATAGAAAATACTGACTCGAAGCTTAAAAAAAATCTAGGGGATGATGTACTAGCACGTACGGATAACAGCTAGCATCTGAGGCAAGCCTATGTATTCTATCATTGGGTCATTACTCCCGTTTAAAAGATGATTTTTCATCCTCTGCAGCAGTCCACTTGTAAACAAAACTGATGATCTCTTAAGAACAGCAGTGATTTGACAACAAGTAAACTTGGAGACACTGAACAATGCATATATATATATATATATATTACGGTATAAACTACATCTACAACCACTTTAGCCTAACAAAGAGACAGGGGAGATAGAATTACAAAAAAGAGTTAGTTGCATATTCTTTACAGGACGTTGCAGTAAACCCCAGTATGCTTTGGCAGTTTGTGATTTCTTGCAAGTTTTGTTAGTAGTTTGGGCGGCCTGTTGCCAAATCGCTAGCAGCTGTGTTAGGAACGTGGTGTGCGGGATTACGAATTGCACCGGGGTTGACCTTCGCCGTGGAATCGACAAAACTGCAAAGCTATGAAATCCACAATCAGTCATGACAACAAAGTCTATTATAAAGAACACTTGAGAAGAGCTGTTTGACCATATAACTTTCATTCATCGTCCATAAGCCAAGAAGGAATTACTAGAGCACAGTCTGGTAGCCATATGGACAGAATATGGGCACTCTTCTGTGATGTTGACATTGGAAAGTTGCAGTGTTTCCGAAGTGTTCGTCCTCACGGGTGATCATCTCTCTCAACCCTGGTATAATACAGCCAGTTGCACATATACATTGACCAGTGAAATGCTATGCCTATTGGCTTGATACGGTTTCAGTAGGATGAGAGGAAAGACTACACCACAGGGTAGACAGGTAAAGACTATATCACAGGGTAGACGAGCAAAGACTACACCACAGGGTAGACAAGTAAAGACTACATCACAGGGTAGACAGGTAAAACTACATCACAGGGTAGACAGGTAAAGACTATATCACAGGGTAGACGAGCAAAGACTACATCACAGAGTAGACAGGTAAAACTACATCACAGGGTAGACAGGTAAAGGACTACACCACAGGGTATAGACAAGCAAAGACTACATCACAGGGTAGACAGGTAAAACTACATCACAGGGTAGACAGGTAAAGACTATATCACAGGGTAGACGAGCAAAGACTACATCACAGAGTAGACAGGTAAAACTACATCACAGGGTAGACAGGTAAAGACTACACCACAGGGTAGACAAGCAAAGACTACATCACAGGGTAGACAGGTAAAACTACATCACAGGGTAGACAGGTAAAGACTATATCACAGGGTAGACGGTAAAACTACATCACAGGGTAGACAGGTAAAGACTAAATCACAGGGTAGACAGGTAAAACTACATCACAGGGTAGACAGGTAAAGACTATATCACAGGGGTACACAGGTAAGACTATATCACAGGGTAGACAGGTAAAACTACATCACAGGGTAGACAGGTAAAGACTACACCACAGGGTAAGACAAGCAAAGACTACATCACAGGGTAGACAGGTAAAGACTATATCACAGGGTAGACAGGTAAAACTACATCACAGGGTAGACAGGTAAAGACTACACCACAGGGTAGACAGGCAAAGACTACATCACAGGGTAGACAGGTAAAGACTATATCACAGGGTAGACAGGTAAAGACTACACCACAGGGTAGACAGGTAAAGACTACACCACAGGGTAGACAGGTAAAGACTATATCACAGGGTAGACAGGTAAAGACTATATCACAGGGTAGACAGGTAAAGACTACATCACAGGGTAGACAGGTAAAGACTATATCACAGGGTAGACAAGCAAAGACTACATCACAGGGTAGACAGGTAAAGACTATATCACAGGGTAGACAGGTAAAACTACATCACAGGGTAGACAGGTAAAGACTACACCACAGGGTAGACGAGCAAAGACTACATCACAGGGTAGACAGGTAAAGACTACACCACAGGGTAGACAGGTAAAACTACATCACAGGGTAGACAGGTAAAACTACACCACAGGGTAGACAGGTAAAACTACATCACAGGGTAGACAGGTAAAACTACATCACAGGGTAGACAGGTAAAGACTACACCACAGGGTAGACGAGCAAAGACTACATCACAGGGTAGACAGGTAAAACTACATCACAGGGTAGACAGGTAAAACTACACCACAGGGTAGACAGGTAAAACTACATCACAGGGTAGACAGGTAAAGACTACACCACAGGGTAGACGAGCAAAGACTACATCACAGGGTAGACAGGTAAAGACTACACCACAGGGTAGACAAGCAAAGACTACATCACAGGGTAGACAGGTAAAGACTATATCACAGGGTAGACAGGTAAAACTACATCACAGGGTAGACAGGTAAAACTACATCACAGGGTAGACAGGTAAAGACTACACCACAGGGTAGACGAGCAAAGACTACATCACAGGGTAGACAGGTAAAACTACATCACAGGGTAGACAGGTAAAGACTATATCACAGGGTAGACAGGTAAAGACTATATCACAGGGTAGACAGGTAAAGACTATATCACAGGGTAGACAGGTAAAGACTATATCACAGGGTAGACAGGTAAAGACTACATCACAGGGTAGACAGGTAAAGACTATATCACAGGGTAGACAGGTAAAGACTACACCACAGGGTAGACAAGCAAAGACTACATCACAGGGTAGACAGGTAAAACTACATCACAGGGTAGACAGGTAAAGACTATATCACAGGGTAGACGAGCAAAGACTACATCACAGAGTAGACAGGTAAAACTACATCACAGGGTAGACAGGTAAAGACTACACCACAGGGTAGACAAGCAAAGACTACATCACAGGGTAGACAGGTAAAACTACATCACAGGTAGACAGGTAAAGAGCTATATCACAGGGTAGGACCGAGCAAGACTACATCACAGGTAGACAGGTAAAGACTATATCACAGGTAGAACAAGCAAAGACTACATCACAGAGTAGACAGGTAAAACTACATCACAGGGTAGACAGGTAAAGACTACACCACAGGGTAGACAAGCAAAGACTACATCACAGGGTAGACAGGTAAAACTACATCACAGGGTAGACAGGTAAAGACTATATCACAGGGTAGACGAGCAAAGACTACATCACAGGGTAGACAGGTAAAGACTATATCACAGGGTAGACAGGTAAAACTACATCACAGGGTAGACAGGTAAAACTACATCACAGGGTAGACAGGTAAAGACTACACCACAGGGTAGACAGGTAAAGACTATATCACAGGGTAGACGAGCAAAGACTACATCACAGGGTAGACAGGTAAAGACTATATCACAGGGTAGACAGGTAAAACTACATCACAGGGTAGACAGGTAAAATTACATCACAGGGTAGACAGGTAAAACTACATCACAGGGTAGACAGGTAAAGACTACATCACAGGGTAGACAGGTAAAGACTACACCACAGGGTAGACGAGCAAAGACTACATCACAGGGTAGACAGGTAAAGACTACACCACAGGGTAGACAAGCAAAGACTACATCACAGGGTAGACAGGTAAAACTACATCACAGGGTAGACAGGTAAAGACTACACCACAGGGTAGACAAGCAAAGACTACATCACAGAGTAGACAGGTAAAACTACATCACAGGGTAGACAGGTAAAGACTACACCACAGGGTAGACGAGCAAAGACTACATCACAGGGTTGACGAGGACGGATTACCCCCGAGGGTGGAAGAAGACTACATCACAGGGTAGACAGATAAAGACTATACCACAGGGTAGACAAGCAAAGACTACATCACAGGGTAGACAAGTAAAGACTACACCACAGGGTAGACGAGGACGGATTACCCCCGAGGGTGGAAGAAGAAAGACTGCATCACAGGGTAGACGAGTAAAGACTACACCACAGGGTAGACGAGGACGGATTACCCCCGAGGGTGGAAGAAGAAAGACTACATCACAGGGTAGACAAGTAAAGACTACACCACAGGGTAGACGAGGACGGATTACCCCCGAGGGTGGAAGAAGAAAGACTACATCACAGGGTAGACGAGTAAAGACTACACCACAGGGTAGACGAGGACGGATTACCCCCGAGGGTGGAAGAAGAAAGACTACATCACAGGGTAGACGAGTAAAGACTACATCACAGGGTTGACGAGGACGGATTACCCCCGAGGGTGGAAGAAGAAAGACTACATCACAGGGTAGACGGCAACTTATACAAAAACATATAGTGTCTCAACACGAGAGTCGCCAAGTCTTGAATGAGTTATCAGATGCTGCAATCCCCATGATGTCTTCTGTCTCATTGACGGAGCGCCCGCTAGCATGTCCAGTGACAATTGTCTTACGACATATGCCTCAGTACTTCCCCGGACACCGATTAAACGACTTTTATGTTTCCGGGGTGCTCGCTAATGTCCAGTTATGGCCATCTGCTGGGACATTTGGCGTTTGTATGGTGTGAGGGGCAGCCATTGTGTCACCGCTGTTTCAGAAGCAATCACGTGATAACGTTAATTATAGATTCTCGTATATAAAACATGAGAGGCAAGTTAGCCTCAGTGGATAGCCTGTTACTTTGCCGGCCCAGGGTCAGTATTCGAATCCAAATCAAGGCGGGATCTTGGGCTTGACTTGTAACACGCATTGAGTGCCAGTGAATGCATTAACATTTGTGGCTGGCACAAAATGTCCAGTACACCATCCATCCATCATGTGCCATGCCGATAAGCGTGGACGGTCATGTTTTGCCGATCTTACTCGATCACCAGAGTCGTGGATCAGCTCCGTGTTTCTGTCTCGACCATGCAACGTGGCCAAGCCATCCAGGTATTTACTTCTTGGTCTTCCCCTTGGTCTCTTCCCTTCGGTCTTGCCAGTTGTCACCAAGATCTCCAATTCATTTTTCTCATAACATGCCTAATACATTTTGACTGTCTACCTCTAATGCCTCTAATCAGATTACGATCTTCATTTGTTTCTTGTAGGACTTGTTCATTGGTTTTTCTGTCTGTCCACGGTATTCTTTGCATTTTCCTCAGAAACCACATTTCCACAGCCATCAGATGTTTTTCAGCTTGTCTGCTCATTTCCACGCTTCACATCCATATAAAAGTACAGGTTCTATGTAGCACTTTAACACTCTTTTTCTCGTTTCAATTGATATCTTTTTATTGGTCAGTGTCTTGTCACCTGATCGCTTCACCCTCTATAGCGAAGTAATAATGAGAGAGATCAAGAGAAGCCAGGAATACTAATCGGAGGTGATAATATAAACAATATACCTATGCAGATTACACAGTATTGGTGGCGGATAATGCAACAGACCTACAACAATTATTGGACATTGTAGTATCAGAGAGTGCACAGAAAGGACTCTCCTTGAATATCAATAAAACAGTAACGATGATGATATCAAAGAAAATGGGGACACCAAAATGTGACATAGAAATAGAAGGGGAAATTCTCACCCAAGTGGATAATTTTAAATACCAAGGGGCACTTATAACATCAGATGGAAGATGTACAACAGAGATTAAGAGCAGAATGGGGCAGGCAAAAGCCGCATTTCAGAAAATGAAGAGTATCTTATACAATAAGTCGCTATCAATTAATGTAAGAAAGAGAGTTCTAAAATGCTATATAGAACCAGTTTTGCTGTATGGCAGCGAATCTTTGAATGTAAATGAACAAATTAGGAAGAATTTAGAAGCAACAGAGATGTGGTTTTTAAGACAATGTTGCGAATTCCTTGGACTGCCAGAGTAATTAACAACGATTGCCTCAATGAGGCTAATGAAACTGGAACACTATATACAACAATAAGAAAGAGTCAAGCAGCTTTCTTTGGTCATGTGATGAGAAGAGAGGCATTGGAGAACATCGTGACAACTGGAAAGATCGAGGGGAAGAGAGGCAGAGGCAGACCAAGAGAAATTATGCTGGCCGGATTGAGAAGGTGGCATGGAGGAATATCATCAGCAGAGTTGATCCAGAACACCAAAGACCGAGATCTGTGGAGAGCCATGAACGCCTACGCCAGCCGGCACGGCACTTGATGAAGATGATGATGATGTTTGTCATTTTGCAAAAGGCTATCTTCGCAATTGCAATTCTTGTTCTAATCTCTTCAAGGCATCCCCATCAGATGTTATGACTGTTCCGAGATAGTTGTACCGATTCACTTGTTTAAGAATATGCCCATTTACTTGTATATTACATTGTTGTATTTCTTCCTTCCTAGTGAAGACCATAATCTGTGTCTTCTTACAATTCAATTCTAACTCTAGTTGTTCACTGTGTACAACAACCGCATCTACTAAATTTTAAAGATCCTGTTCATTGTCTGCAATCAAGACTGCACCATCTGCATATCTAATGTTATTGATGTATCGTCCCCCAATGTTGATTCCTTCCATATCTTCTATATTTCTGAAAATATTTTCACTGTACAGGGAAAAAAGATCTGGAGACATTACACATCCCTGTCTCACACCTCTCAGTACACCCGAAAGCGAGAAAAAGCGTCCTGCACTGTACTTCTATAGTGCAAATAATATGGTTTAAAATGCAAAAGGATCGATTTCATTGCGACTGTTTTATTCCATAATGCTCAGCCTCAGCCTACGTAGATGGTGAATTGTCTGTACACATATGGTCAAGAAGTCAGCCGTTGTGAGCAACCCGTCGTGCCGGTTGTCCGCTTGAGGCGAACTGACGGATGTGGCAGTAGAACAAATAGAACATGGAATAAAACACGGTATAATGAAGTCGATCATCTTGTCATTGACATACTTTTTATTATCTTAGAAATATAAACATTTTTAAAAAATATAAAAAGACGGAAGGTATAGCTGCGGCCAAACTACCGTGTCGCCTCTTACGACAAGTTAGGTAGATTACGGAGTTGCAATTCTTTGCCTCCTTGCTGAGCCCCGGTAACACACGGGAAAACAAACCAGCTTGTTCCACGCGGAGTTCTTGCCACCACTATGGGAATATGTTGTAGTGACTTTTTAAATTGGTTCTGATTTTGTTTGTTTTGTTTATTGTTTCGGCCGGCTCTTAGGCGAAGGGGTTACGAACGCAATTGTAATCCCGCATACCGCGTTCGAAACACAGCTGCGGGCGATTTTGCAGCAGACCGCCTTGCGTTGGTTTTCATGCAACGGTGTGAGTGCTTGTCGTTCAGAAAGCAATGACAAATTACTGAACTTAAACTTGCCAAGAAATCACAAACAACAAAAATAAATGCTGGGGTTGAATGCCACGTCCTGTAAAGGATATGCAACTAACTTCGAATGACAACAGGGTCCTGCTGAAGGTACACATGTACCTATGAACATATCCGGAGTGCAGAGATGATAATCCGCGCCGAAGTGAACCTAAACTAATTTCGAATGACAACAGGATCCTACTGAAGGTACACATGTACCTATGAACATACCCGAAGTGCAGAGATGATAATCCGCGCCGAAGTGAACCTAAACTCCCCTCTTACAACGGTAGAGGATGTTTGTGTGTTCCAATGACCCCAGAAGCTTTACCGACGGTAGCGCAGCAACTGGTAGGGTCTTCCGTGTCGGACTGGTCAAGGTGGTAGGGCTTAGAGGTAGAGAGACACAAACCTGCTGCCTTGATTGGGGACAATCAGAGATCAGCGAAAGTAAACCTGAAAACATGCTTGTCGAAGTCGGGTGTGCTGAGCCACAGGCTGGACAAAACAGTACAGCACATTTTACTTGGTCATGTCATAATAAACCCATGTGCTTGTGCAAATCCATGTGCTAAACCCATATTTGGTGCTGTGGGTGTGGGCATGACGAAGAATTAGTTGTCCTGCCAGAAAAGGCTGAGCAACCCAACACCAATTAGACAAATAGTCATACATTCAATAGTCTTCAAATAGTCCACACCATAAATACTAGTTGTGGACAGAAACGTAATTTCCCCATACAGGGAGGTCTTTGTTTCTGAATTGCTTGAATTCACTCCCGTGTGATACACAGCGATGCTAACGGCTAAGGGATGGGGTTTTCCCACATGATAACCTTTGCAACACAAGTTGATGTGAATTTTCTCACGATGTCTACCGTTATTTCGGACTCACGGGAATTCCCAAGTGCTCTTTTGCGGTTATTCCCCAGTACTTAGTTGCCGCTATGCTTTTCACATACTGTAACCAAGTACCAAGCTGTGTTTTGTATAGTTCATGCCTTGTAACGTTTGTGATCATGCATGTCCGCAGACTTCTGCCAAACATTTCGGCTACTGATGTTCCTCCATGCCATGATGTCAAACCGTCCAGCATTGTTTTTCTTTTCCATTCGCCCCCGCCTCCCCTCCCCTCCAACTTTCCCATTGTGACGACACACTCCAGCTTTCCCTCTTCACATGACATGGTCATATATGGACTATCTTCTTCTGATGCGAGTAACTGTGCGAGTTAACTTCTGTAAAGTAATTACTTATTTTATCCGCGCACAGTCTTCTCATCATTAGTTTATGAAATCACACCTTTGCAACTGTGTCATCATTTGTATAATAATTGTCCTTGATTCGCTTCCGTACATTAGTATTGAAAGCCGTGCTATTGGAATGAAAATTCAGTCCACCAACAGCTCTACAGAAATGTAATGAACCTTAAACTAACTAAAAACGTCCAGGTCTGAGTGCGAATGAGGAACGAACGAACGAACGAACGAACGAACGAAAATCTTTATTTTCAAAGGGTTAAGAATTAGGCACGCAGGCCCGTCTGACATTCTGCCCTTCTTCTCTATTTCCTCTCATACATTCTTTCATTCAACATCACTTATGAAGAAAATTTTTTACAACAAAAGAACGATAAGCATTAAAACGCATGAAAAATAATCAATAACAAATGACTCACATGGGCATTATAAATACAAAAGGAAGGTGTAATGTGCCATACATATGGGAATGTTCTTTGGCTAGTTGTCATTTGAGATAATTTACCATTATTATTGTCTATTATTATTGTCTATTATTATTGAGGAGGAAGAGGAAGGGGAAGAAGACAAAGAAGATGCCGGCTCAATCTTAAATTGTTTAATTATTAAGAGCCATTTTATACAACCAAATCATGCACCCCTAACCTTGTATTATATACATATGGCAGTTGCTGAGCTATATACCTGGCACATGAATTTTATCTTATATGGGAACATTATTACTCAAGAGAGTCAGAGGAGAACTGGGACCGATGTAGGCGAAAAAGGTAAACAGCTGGGCAACGCGCATTAGTATAAGCAACGTCAACTGTGTGAACATGAAGACGTTAGAGAGGATTGAACATTTATAATTGCTAGTGTATTTTCCGTCGGCTCTGTGGCGTAGGTGGTTACGGACGCAGTGCGTAATCCCGTATAACCGTGTTCGAAACACTGCAATTTGGCATCAGATGGCCTTGCGTTGGTTTTTTTTTTTTTACGAAATGGTATGGGTGGCCGTCGTTCAGAAAGCAATGGCTAACTACTGAACGTAAACTTGCCAAGAGATCACAACAACAAAAAATGCTGGTGTAGACTGCGACGTCGTGTAAAAGGATATGCAACTAACTTTTTTAGTGCATTTTCCAGACTCTTGTACCTTGCGATATCGAGGTGAAGCATAAACAGTCCATTTAAGGGCGTCCCCTGGATTCTGTTATTCCCCCTGTCCATTGTTTACTTGGTCGGCCTCTTCTTCTGGTTCCGTTTAGTCAGTACATTACTGCTTGTTGTGGTAGCCTGTTAGTTGGTAGCCTTGTTATATGGCCAAACCATTTAACTTGCTGTTTTCTGATTAAACCTAGCGCTGCTATAACCCCCACTTTAGTCCTGATTTCTTCATTTATGATCTTCTCTCTTCTTGATTCATTGAATAATCTTCTCAGAAATCTAATTTCCGTTGTTGTAATTCCCAACCCTCTTTTTCTGTCATTGTCCAGGTTTGGCATTGGTAACGTAGAGTTGGTAGGAAGATTGTGTTGTATACTGCTTTTTTAATATCTACTGATACTGAACCCGGTAACCTCCTGAAGCGCACACATTGACCTATGGGATACTTATCTTTGTGGGACGCCTTTCCCCCGACAGAGTAACGAAGAAGAAGAAGAAGAAGAAGAAGAAGAAGAAGAAGAAGAAGAAGAAGAAGAAGAAGAAGAAGAAGACTTGGCAAAAGACGAACGGTTATAACCAAGTATTCAAATAGAATCGATGAAGAATAAGAAGAAGAAGAAGAAGAAGAAGAAGAAGAAGAAGAAGAAGAAGAAGAAGAAGAAGAAGAAGAAAAAGAAGAAGAAGAAGACAGGGGAAAAGACGAACGGTTATACATAGTATTCATTTACAGAACCTACATGCTCACATCTTTGGGTTAAAGAAAGCATAATAGACAACCAGCTACAGAATGGGTTGATTATTAGGCTTCACGACCAAGGTGTGAAATACTTGATGATGATGATGATGATGATGATGGCTAGCAAGCACGACTGTTGTCAGTTGTAACGCCTTAAACACCTTCCTGGTTTGGCCATATGATTCATAGTGATTCACAGTCAGCAGTTACGCCATAGGCCGCAATTGAAAACTGGCGACGAAGACGCCGGCAAAAGAAACCTCGGGTTGATACATTTGAAAACATGCACATACACTGTACTACGTAATTGCCATTTTTTAATACAGGGATCCTCAGTGGTGTGGTGGCTAGACACTCGCCTCACGATCTGGTGGTCATGGGTTCGATCCGCAGCTGGGCTGTTTCGGATTTTTAAAAATTGACCAGGGCTCCCAGGTGGACCCAGCCTAAGATGGATACCAAGAATATATTGGGAAGAGAAGGCGGTCGGCGTGAGACTGACTACTTCACCTACCGAGCGGTGATGTGTCTATACACATGTAGGTCCAGCACTGGACGCCCACTCGCGCCTGGAGGTGTCTAACAGGGCCCTAGTTCTCGTCTATATCATCATCATCATTATCATCATCATCATCATCATCATCATCATCATCATCATCATCATCATCATCATCATCATCATCATCATCATCATCATCATCATCATCATCATGTGTCATGCCGGTAAGCGTGGGCGGTCACGTTTTGCCAGCTCATCCGATCAACAGAGTCGTGAATCAGCTCAGTGTTCTTGTCTCGACCATACCATGTGGCCAAACCATCCAGATATTTACTTCTCTGCCTTCCGCTTGTTCTCTTACCCTCGATCTTGCCAGTTGTCACGAAGTTCTCCAATGTATGTCTTCTCATAACGTGAAACCCCCCCCCCCCCCCCCCCCCCCCCCCCAAAAAAAAAAAAAAATAAAATTGTGACTGTCTACGTTTAATTTCTCTGGGGTCTGCGTGGTCTCGAGGTATGGTGGCGGCCTCGAGTGCTGGAGGTCCCGGGTTCAAGCACCGGTGATGACCGGGATTTTTTCACGTGGACTTCTAGTAATAAAATTTCCCCTGGTCTCTGGGTAGTGAGATTGGACGCCCGTGTGTATTCGTGCGCACGTAAAAAATCCCTTGGCAGTTGGAAATCGAAAAGAGTAGCCTAACGGCGTTGACTGGGCAAAATTTCGAGTTAAAAATTTACCCAAAGTATTTTCAGGATCCTCGCCGGTGCTACGGAGTTCATGCACTGAGCTTAGTTTCTCCAGACTCAGATTTAAGTTAGGAGGAAAACGGAGCACTTATGGATTGCACTCGTGTGCCGTGATGTTGATCCATCGACTAAACTAAACTAAACTAGTTTAATTTCTGTAATCAATTTACGGTTTTCAGTTGTTTCTTGTATGACTTGGTCATTGGTTTTTCAGTCTGTCCATAACATTCTTTGCATTTTCTTCAGAAACCACATTTCCACAGCCATCATGTTTTGCTCATTGTCCACGCTTCTCATCCATACAAAAGCAATGGTTCTATGTAGCACCTCAACACTCTTTTTCTCGTTTCAGTTGTCATCTTTTTATTGGTCAGTATGTTTTCTATCTTGCAAAAGGCTGCCTTCGCCATGACGATTCTTGTTCTAATCTCATCAAGGCATCTCCCATCAGATGTTATGACTGTTCTGAGATAACTGTACCGATTCACTTGCTTAAGAAGTCTGTATCTATATACATTACTTAGGATGGAGAGTACACCAACAGACACGACAAGTGGAATTGCACAGCGTTTCAAAAACTACAGCCATAAGTGGAAGAATGGATGTTGCGACCAGAAAATTGTCTTCGGCACACACAAAAAGACACTGGTATAATTCCATTTGCAAAAATTACTTTTAGAAAAGTCATTTAAGTCATTTAACTGGGGTTCGATAATCACACTAAATCCATGGCCACGGAATCTCAACTGAGCTGAATGCGGAAAGGGGGTGGGGAGTGGTGGTAGTGGAAGACATGGGGCTAGGATCGCTTCCATCTTGGCGTCCCTGCGACTTCTGGACTGGCGTTCTGGTAAAAAAGACATTAATACGTGGCTATTTAGGTGTAGATTTGTGGGGAAAATATATTTGAATATCCTTCATTAGCAACATCATGTTTAATTTTCAATAGTTTTGTGATGTAGTCATGTAAAGTAGTTATTTTATAATGTCGATTAAAGTAGTCAGTTAAAGTTGTTACTAACGATATTCGGTTAAAGTAGTCAGTAAAAATTGTCAGTTAAAGTAGCCAGTTAAAGTTTTTGGCTACTATATTTAGTTAATGTAGTCAGTTAAAGTTGTTGGTTTCTATATTCAGTTAAAGTAGTATATCAAAGCAGTCGGTTACAGTAATGACTTCAAGTATCGAATTATCATAAAATACTATTTTGTTGTGTGTGTGTGTGTGTGTGTGTGTGTGTGTGTGTGGTGGGGGGAGTGAGTGTGTGTGTGTGTGTGTGTGTGTGTGCTGACGAAGGCTTTCTAGCCGCAACGTCAGTTCTGTCATTTGTCATTGTGTTCTAGTAACGCTGACCAATTACAATTTCCGTTTTTGTTGATTTACTCAGACAGTGCCTGTTTTATAGCGAGGGCAGACTGCAAAATCATATTAGTAATCTGAGTTCAACATGCAGGAGATACAATATGAGTATAAATACAGCCAAAACCGAAGTAATGCGAGTTAGCAGATCGCCGGGCCCACTAAGTATACAGATAAATAGCACAACTCTGAAACAAGTTAAAGAATTCAAATATCTTGGAAGTATGATCACAGAAGATGGCAGATTGGACAGAGAAATCGAAATCAGATGTCAAAAAGCTAGTGCACTTACATATCAACTATCACCCTTACTGAAACATCCAAATATACCCATGTCCGCAAAACGACAGATAATAAACAGCATATTCACACCAACCCTATGCTACCAATCTCAAACCTGGACTTTATCCAAATTACACCTTCGCAAAATCAACACCTGCGAAATGAGATGCCTGAGGAGAGCTGCCAACTTAACAATCCGAGACCGAGTAAGAAATGCTATTATCAGACAGACTGTGGGATCAACACCTTGTGCCACATTTATTGAAAGACAGAAGATCAAGTGGTTTGGCCATGTCGTTAGAATGCAACACCAGCAACTACCATCACTGGCCTTACATCAAAGATCATCTGCGACGAGACCACAAGGACGTCCAAGAAGAAAATGGATTGACGACATCAAAGACATTGTACAGCCACACGGAATGACACTATCCAGTGCCGCCCACCGGGCGCTGGAACGCAAATTATTCCTCCCCACGACGCTTGACGGCAGAAGTGGAAGATGATGATGATGATGATGATGATGATGACTCAGACAAAGAAGTCAGTTAAAGTAGTCAGTTAAATTAATGGTTGAATTAATTGGCTAAGTAGTCAGTTAAGATAGTTATCTCATCTCATCTCATCATGTTCCTCTTGTACCTTGCGGTGTCGAGGTGAAGTATAAACATCGTAAGATTGCCCGATTATGGGCTTCATATATCGATATTCCCATGGACTCTGCTATTCCCTCCGTCCAACGTTTACGTGGTCGGCCTCTTCCTCTGGTTCCATCTGGTCTGTGCATCATTGCTTGTTGTGGTATGCTGTTGACTGGTAACCTACTTGCATGGCCAAACCATTTGACTTGCTGCTTTCTAATAAAATCTAGTGCTGCTTTAACACCCACTTTAGTCCTAATTTCTTCATTTCTGATCTTATCTCTTCTTGATACGTTGAGTATTCTTCTCAGGAACCTCATTTCTGTTGTTGTGATTTTTCTTTTCTCTTTTTCTGTCATTGTCCAGGTTTGGCATTGGTAGCATAGAGTTGGTAGGAAGATTGTGTTGTAAAGTGCTTTCTTAGTAGTTATTGATACATGTTTGTTCTTTAGTATTGGTGCCATTTGTCCAATGAGTTGATTTGCCTTATTGCACTGAGTTGATTTGCCTTATTGCACCTATTTTCGATCTCGTTAAGATAGTTAAAGAAGCTAAAATAGTTAGTATGTTGCATAGATTGCTTTATTAAGTATGGGTGCCGGTCGTTCAGAACGCAGTGGCAAACTACTGGACATAAACTTGCCAAGAGATCACAACAGCAAAAAATGCTGGTGTTGACTGTGACGTCCCGCAAAGGATATGCTACTAACTTTTTAACTACGAGACTTGTCACATTCCCGCGCAAGGACCCAGCGTTGTTACCTCACAATTTGAGAAGCGCCGTGTTACGCTAACAATACAAGTGCTACTCGGTAACATCCGTGAAACCTGTACCAGCCGAAACTATGGCCTCCTTTACAGTAACAGAAAGTCGGGTCCTGCGAGTATGCTTGTTACGGTGTGTGCTAGTCCTTGCTTGTGGAGTTGGCAGCCTTTATATTACCGGACATAGCCCGTAACTTGACAACTTAATGACAACGGGCGTAACTTGACAACTTAATGACAACTGGCATAACTTGATGGGAAGAGAACGAACGAACGAACGAACGAACTTTACTTTATTTTCAGACTTAAGAATTAGACACGCAGGCCCGTCTGATATTCTGCCCTTCTTATCTGTCTGTGCTCATACATTATTTCATTCATACATTTATTATGAAGCTAATCTTTGACAACAATAGAAACAATATATGAGGAGGGGGAGGGGCGCTGAGTGGTCTCGAGGTATGGTGTCCGCCTCGAGTGCTGGAGGTCCCGGGTTCAAGCCCCGGTGAGGGCCGGGATTTTTTCACGTGGATTTCTAGTAACAAAATTGCCTCTGGTCTCTGGGCAGTGAGATCGGACGCCCGTGTGTATTGTTGCGCGCGTAAAAAATTCATTGGCAGTTGGAAATCGAAAAAGAGTAGCCTAACGGCGCTGCCTTGGCAAAGTTTCGAGTTAAATATCTACTCAAAGTATTTCAGGATCCTCGCCGGTTCTACGGAGTTCGTGCACTGAGCTGAGAGACTCCGGACTCGGGCTTGAGTTAGGCGTAGAACGGATCACTTATGGGTTACACCCGTGTGCCGTGATGTTGATCCGTCGACTAAACTAAACTAGAAACAATATGCATTAAAACGCATGGAAAATGTGCAATCATCAATAAATAGATAACTCAGTCAACTAATCTTGACATGGCAGTTATAAGTAGTTAAGTTAGATGTAACGCACGTACCACTGTTAGGGGAATGTTTATTATACTAGTTGTCCGTTTAGATCAGGGGTCACCAAACTACGGCCCGCGGGCCGGATCCGGCCCGGGACGTCATTTCATCTGGCCCGCCGACGGGACTCGAACTTGCTTGATATAACGCACGGAACACGGGACGTTGTGATACAATTTAAATGTAACTATTATGATTAGAATAATAGGATCTTCACACGGGCGGAGACCTCCTGGCTGCTATGTGTCTTATATTTATTATTTTCAATTATAAATCATTGTACCTAGATTTTCTTGTTTATTTTAATACGCCTATGCTCTGGTCTTCGACGCTCTGACGTTACCATGGTTTCCATGGCAACAAACACACACGCATCTTTCCCTCCTTCGGGTGCGCCCGGCTGTCAACACAGGTCCTATGATCCAGAAATATTTACTTCTCTTTTGCCAGTCACCCATTTTATATGTATGTAACAAGGGTTTCTTTGTTTGACAGTGATAGATTAGTGAACTACAAGTGTGAATAGAGGCAATGAAGTAGCAAACATAGCATAAAAATGCCATAAAAGCCCCATGTTATTACAAAAAAAATATTATCCCCAGCTCAGAAGAATTCCCCGGTCAAGGTGTTAATCGAGCTGGTCTCTAGGCCAGTGTTTTTCAACCTTTCTGCTGGAGCTGGAGCAGATCCTTACACAAATGTTTACGTTGCTCAAGGAACTCTGTGCAATGATCCAAGTGTATGTCCTACTTTATGTAATACACCAGATGGGCAGAGATGTTGCATGTAGGCTATCTGTTTTGGCGGAACCCCTGGATGCCACTCAAGGAACACCGGTTGAAAAACTCTGCCGGCCCTATTTATATATTTTGCAAACCTTATTATGAGATATATTCAATTACCAAAAGGTACCTATAAACTTTATATGAACCTTTGGTGAGCCGTAGCGTCACCAGTGACCCCTAGTCCTCTGCTTTTTTGTGTGTTTCTAGTCTACAGGGATTTAGTTACGTTTATAATTCAATGTCGTTTTCATTTTCAAGCCCCTTGTACTTCACCCTTAATTATGATTACTAAGAAAAGAAAAGTGGACGCCGAGTGTCGCCTTTTCATTGAAGAATGGGGAGTAAAGTACTTCTTTGTGGAAGCAAAGGACCAGAAATCCAATTGCATAATATGCAGCGAAAGTGTTGCCTTTTTGAAAGAGTACAATCTTCGGCGTCACTATGAAACAAAACATCTATCAACATATTCAAAGTTTTCTGGAAAGTTACGCTCTGAGAAATATGAGTCCATTAAATGTGGTTTAGAAACACAAAGAAATCACTTCACGAGTTAAGTGAGCTGAAAATGAATATGTCACTCGTACAAGTTATAAAATAGTGCATGAGATGGCAGAACGAGGAAAACCGTTTACTGATAGCAACTTCCGCAAAGAGTGTATGCTGGAAGTAGCAAATGACTTGTGTCCTGAGAAAGCCGAGTTGTTTGGAACTATCAGCCTTTCAGCAAGTTCAGTTGAGCGAAGAACAGAAGAACTTGGAGAGAACATAGTGCTACAAACTAGGAACTTGTTGTGGTATTCTCTGGCGCTAGATGAGTCTACTGATCTCTCGAGTACGCAGGGCCGGATTGAGACTTAATAAGGCCCTAAGCTATTTGAAATATGGGGCCCTTTATAAGTCCAGATATTCTATGTCAGTGACAAATATGATTTTCGGATACCTAGAGGGTTAAACTAAAATACAATTAAGAAGTATATTGATAGTGAAATAATAAATCTTTAACTTAAAATCATTTTTATTCATAACAAACTTAAAAATGCAAGCTCTGGTAAAAAGAAACAAAAGTTCTTTTAAAAGGCACAATTTACAAAGGCTCATTATCTAATCTCTTGACACATGCTATAAGAATTAAGGAATTATATTAAACTAAAATATTTTCTTTCTTGCCTTTGCCAGAGCAAAGTCACTGATGACATCATCAAATGATAAACTGCGTAGTTTGTCGCTTTCTATGCACATGAGACTGAAGGAGCATAATTTATCTTGAGTCATTGTTGTTCTAAATTCATTTTGTTATCCTCTTCAGCTGAGAAAAAGATCTTTCTCCAGAGCAATTTGCAACCATCATACTAAGAAACAATCTCAAAATTGCTTCTACATTAGGGAATGCTGATTGGACACGATCGTTAAATATTACTCTATACAGATCCTGATGCGTCAGAATATCTAATATTACTATCTTGTTCCGCTGAACTATGGGCTTGACTATGTCTAACATATTGATGAAAATGCTTGACTTCTCCTACAAGATTCATGTCCACATCTTCAGGATATGTTTGGCATAAAGCACTAACTCCTTCATGAATATCTTCTTCTGTAGCTTCTAGTTTTGTTAAGAATGAAAACTTTTTTGCAGCATCATTGTATACTGAGGCCCTCTGTGCCAGACTTGACTCTAATGCATCCATCACAGGTATAAATGTTTTGATTCTGAACTTGTCTCTTGGCTCAAGGTTCTCTAAAGCATCATCTTCATCATCATTGATATGCCTTCTTCTATATCTTCTTTTCTTGTAATCAACATCAGGCAATTTTTTCTTTGCTTCTTCTTCAAAATGATCGAAAAGATCCCTGGAACCTTTAACAAAATCCGAAAGTGAAGCATACAATTTCCTACATACATCTAGACTAATTTGGGGGTCTTGCAGTGATTGACTAGTCTTGTGAAATTCATCTAGCAAGTAACTCCACAAACATAACAATACCATAAATTCAAACTCCTCTATTTTATTCAAAATGTTTATGGCTTGATTTCTTGTTTCGCCTTTCTCTGTAGTATCAATATGCAGCTGATGCAATGCAGAAATTATTCCATCATAACTATCAAGTATTGCACTTGTGGCCATTGAATGTGCTTCCCATCTAGTCTTTGAGAAAGACTTTGGAACTTTTGAATCATCTTTGAAGAATGACAACAGTACTGCCCATCTATGTGTAGATGATGAAAAGAAATTATATATTTCTTGAACAATTCCAAAAAAGTTTACTGCCTCTAAACAACAGTCTACTGCTGCTCTACCAACAAGATTCAGGGAATGACCAGCACATGGAATATACATAGCATACTTGTTAATCTTCAATATTATTTCTTGCACACCCTTGTATTTGCCAGACATATTGGCAGCATTATCATATGACTGGCCTCGACCCTACTAAAATCTATTTTGCACTCTTTTGTAAGGTAGTTGCGCACCATACTTTCCCCTGTGTGGCTACCCATCTCTTGGAAAGTTAGAAAACGTTCAACAGGGAGCCCATCATCTGGTGAAACATACCTCACAATAACAGTGAGCTGATCAATATGGGACCGGTCTGGAGTGGAATCTACAGATAAACTGAAGTACCCTGCAGTTCTTAAATCATCCAAGATTGAGTCTCTTACTTTATGTGCCATAATTTGGATAAATTCATCACATATTGTTTTAGAAAGATAAGATTTGACACCTGATCCTTTATTCCTAAATTTTTGTATATGGCTTGCTAGAAAAGGATCAAATTTTGCTATAAGTTCGAGTAATCCAAGGAAATTGCCATTGTGAGGAGAACCAAATGTTTCCTTATCTCCTCTGAAAGGTAAACCACGCTCTGCCATAGTAATTATGGCTGCCACAACTCGTTCAAGAACATTTTTCCAGTACTGCCGTTTATTATTTATCTGTTCTGCTAGCTGGCAGTCAATTGGTGAGCCACGTTTTCTTGCTTGTAAGATATGTTACCGAAGCTGTTCTATGGTCTACAGAGTTTTCATGACTTTGAACTAAATAGGTGTTGCGCCAATCACAAAATTAATCGGATGATAATGGTGTAGAAGAATTTGAAAAGAGTTTACACACGAAACAGTATACACGACCAGTTGCTGACGAATATACTAACCATTCTCTGTAATATGTTTCACCATTAGCCCGTTTGGGATAGAACAAGCTTTTCGAGCAATATCTGTCTTGGTTTGCAAAAAGCTTTTTTCATTTTTCAAATGAATCATTTGAGTACTGACATTCTGACGGACCTTTTTCTACCCAGTATAAAATCTCATCTTTACTTAAATCACCCCATACCCCAACATCATTCTGGTTTTTTTTTAAATTTTTAATGCTGAATCTTCTGTGCTTGTACTACTCTCTGGTTTATTAATCTTAATATTTGTTGCTTCATTCGTTGAAGTAGATTCTATACAACTAGATGTACCAGGCTCTGTATCATGAATAGGGTGAATATCCTGTGACTGACTCACTGTGGTAGAGGCTTTTGGTTCATCAGGCCTCTTATCTATCTTTGTTAAGAAACTATCTAATTTTGTTATCTTGCTAAGCTCTTCTTCAGCTCTCTGCTTCTTTTCCTCTTTTGAGCTCCACTTTTATAACTTCTGGTTGACATCTTGCAAACTGTGGGCAGACAAATCAACAATGGTTCCGCCACGTCACATGAATAAAAAATTATTAAATCTGTAGAAATTATTTGATATTTTGTATATTATGATTCTACATCTCCAGTGTTTCAATAAAAACAGACACTAGTGTGATATTATATGCTGGAATGCCGCTATTGTGAATTTTCCCGATTGTAAAGATGTAACCAGGTGGTCTCACAAAATATATTTTTTCCACACCTCTGCAATACGAATCTTGCTAGAACCTCTATAGTTGTGTGCAAAAATGGACACAGCATTCATAAATGCACAATAAAGTATAAGTCTCTTGATAAGACATTTATCAATACAAATAAAACTGTGAACCAGTCAATTAAATTTCAGCAATGGACGATGGACAAGTTTGAAAACTGACTTGACTTTCATAAATTTTAAGTCATGTAGCAAGATGAACAATAAATACAATAAATATAAAGCAACAAAATAAATATGTAATAGAATTTAAACGTATATTGATATTTTGTTTAACTTGATGATTGTAAATCTTCTTGTTTATTAAAAAAAAAGCAGACACCAATCCAATATGCCGCGATTCCGACATTATGAATTTAATAACCCCGGGAAGGTTAACCCGGTCAACAAATGCCCGCAGAAGTCGGATGTGTCGGCCTAACGGCGCAAGAACGCAGCTCTGTTGTAAACAGGCACAACGCAATCACATCCGGAAAAAAACCCCGGATGAACGAAGAAGAAGAAGAAGAAGAATTTAATAAGAGTACACACCACGACCGTGCTCACAAAATTTTTTTATTCTATGTCTTTTGCATGACGAATATTGTTGAAACTCAACATTTATATGTAAAATTGGATTCGCAGTGCGCAGTTCAAAAATGCAGGTTAAATTAGCTTACCTTTGACAATAAACAAGCCAAAAGATAAACTTCCTTATCTTTGTCAAACAGTGGAAAATATTCTTCAAACAATTCACTTGCAATAGCTTTCAAGCATGCAGGACTGAAGAATAACCTTTTGACCCCTCGTTAAAGTTGTCATTCGCGATTTTCATAAAAACAGTTTCGTATTTATCCAATAGGAAACACGACAGGGTTATTTTCGTATACTGCACTCACGGGCCACAGGAAACGGTCCGCGGATCCGATGACCTTGAACTTTCCGAAAAAAGGCGTCCTCCGTTAGCAACGAAATCGCTAATAATACTGCAGTATATTTAAGTATACATATATGACAATTGCTCACTCGGACAATATTTTTTGGGGCCCCCACTTTCTTGGGGGCCCTAAGCTATAGCTTGTTTAGCTTATACGTAAATCCTGCACTGCGAGTACGTTAAAACTTCTCGTGTTCAGTCGTGGTGTTAGCTTGGACTTTCAGAAAACGGAAGAGTTGGCATCCGTTTGCAGCATGCACGGAACAACAATTGGAAAAGACATTTTCATGGAAGTTCAAACAGTTTTGCAAGACTATAACCTTCAGTGGAATCAACTTCGAGGTGTTACAGCTGATGGAGGAAAAACATGACTGGAGTGAGGAAAAGTCTGATGGGACAGATTAGGACTCATTTGGAAGATTTGCAGGTTCTGGGCGCTCTGTTCATACACTGCATCATACATCAGCAAGCACTCTGTCTGAAAGACTTAGATATTTCTTGTGTACTGGAGCCAGTCGTTTCTGCTGTGAACTTCATTTGGGGAGATGCACTCAATTACCGTCAGTGCCAAGCTTTATTTTACGAAATTGATTCTGAATTCTGTGACTTGCCTTATCACACAACAGTGAGGTGGCTCAGCTGCTGTAAATTCCTGCTTCTATTTTACAAGCTGCGAAACGAAATAGATGTTTTCCTCACTGAAAAAGATAGAGCTGCTATATAGCTGTCAGATCCTACCTGGCTGTAATAGTTGTCATTTCTGGTCGACATCACATCCCACATGAATGAACTGAATTTGAAACTTCAGGGAAAGGATAACCGCGTCTGTGATCTCTACAGAGTCATCAAAGTATTTCGGAGACAGCTGTCATTGTTTGAAGTACAACTGGAAGGAGAAAACTTCTTTTAATTTTATTTGTTTCAAAGAGATTAGCACTACAATCGATGAAGATGTCAACCTCGATTTCCTTTAAAAAAAAAAAAAAAAAATTTTAATTTAAAAAAAAAATTATACATGGCTTGAAGAAGCATTTTTTGGAGGGATTTTCAGATCTTGACAGAATTGAAAGTGACATTCTTCTTTTCCAGAATCCGATTGATTGTAACCTTGATGATGTGCCAGTTGAACTACATTTGGAGCTCGTTGATATGAAAGCAAATGACTTGTTGAAAGAGAAGCACAGAGAAAGAATTCTTTTTGAATTTTACCGCTGCTGACCTGATGTTGAGTTTCCGAAACTGAAGAATTTTGCCACTGGTATGGCATCAGTGTATGGAACAACTTATGTCTGTGAGCAAGCATTGAAAAAATGAAGTATGTGAAGTCAACACATCGAATGAGATTGAATGATGAACATGTGAAAGCAATTCTCTTGATTGGATGCAGCAATTCCAAACCAAACATTGATGTTATCTTGAAAGCCAAACACTGTATTAGTTTCACAAATCTCACTAACCCTTTTTGCTGCTTGGTTTGTGAGATTCGGATATGTGCACACTAGGTCTGAAGTAACTATCCTTTTGCTAAAGTCGCCTTCTTTGATAACTTTTTATTAGTAAATAAATATGCTGGTTGTCTTTGTGTCTGTGTGTGCTTGTGTCTGTGTGTGCTTGTGTGTGTGTGTGTGTGTGTGTGTGTGTGTGTGTGTGTGTGTGTGTGTGTGTGTGTGTGTGTGTGTGTGTGTGTGTGTGTGTGTGTGTGTGTGTGTGTGTGTGTGTGTGTGTGTGTGTGTGTGTGTGTGTGTGTGTGTGTGTGTGTGTGTGTGTGTGTGTGTGTGTGTGTGTGTGTGTGTGTGTGTGTGTGTGTGTGTGTGTGTGTGTGTGTGTGTGTGTGTGTGTGTGTGTGTGTGTGTGTGTGTGTGTGTGTGTGTGTGTGTGGTGTGTGTGTGTGTGTGTGTGTGTGTGTGTGTGTGTGTGTGTGTGTGTGTGTGTGTGTGTGTGTGTGTGTGTGTGTGTGTGTGTGTGTGTGTGTGTGTGTGTGTGTGTGTGTGTGTGTGTGTGTGTGTGTGTGTGTGTGTGTGTGTGTGTGTGTGTGTGTGTGTGTGTGTGTGTGTGTGTGTGTGTGTGTTGTGTGTGTGTGTGTGTGTGTGTGTGTGTGTGTGTGTGTGTGTGTGTGTGTGTGTGTGTGTGTGTGTGTGTGTGTGTGTGTGTGTGTGTGTGTGTGTGTGTGTGTGTGTGTGTGTGTGTGTGTGTGTGTGTGTGTGTGTGTGTGTGTGTGTGTGTGTGTGTGTGTGTGTGTGTGTGTGTGTGTGTGTGTGTGTGTGTGTGTGTGTGTGTGTGTGTGTGTGTGTGTGTGTGTGTGTGTGTGTGTGTGTGTGTGTGTGTGTGTGTGTGTGTGTGTGTGTGTGTGTGTGTGTGTGTGTGTGTGTGTGTGTGTGTGTGTGTGTGTGTGTGTGTGTGTGTGTGGTGTGTGTGTGTGTGTGGTGTGTGTGTGTGTGTGTGTGTGTGTGTGTGTGTGTGTGTGTGTGGTGTGTGTGTGTGTGTGTGTGTGTGTGTGTGTGTGTGTGTGTGTGTGTGTGTGTGTGTGTGTGTGTGTGTGTGTGTGTGTGTGTGTGTGTGTGTGTGTGTGTGTGTGTGTGTGTGTGTGTGTGTGTGTGTGTGTGTGTGTGTGTGTGTGTGTGTGTGTGTGTGTGTGTGTGTGTGTGTGTGTGTGTGTGTGTGTGTGTGTGTGTGTGTGTGTGTGGTGTGTGTGTGTGTGTGTGTGTGTGTGTGTGTGTGTGTGTGTGTGTGTGTGTGTGTGTGTGTGTGTGTGTGTGTGTGTGTGTGTGTGTGTGTGTGTGTGTGTGTGTGTGTGTGTGTGTGTGGTGTGTGTGTGTGTGTGTGTGTGTGTGTGTGTGTGTGTGTGTGTGTGTGTGTGTGTGTGTGTGTGTGTGTGTGTGTGTGTGTGTGTGTGTGTGTGTGTGTGGTGTGTGTGTGTGTGTGTGTGTGTGTGTGTGTGTGTGTGTGTGTGTGTGTGTGTGTGTGTGTGTGTGTGTGTGTGTGGCACGCCACTCACCCATGATTAACTTAGATTTTCGTCTTTTTTCCCAGAGCTTTTGTTTCGGCTTGCAAGTATTGTTAAAGGTAGTTGCATATCCTTTACAGGACGTTTGCACTCAACACCAGCATTTTTTGCTGTTGTTAATGTTTTTGCAAGTTTACGTTCAGTAGTTTGTCATTGCTTTCCGAACAACCGGCACCCAAACCATAGGGCAAAACTCCAGCGCAACGCGGTAAGCTGCCAAATTGTGCGCAGCTGTGTTATTCGAAAGCGGGTATACGGGATTACGAACTGTGTCCGTAAGACCTTCTCCACCGAGGCACAAGTATTGTACAGAATGAATATCCGGCCCGCGCTCGTCACTTTGCCAGTTATCCGGCCCGCCGTGAAAAAAGTTTGGTGACCCCTGGTTTAGATGATTAATGAAGACATACATACCTGAATACCAGCCGAAACTGTGGATTGCTCTACAGTAACAGAAAGGTGCGTCCTACGAATTTGTTTATTTCTGTGTATGCTAGCCATTACTGCTTGTTGAGTTGGCAGTGTTGTTTTATTACCACACATTGCACGTAACTTGAAAACTTAATGACAACTGGCAGTTCTGATGTCTCCCTTTTGATGTCTCAGTTCAGATATCCCAGTTCTAATGTCTTAGTTCTGAGCTGAGCTTTCACCGTGACTATTCACGACCCCCCTCCCCCACCCCCCACACACTGGAATACATGCCACGCATTGCATGGGGTTGGTTTGACACCCAGAATCATGCTGTCGGATGGAGGAGGGGAGGGGGGGGGGGTCTGCCTCTGTGGATTGAACCTTGAACTACCATGCCGATAACCACTAAACTAACATGACGTCATTACCCGATTTGTTGTAGAACCCCACGGATTCAAGCTATTATCTGAGGAAAACTTAACGAATCCAGGACTTCAAATGACTTGGTTCCATCGACCCTGCTGGACAAGTTACAAGCTCAGTCTGAGCTGGCTCATAAACTTTCCAAGATCTGAATGTAAGACTTGGGTGCTGAATGTCTGCCTTCTTCCTGGGGAATTACTTTGACTCCTGTGCAGTCGCGTAGCCTGCAAAGATTGCAGCTTTGTTACTTCATCTTGGGAGTCTATGGTTGATTCTCGTCCCTTCTGTGTTCTGATTAATTTCTGTCCAGGGTGTCCCACGCGGAGGTGAAGAGAGGTCTTGATAAGTGTAAACCTAAGTCCTGCCCCATCAGGTCTGTGCATCCGACACCGTGAATAAACAGTGTTGTTGTAATATAGTGGCTGTTGGGCAGTCCTTGAGACCAAAATAACAGTCCCATCACTGTATCACCGTAATATATTAGCCCAGTGGTTCTCAATCGGTGGGGAATTCCCCCCTCTCCGGGGGGGGGGGGGGATTTTAGGGGTTCCAGAGGGGGGATGAAGATTATTTCAAGATCGCGTTAATACAAGAACCGATTACTTGATATTGTTTTTCCCTTCATACTGTACTGTTCTGTACGTCTCACTCTTCTAAAATTCATTTTATAAAGTAAGTAGACCCACAAATGACGTTTTATGTGGACGTCTAGACTTGTTTTGGTATGTGCTTCCATTATTACGTATACTGTGTAGGGGCAGGAGCAGGGTAGGAGGAGGGATTTTAGGTAGGAAATACGAAAGTGGGGGGGGGGGGGGGGGATGATGTTCTGAAAATATGGTGAAGGGGGGCACGGACCAAACGTTTAGGTAGGAAATAGGAAAAAGGGGGGGGGGGGGAGAGAGAATGACGTTCTGAAAATATGGTGAAGGGGGCACGGGCCAAAAACGGTTGAGAACCACTGTATTAGTCGTTACGCAGTTCTCGAGACCAACATAACAGTGCCATCACTGTGTCGCCGTAATATAGCAGTTGTTGGGCAGTCTTTATAACCAAAATAGCAGTGCTATCCTTTTAATATAGCAGTTTGTGGGCAGTCCCTGAGACCAAACTAACAGTGCTGTCGCTGCAATATAACAGTTATTGGGCAGTCCTTGCGGCAAAGATAACAGTGCCATCACAGTATCGTTGTAATAATGTTCAAATACAGTATTGCAGCAAGGGCAACAGCTAAATTACACTTTAACAAGGTCCAGAATCAAGGAATGCGATCGTAACTGGAAGCATGAAAACAAAGTCTGTTAACAAACTGGAAATGATCACATGTCTACAAACAATGCAGAATATACGAGATAGCAGAGCCTAGCAACAGGCATAAACAATGTAGAAGGTTGATTGTTCACACCGTGTGTCGGAGGTATAATGGCTTTGAAAGGCGAAGACTAAAGCGAAACAACTTTGTAGTATCTGCAAAAAGAAAGATTAGCACAAATCCTATTCTGAACATATCAACCGCCAAACCTAATAACAACGAACACACGCTCCCAATTTGGAGAGAGCAGCGTCTTCCTGGTATGACAGAAAACATTCCCTGTATGGAGAAAAATAAGACACAGTGAAATAGGAGGAAGAAAAATATCACCTGGACCCATGCGCTGGTCATACAAAATTAACAGAAATTGAAGGTGGAGTGATTCTTCTGAACTGAAAAGAAATGGAGCAAAGAAAACAATCACAGGCAAATGGAAAATTCTCAGGTAAGTCCGGCATAGAGATCGATGCCTTGAAAACTATTAAAGCATCATGAAATAATCCAGATGACAAAGAAGACGGAGTCTGCTTAACGAAACCCATACGTCATTGTTTTCGCTTCACAATGCACTTCTCATCCCCTTGTATTTATACTCTCGCCTTGTCCTCGGCGAAAACACATCTTCTGCCCAGGCACACAACCCGAGCACCACAGTTCTAAATATCCGTGCGATCAAGCCGGGATATTGATTTTGCCTGTGAAATAATGCCGCCGCCCCCCCCCCCCCCAAACCGAGGCGTAGTAACATATTTCCCAATATCAATACAGCCTCTAATATTCCCGGCCTGGACTCAGCGGCGTGTCGAAAAGTGCATTGTGAATTCCGAACTGTCAACACGACTATTGTTAGGGCATCTAAGTGAGGAGAATCGTTGAGACTGAACTCTTATTGCCCTAGACAGTTGTGTATTTTAGCTCAGTTGGGGGGGGGGGGGGGAGAGAGAGAAGAGACGGGATAGGGTAGTATCCTGCACGCTTGCCTGTCGACCTGGAGGTCATGTGGTCGAATACCCCTTGGGAAACAAAATCACTTCCAGGTTGACCTAGTCTAAAGTGGGTACCATGACATGTTCTGGGTCGTACAGGCAGCCGGCATGATGTTGACCACCTATCCTCACGAAAGGAGATTGGTTTATACAAATATGGGGGATAGCAACATAGTCCATAGATGGGTGACGAAAGGGGATTGGTTTATACAAATATGGGGGCTAGCAACATAGTCCATAGATGGGTGACGAAAGGAGATTGGTTTATACAAATATGGGGGATAGCAACATAGTCCATAGATGGGTGACGAAAGGAGATCGGTTTATACAAATATGGGGGCTAGCAACATAGTCCATAGATGGGTGACGAAAGGAGATCGGTTTATACAAATATGGGGGATAGCAACATAGTCTATAGATGGATGTACGTGTCAGCGGTCCTGCACATGCTTGAACTGTCTATTTTTGACTTCGTAGGTCAGCATAGACGATTGGATAAGAACGCATGTTCTTAAACATCCGGTGTCCTGATGCCGAGGTAAGGGGTTCAGCCCCTGCACCGGTCAGTTGGACTAAAATGTTGACCCATCGTTCTTGACTTGGGGACGTTAATTACAAGTACATCTGAAGTAGGAGTGAGTTCATCTGATGGCGAGGGACACTGTTATTAGGTAAAGGTAATCCACGCGCAAAATTCAGTCCAGCACTATTAGAATTAGTGTGTATGGACTACGTTTGAGTTTAAAACGAGCAAGCGCAAAAAAAAAAATGGCTTCTGCTTGAACTGACTACTTTTGACTTCTGCTTGAACTGACTACTTTTGACTTCTGCTTGAACTGACTACTTGTGACTTTTTCTTGAACTGACTACTTTTGACTTCTGCTTGAACTGACTAATTTTGAGATCTGCTTGAACTGACTACTTTTGACTTCTGCTTGAACTGACTACTTTTGACTTCTGCTTGAACTGACTACTTTTGACTTCTGCTTGAACTGACTACTTTTGAATTTTTCTTGAACTGACTACTTTTGACTTCTGCTTGAACTGACTACTTTTGACTTTTTCTTGAACTGACTACTTTTGAGATCTGCTTGAACTGACTACTTTTGACTTCTGCTTGAACTGACTACTTTTGACTTCTGCTTGAACTGACTACTTGTGACTTTTTCTTGAACTGACTACTTTTGACTTCTGCTTGAACTGACTACTTTTGACTTCTGCTTGAACTGACTACTTGTGACTTTTTCTTGAACTGACTACTTTTGACTTCTGCTTGAACTGACTACTTTTGACTTCTGCTTGAACTGACTACTTTTGACTTTTTCTTGAACTGACTACTTTTGACTTCTGCTTGAACTGACTACTTTTGACTTCTGCTTGAACTGACTACTTTTGACTTCTGCTTGAACTGACTACTTTTGACTTCTGCTTGAACTGACTACTTTTGACTTCTGCTTGAACTGACTACTTTTGACTTCTGCTTGAACTGACTACTTTTGACTTCTGCTTGAACTGACTACTTTCACTGATTTATGTTTTAAGAACCGACTGTAATAAATGACTTCTTGTTTGCGTTAGCTTGCTTTGAACTCAAGCGTAGTCCATACATGTGCTACTACTTCTAGTGCTCTGGACTGAATTTTGCGTGTAGATTAGCTTTCCCTATTACTGGTGTCCTTCGCCATCAGGCGAGCCCACTCCGACTTCTGAGGTATTTGTAATTTACTACCCCAAGTCAAGGACGAGAAGTCAACATTTTAATTGTACTGATCGGCGCAGGGGTTGAACCCACTATCTACGCATCAGCGCACCGGAAGTTTAAGAGCAAACGTTCTTATCCATTCGATCATGCTTATTTCCGCTGACTACTTTAACCGTGAGCTGTCACTCAGATGTTCCACACCGTAATAAATCATCATCATCATCATCATCATCATCATCATCATCATCATCACCACCACCACCACCACCACCACCACCACCATCATCATCACCACCACCACTACCACCACCACAACCACCACCACCACCATCATCATCATCACTATCATCCGATTAATCATTCCAATGACTTGTGTTGAAATTATTTCATCCCCACCTAAACGTGAAAACGGAAGCCCGGTGATCAAACTGCGCATGTAAAAATTAGCATGGAAGCTGGGAACTACACATTATAGGCAGTAAAATTACGCCCTGGCAACTTGATGAGGAAGGGAATAGCGCGTAGGAATAGATGGCCAGTCATTCCCTCTCGTAGCGAACGGCAAGTTCAGGCATCGAACTTCTCGTGCGACCACGCACATGCAGTTGTTATGTTAGCGTAATTTCCTGACCGTTTCACCAACACAACCGTTGTGATGAAGAAGCATGTTCAAAAACATCTTACTTTTCCACTGACAGTCTACTTCAGAAGATAGCAGACGTTACAAACAAGTGGCGGATGTGCAGTGCATATGTACACACAGGTGGACAAATCCCTAGGGCGCCCGGAGCGGCCTCAATATTGCACACTTTTATCAATTAAAATGTCGCTTCGGAATCCATTTAAGATAGTAAGGATGGCATAGGTGAGAAATCAAATGAGAAATTGTGTCAAGAGGTATCGATGACATAATCTAGTTATGTTGAGGACGATTCGTTAATAATCGTGTTGAATTAACAACTGAATATCATATAGGATACCCTTTTAGCTGGCCACTTATTATTACTATATCGGTTATTATTATCTATTTGCATACCATTTTTACCGGACATCGAGTCAACACGAGCTTTCTTGCCGCTGTGATCTATTGGCAAGTTTACGTTCAGTAGTTTGCATTTCTTTCTGAAGGACCGGTGCCGATAGCAACTCAAAACAAAACGCGGTCTGCTGCCAATTCGCACGCAACTGTGTTTCGAACGCGAGTATACGGGATTACGAACCGCGTCCAGAAGCTCTCCGCCATGGAGAGCGGCTGCTCGGTTATTAGAATTCCAAAAAAATCATAATTCCAAAGGGACCATAACATTATATAAATCCTACAGTCTTCTTTGCACCGTGTGCACCGTTAATTAAATTTAGTTGAAAATGATGATTCCCTAACTAACAATCGAAATAGTATATGTTTTTCACAGTATCGAAGAATTGTACACATTTTTCTGCATCTCCCTAGAGATGGGACATACTAAAGTGTAATATTATGAGATTATCACTGAAATCTATAAGTGATAAAAGGCTGGAAGGTGAGAATGAAAGCAGTGCGATCTCTATGATTGCAGTTAAGTGAAGTCGTAAAAGTTTAAATGCTATAAAAGATGACGCTTCCACAGACATGAAAACGAAACATACAGTTCAATATTATACTGGATTGTGTCTTTTAAGCTCATTTGCCAAGTCATTATACGGAAACATATTTCTCTCTCTCTCCCCCCCCCCCCCCCCCCCCAATGATATTTTGAGTTTAAAAAAATGTTTGCATATCCTTTACAGGACATTGCTGTCAACATCTGCATATTTCAGCTGATTGTTGATTTCTTGGCAAGATTACGCTCAGTAGTTTGCCATTGCTTTCTGAGCCGCCGGCTCACATATCTCGTAAGTTACCGACGCGATTCGAACCACTGCTGATTCTCACCGGCGTCACGTTACTTACGAGAGTATACGAGATTACGGAGAAAAGTCGCTAACCTCTAGGCCAGGAAGCCGGCATGTTTTGAGTAATTGAGTAAAATGTTGCAGTTCCCTTATCTAACATAAATGAATCTCTTAATGTTTTGAGTATGCGTGTTACATTTTTCTAAGCGCAGCAGGGCCTGTTGAGGCGAGTATATATATTAGGGACTAGAACACTTAAACTGCAAAAGTAAATGTGGACTAAGAATTTCCAGTTGTAAGAAGTAGGACTAAAGTTCACCTTTCTGGTGATGAAAATTCTGATGAACCTATACAATTCAAAAGGTTCAGAATATAATTTTATGTAAAGAATGTTGTTACAGCCTTACCTTTCATTCAGCGACGGTTTGAAAATCTACAGGAATGTCACAACGTAATAAAATTTTCTTTCGAGTTTCGAAAAAATGGCTGAAG